>CM035441.1:58342606-58575106 GCA_020310875.1 Ceratopteris richardii | reverse complement strand
ACCAATCTTCATACTCAATGTAGGGAGTATAAGGTACATAACATAAGTATGCATTTTCTGGCATATCGGTACTTAGTATGTTAGTACTATCGACTGATGTACTCTTCATCATAATGTTAACCTACATAATAGTGAAAAAGATATGTATATCCACAAGCCTTTTCTTCATGAGCAGAACACAGACTTGTGATCGTCAAACATGTGGCTTTTGCAAGGAATGCATGGCCAAGGAAGTGGTGCATATCCTAGGAAATCAGATTTCCATAATGTTGTGGAATGTCACTCTCTCACTAGGGCCATCTAGATAGGCAGGGCTAACAGAATAAGCCATGTCTCTTAGCGAGGGCACATGCATATTTTTTGTAACCAAATAACACTTTTCGGGTCACCGAACGGAGCATTGGGGACACATGTATGATAGATCCAGTGAACTCCAGTCACCGTAATCATGGGCACAAGCATGACAGTCACCTAACTTCGGATGACCAGAATTAGGGGCACATGGACTATGTGAAAGTGAAAGTGAAAAGGTGATAATTAATTTATAAACAAATATTTTTAACCATTGGGTGACCCAATGGAAAATTTAGTAAGTTGCCAGTCCATTCAGATCACCCAACCACTCACTGGACATATCGGCTTCCAGCTCGGCAAAAAAGGGAAGAAGTGACCATGCTTCAGGTCACATCCCCTTCATGTGCCCGATTATCTGGGAGGTTTCCTATCCCGAAACCTGCTATGATATCATGCCTTAGGTACAAGATCGCAAAGGTTCTCTGTACGTGTATACACACATGAAACACGACATGAAACCTCATCAGTAACTTCTTTTCTTTGCTTCATTTTGTACAAGGTTCACAACTCTTGGAATAGCCACTTTTATTTTACCTACAGGCTACAATACACTTGCAATATCGTACATTACAAGATCAAACAGTTTTTCTCTCCCTGCTTATGAACCACATAAGAGTGAAAGTAGGCATGAAATGAGGCTGTTGCATGATTACTGCTTCTCCAAAATTCATGATCTTAAGACTCATGTAGGCATAAGAAAGTCGTGGTATGTTATAAGCAGATGCAGAATCAATCGTAGATGCATGTCAGAAGACTTTTTATTCTGAGGGCGCTCCATCATCCTTCAAAAACCACCGAGGTAACCTTACTTGCCTTAGTGAAAAGCATAATGAATGACACCACAGGCTATGCAACGGACGCTTCCATGCATAGAGGAAGCTCACAAACGTGACATAGCCATTGTAACAAGGTCTTTTCGCAGTATCTTCCCAGATGTAGATTTGGGAATACTAGGGACAAAAGCAACTTTTCGGATTTTTTTGTAAGGTGCAACCTACACAGCATCAAACCAAGATTTTTATGAGATAAGAAACATGAACAAAATGCCAAAGTTCTTCCTTCATATCAGATGGTCCAATCAAAAACATTTACAGGATTCCATCAAATCAATTTACCCTCTTTATAGCATTGGTAATATCTGCTTCCAGAAACTAGTTACTATTCTCAAAAAAATCAATAACAATCCAATCAAACACAATTACACTTCCAAATAGAAGACTGAGAGTTTTTAACAGTAAGTTAGAGAATAATGTAGCAGAAATAAATGGTAAGCATTGAAATTCTCTGGGTGAACCATTAAGATGTGGAAGAGGATTAAAAAAACTTCAAGAGCCTTAAATGCATCCCTAACCTGACTTATAGTTAGCTGGATTCTCTCATGCAAGGATTGTGTTTGATTCTCTAAAGGTTTAGCCCTTTAGGCGGCCCAAGGCACCCCAAGGGAGGCTATCAGCCTACTCCTAAGGACAGCCAACAGGCCTCTACCAAAGGTGATCCAAGGACCAGGCCAAGGGCAGCCTGAGCCCACTCTGAAGGGTGGCCCAAGAGCCAACCATGTGAGCGGTCTGTGCCAACCCTAAGAGGCAGCCAAAAGCTCACCCATGACCGCTCAAAGGCCAGCCCTATGAGTGGCCTAAGGCCTGCCCTGAGGGCAGCTGGACAACAGGTGATTTCATACTAAGAGAGAGGCCCCTTGTGGACGGTGGAATATACAGTAGACTGAAGATCATAGGATGATGAGTGCCAAACATAGTGGAAAGCAACGTTTTGGCAATGGCAATGGCAACGGGTTAGCAACATAGCAACGTTTGAAGTGAATAGTTGCCATAAAGTGATTTTTTTTTAATTTTGTATGTATATATTTTTTGATACTTTGGATACTCTAACATATATAAGGTGGGATTTGATTAAATATACCATAAATTGCAGTATTAAAATAACATAGCATAAATTATTGACTCTAGACTAGTCATTACATGATTCACCATCCACAGTGATGTCAATGGTCAAATCAATCATCATAGAAGAGTACCCTTAGCTTTGATTGCCAAGGATGAAAATTTTATCCAAGCTTTGGAAATGCATTACAAGGAGAACATGAGAAATCCAAAATATCAATCTATCTCAAGATGATAAGGCCCAAAAAGAAAATCATACATGAATGAATCTCTACTCTTCTAAAGCTTTTTATTTCTTTCTCATTCTCCACATTTTGTGTATTGCATGTACCGTGGCTTTTGGATACCATTTCAAATAATCTCTTATCTCTCCTAATTTGGGTATTTTTGCATTAAAAAAATGAATGCAAAGCAATGCATTACGTACATCGCAACGTTGTGAAGCTTCTCTGTCAAAGTTGCCAACCGTTCACAATGCATTGCAATGCAACTATGGTGCCAAGAAAGCATAGTAGACACATGATTTTTGTTTCTTTTAGTACGTTGTACAACCTTGACCTATGAGAGCTAATACAATCAGTAAAAGAGAAAAATATTAACATGAGAAATTTACAAAGAATACATGGAATAGTTTTCTTTCTTATGGAACATTTTCCTTCTTTATCTCATTTATGGTGTACATTGCAATATGAGTCATAATTTGAGTTTGTAATCTTTTTTCTTTCTTTTTTTGGGTATATGAATGAAAAAAGTATTGTTAATTGTGTAACATGTTACAACGATCATTAATGTATCATCAAGTGTCTACGACCTAATTACTAATAGATTAGGTACTTATGTGTTTTTTACACTACTGATTAGATACCTACAACAATGTCGAAGAGGTATTGAGCATACATACATACATACAAACATACATTCCATCATTATGGTGTATGTTGATGACATGCTGCTCACTGGTCCTCATGACATGCATATTGCTGATTTTAAGGCTGATTTGCATGCCTCATTTGAGATGTCTGATTTGGGGCATTTGTATCACTATTTGGGTAGTTAGTTTGTCCAAGTTGATGGTGGAATGGCTTTGTGTCAAACAAAATATATTGACACATTATTGCCGCGTTTTGGCCTTGAAGACTATAAGCCTATTGCCACTCCTATGGAGACAGGTTTATGATTGAGTCTTCATGATGCTAGAGATGCATTTGATGCTGTTCTCTATCAGCAAGCTGTTGGATGCTTGATTTACTTATGCATTACTTGGCCAGATATTCAGTTTGTTCTCTCACATATGAGAAGATTTATGCTTTGCCCAGGTGTCAAGCATTGGAAGGCGGTTAAGTAAATCTTTCGCTACTTGAGTGGTACTCGGCTACTTGGATTGTTTTATCCCAAGGGGGGATCACTACCGCCAGATTTGCATGCTTTTTTTTACGGTGATTGGGCTGGTTGCTATGACACTCGTGTGTCCACCAGTGGTTTTTGCTTCATGCTTGGTAGCTCATGTATATCCTGTTGAGTGTGTGTGGCTCAGATGCCTTATGGTTGATTTGGGTGTTGGTCAGGCGTCTTCCACCACCATCTTCACTCACGGTCAAAGCACATTGGCAGTTGCGAGGAACCCTTTGTTCCATGCTCCCACTAAGCACATTGAGATGCATTATCATTATGTCAAGGAGGGGAGATCAGCTTGGCATATGTGCCCACGCAGGAGAACATTGCAGACCTTTTTACGAAGGCTCTGCCTAGGGAGAAGTTTGAAGCTTTCCGCAAAGCTTTGGGCTTACTTCCTTTTGTTGATTGATTCCACATAGCTTGGCGCTTCCTTATACATGAATGCAAGCTCCTTGTTCACCGCATCACTCCTAGGGGGAATTTGTTGATATATTTAGGTAGTGATGTGTGTGGACACTCTAGGACCGCCGGGGCACTTTTTTCCCTCTTTAGGAGGTTTTTTTTCCCCGGCTTGTATATACACCTATTGCCTTAACGGGCTACTTATCTTTGTACATTCTAGTGGTAATACATTCAGCATTGTGTGTTGTGCTCCAAGCTTCTTCTTCTTTCTTGTGTTGTTCGCGTTCTTCCGCAGACGTCTAACTCCAACACCGTTAATGATGCATACGCCCTACGACTTCATTTCCGCACAGCCGAGCACTTTTCCTTTCTCTTCCGAGGGGCAGGCCTACGAGACGACGACCTACCAAGGTGAGGCGCCCAGTGTGCAGACGTCGCTCGCCGGACGGGGGACGACACACCCAGTGAGGCTTGATCCAACCCCGCACCGCTCTCCCCTTAAGACCTCCTTCCTTCTTTCCGACAACATCTCGTGCACTCAGCAATTCATTCATATTCATCATTTAATGGCCAGCTTGTCAAAAATTAAAAATGTCTGCTCATAAGACAGTTTGAAACGTGCGTGTGTTTGCTCATCAAATCTTGCTGAATGTCCTGTATCTTGCATTGCAAACAAAAGCTGACAGAGTTCCAATGACCATGTCACAAGAAGAGTTGAATAGTTCTGCAACAATGTCTATTGTGGGTTGATCAACAACCATGTCTCTTTGTGGATTGATCCACCATCTATGGCACATCAAACAAACAAATAGAACTACTAGATGGTTTCTGCAGCTTTTATGCACTTTCTGATAATACATATGTCAAAAAGTAGACAAGATGACTATTTTAATAGTTTCAATCTAGAGTTCATATGACGTCCTGAATAACAATGTCCCGAATCTTAAATAGAAAAGTCAAGCCCATCTACCTGATCAGCGACATGTTTGATCACATCTTCCTCAGAAAGTGTCGTCTCCATATTCCTCACAACAAATGCCATTGGAATTTGGCCCGCTTCCTCGTCAGGAAACCTGTACAAAAGTTCAAAGATGCATAATAATTTGCCTTTCTAATACATGAAAGGAACTTATTTTTTACAGTTCCGGAGCATACGGGACCACTGCCGCCTCTAGGATCATGGGGTGAGACAACAGCACAGCTTCTAATTCTGCAGGTGCCACCTGCAAGGATGAAAGGAATTTACAAATTGCAACGATCAGACACCAGGTCAATACATAAAGGCATAATACTATGGATTTCAAGATCAGCGAAAGCAGACTAAGGTCTATACAGCTTTGACTTAGTGAGGGGGAAAAAAAAACTAACTGAAATTCCAAGTATATTCACAGACCGCAGACTCTTACATAACATCACGGTCCTACAATAAGGTGACGAAACCAGGTGTATACATGGAGCAAGATTGACCATCCAATTTGTGGTCAAAGACTTAAGTTTCCCATCTGCACCATAGTCCTGTGTGCAATACAATCGCTAGTGGCACTACGACTCCCTGACTTCAAAAGAGAAAGAAAAGGCTTTTAAGATATGAACCAAAAATTGGCCAGGGCAGGGAAAGAGATCTCATATTCTGGCTCCTGCATCTAACGAGGCAGAACTTCTCTATTCGATAGCACATCAATTTGACAAAGGCAATGAGAAAGAACTCTTATTCCTGATGCCTAAGAAATGTTCGAAATTCCATACAGAAAAACCTCTAGAACTAGTCATTCAACCATATCGAATCATTAAAATGAATATGCCAAACTTCAGCAAAGTGTTGCCGTCATCTATAAAGGAATCTCATACGCAAATCATTGCTTGATATAACAAACACATTTGCTACATAACCTATTGAATGTGCAAGAGGCAAGGCTCAATGAAGGCTCTCGAATGATATTTGAAGCTCGAAGGGCACACCTGAAAGCCTTTATATTTGATTAGCTCCTTCAAGCGATCTACAATGAAAACGAATCCTTCTTCATCAATGAATCCCAAATCTCCTGTGTGAAGCCACCCCTCTCGATCAATAACTGCTGCTGTTTCTCCAGGATTTGCAAAATACCCTGTAATGACCATAAGGAATGCATAATTAAATTTCAGATATCTTACTCTTAAAACTAAAGCACCGCACTTTGGCGCACACGCACATACCTTTCATAACAGTTGGACCTCTGATCCAGATTTCCCCTCTCTGGTTTGGAGGCAAAGCGCAACCAGAATCAGCATCAACAATCTTAAATTCAGTATTTGCTGCAATCAGGCCAGCTGAACCATGGTGCTTGCTTTCTTCTGGTGTTGCTGTATGTGCACCAACTGCTGTCGTTTCTGTCATTCCATAACCCTGAAATCAAAGATCAAGAAACATGTTCTAAATTTCAAGGTAATATTGTTTGAAGGCGTCTCTCAAACCCCTCTCCCGCACCACACGAGAACTATTACACTCCGAAAAACTTTTTCAGTTAGATTCTAAATGCAAATCCTTTATGACGGCAATCACGACATCTTGTTAAGCTATGATCCCCTTGGAAGCCGGTCTGGCGCCATATCCGTGTGATAGACGTCTGCCCATGTGAGCTATAGGTATGAACCCAACAAGCCCACATATACCATAAAAGATGTTTTTCTTCTACAGAAGCCCCACACAGACGAGATCTAACAGATAAAGGAAGCCTCAATAAGCCTCGTACGGCCAAAATCGATCGAGCTTACTAATTGATAGGCCTGCTCGCGAGGGCGGCACATGCCATTTCAGAAAACACAAGTACACAGAAGTTGAATTGTTTGTCATTACCTGGGGGACTTCAACATTAGGAAAGCGTTTTGCGAATTCTTCCATCACGTCCTTGCCAAGAGGGCCTGCTCCGGAACCAACATTTCGCAGAGAAGATAGATCGAACTTCTGCACCACCGGTGATTTCGCCAAGGCAATGATCACAGGTGGCACAGCTGGAAGGTGGGTCACCTTGAATCTTTCAATGGCACTTAAGGTCTCACTAAGGTCGAATTTTGACTGTAATACAACAGTGGAACCCTTTGCAAGAAGACCGCATGCGAAAAACGCCATGCCGTACACATGAAACATGGGTATGAGACACATGTAAACGCGGGAAGTCCATGGAATATGACCTTCAACTTGCATAAGGATCAGTATTTGAGCTATGAAGTTTCTATGAGTGAGGATAACCCCTTTAGATTTTCCAGTTGTTCCCGAGGAATAGAGAAGAGCAGCCGTATGGTCTTGGCTACCACGATAATCTGATGAAGTGGAGGGTACTCTATGTTGAAGAAGCTGCGAAAAGGTGGCGAATCGAGGAACTCCTAGCCTTGCAAGGACTTGCGCTAGCGCATGAGCATTAATATGTTTTCCTGTCGGAGTAATTTCGCTTCTCAGGTTCAAATTTTCAATATCATTAATGTCGATGTCCTTAAGAAGAAGCAATGGAAGCCCCTTTGGAAGCTTGTGGAGGAGGTGAGGGATGGAGACAACAAATTTTGCCCGAGAATCAGATGCCTGTTTGGCGATTTCTGAAGGGGTGTTAAGGGGGTTGGTCGGGGTGACAACAGCACCACAGGCCATGATAGCCAGCATGGAAACAGCAAAGGGGATGGAATTCGGGGAGAGGAAGAGTACAACATCTCCAGGCTGGATCCCAAACGAGGAGAGACCGGCAGCGAGGGAGAAGACCTGGGTCTTGAGCTGTCCATAAGTAAGGTAGGCTCCTGTAGAAGAATCAATGAAGGCGATTGCAGAGTGATCGAGCGTAGGCCGATCAAGGATGAAGGTGGGCAGCGTGAGGAAAGGATCCGATGGAAGATGCGCAGGCTCGCGCTTGCCGGTGTAGATACCTGTTGCAGAGCAAAATCCACTACTTGAGTCGATCATTGTGCTAGGCAGTTTCTCTCCTTCCCTCTTCTATGTCGATTCAGGATTCAGGAAGTGTCGAAACGGTCTCTGTGGCCAGCAGGAGACAGATTCAGGAAGCGTCGAAACGGTCTCTGTGGCCAGCAAGAGACAGATTTTCCACAAGGCAATGAACAGCAAGAGGATGTCTTTTGGAGCAAGGAGGCACTTCAAGGTGCGTGCAGACGCACTGCTGCGGCTTCATCATACAGAGAATTTATGCAGCTCATATGAGATAGAGTGTTCATCTTGTATAATATAACTTCATCTTGTACGATAGTGACTATAAAGCAATAATTTCTAACTATAATAATGAAGGCTCTTTTTCAACGATGTTTTTCAAAAATTCAACGGATTGGCGACGACTCCGGGATCAAGGCCGTACGCTGTGGTCCTAAGCGGCTCATAAGGGTAGCATATGGATATGTTGGCTCATAAGGGTAGCACATGGATATGTTTTTGGGTGATGGGAGGTCACTTTTTGGGTCACCCAAAAAGTGTTCCAGGAGCACATGAATGTTCGGTCGCAGGATTTCGGGTGATGGGAGGTCACTTTTTGGGTCACCCAAAAAGTGTTCCAGGAGCACATGAATGTCCGGTCGCAGGATTTCGGGTGGCCGGAGTTGGACTTTGGGTCACCAGATTTAGGCACACATGAAGACTTGGTGACCAAATTTCGGGTGGTTAAAGAGATGGACATAATGACACATACATACATGCATGATAAACCACATACATCATATTATATTTGGACCTCTATTAAATTAATTAATGGGACCTCAAGATTCCATTGCAATAGCAATTCATAACTGTGAAAACTAACTCTAGAAACATTATCGTCTTCTTGATCTCTTATCGGTGAGGAATGCAATCTTCTCCTTGCATGATAAGAGTCTATCCATTGGATGGTATATTACAACAAGACTTCCACCATCGACTCTCCATTTACACTATGGAAGTCAATAGATTTCCCCTTTCGAAAACCCAAACATCTTAATATTGTATTTTCTTTGATTGCATTAATATTTCATCTCTTTTTAATAGGGTCAACTTACTTTATCTATGATTTTAATTTTGACGTATGTATTATTGGAAGTATAAAATCGTGACATATGTATAAATGGATGATGAACATTGGTACACAAAGCTAAGATATGTGTGTCATTCGAATCCCATGAATTATAGTTCACATACATATCAAACAACGAGAAATTAAATAACAAAAACAACGAAAAATTAAATAGATTTAAGAATAAACGCTATACTATTGAGAAATAGAAAAAATAGAATCCTCGAAATTACTGATGTTCTTTTGAGCGCACATGAAAAGAATGTTTTTTTGATGAGTTCATAAGCATATCTCGTGAATTCGCATTATGTTAAAGGTGGCAATAGATGGCGCCAGCGCGAAGCGAATAAAAATAATAATAAAATAATGTATTGTTGGACTTCTGGTCACTCGAACGGACTGGTGTTAACAGGCACCACTCCGTTCGACTTATCGTTTTAAGGTCACCCAAAAAGTGACTTTTTCCACCGAAGTGCGGCAAAATTCTTCCATGTGTGACCCCTATCAGCAGTCCTCACCCTGAGGAGTGAGCACTCTGATAGGGTAGCACATGGATATATTTTCGTGTGGATGGAGATGTTCTCTGATCGGATTCCGGGTAGTCGAAGGTGGACTTCCCGTCACTGAATTTAAGTGCACATGAGTGGTTGGATTTCACGTGGCCAAGGAAATAGACCTTGGGTCACTCGTGCACATTTTGAATTGTGATTGGTTGATTTTCTTGATTTAACATGACCCATTAAATGATCCTCTAATTCCAAATCTGTTTTTGTTTTTTTAGGTATCTTGTTAATATTTATTTCATATTCATGTAATAAACTTGATGATCCTAAATAAATACAACAATGAAAAAAAAAATAGAATGAATACCCTAATGCAAAATAATGATTGTGTCTCAAAAAGTTGAACAGAACTACCCTATCGAATTCTGCTAAACCTATAGCAGACTTCAAGGCGCTTATATTGGCAAATCAAAACTTGTATATCTTTGGCATAAAAAGATGAAATCACCTACACAACCGTTGTGATAATGTGTTCGGAGGTCGAAACAAGCTCATATTGTGATTTCGACACCACAAACCGAAGCCGTTTTGAACTCCTAATCGCCTTGAGTATGCTCACTAAATTTCATGTGATTCGGAAACTATGATCGAAGAGCTATTGATGATGTCCTAGATGAAGCAACGACCTGCTTTGATACCAACTGTTGGAGTTTGAGGTCTACGGAAGCACACGAGTAGCACAAGGAAGAAGAAAAAGCTTGGAGCAAAGCGACCTCCTCTAATACCAATTGTTGGAGTTTGAGATCTGCGGAAGCACACGAACAGCACAAGAAAAAAGAAGAAGCTTGGAGCACAACACACAAACTGAATCTATTACCAAGAGAATGTACAAAGATAAGTGACCTATTAGGGTTATAAGCGTATATACAAACTAGGAGAAAAATACCTCCTAAAGAAAGAAAAAGTGCCCTAAGAGTCCTAGTCTGTTTATACACATGACTACCTAAATCTATCAACAGTTAGATGATTTAAAAAAGCTTGTTCATATTGGAGATCATAAAAAAAAATTAAATGACTCCAATTTAATGTCATTCGAAACAAAATACCACCCACCATCTACATTAACTTTAGTACCAATGGATGTCTCAAGTCCATCAATCATTTCTCTTTCAAAAATATATTGCTTTCAAAAATTGATGATAACTTAAAAATCTCAATGATACGCATCATTATCGTAATTTCTCTTGTTTATATCCATTGCACATCAAACCTCACAACATTGCTATAGATATGAACATGTATTTTCCATTATAATAAAAATAATGGATTAAATGAGTCAAGATTGGATCCGCACGACACCATTGTTGGATATCTATCCACGATGCAAGGAACAACCTACATTCTCATAAAAAGTGAAGAAAATAAAGTTCAACATGTACACCCAATAGTGCATTGTCGCGCCAATATTAGATGACACTCCTAACCGGTCTGTTGTCTAAAGGCATACACGATTATCACTTCTTTTATCATTGTCTACAATTTGACACAACAACACAAATTACCCAAGCACCAAACTAGAGAAAACCAGAGAGGAGACAAGGGGACATGACACCTCATACCCCCAAAAAAACCACTATGCACGTGCCACCCTAACTCAAAATGAATATATATATTTTTTAATTATCAATACAATCTCTATTCATGAACCCGACCTTGAAATCAATGTTGAATTCAAGTTTTTTGTCCAGTATCCTTTTGACTGTGAGTGCGATGAAATTTTCACTTTTCAGGTCACTCAAATTAGGTCAGCTCAGCGGATTGGTGCCCATTAGCATCTGTTCATTCGGGTGATCTGAAGTCCATCCATCCTTATTTTATTAATATTATTATGCCTTTTCAGAGGTTGAGGTTGTGCAGACATGGCTTCGATATACATGATACATTGGGCATCATTTCTTGTGATTGAGGGCAAGAATATGCGTCTTCTGATTTTAATGCATTTCTAGCTAAGCGTGGGATAAAACATCAGCGTATAGTGGCATATACACCTCAACAAAATGGATTTGTTGAAAGAAACAACAAGTCTCTCATGGAGATGGTGAGGTGTATGGTCAAAAGTCAGGCTTTACCACATAGCTTCTGGCTTGAGGCTATTATGTGTGCAACATATGTACTTAACAGGTGTCCCACCAAAGCACTACAATCTATCACTCCATATGAGGCTTGGCATAGTCGGAAGACATTTGTTGCTCATCTTCATGTCTTTGGTTGTTTAGAATATGCATTAGCGTATGAATAACAATGAAGGAAATTGGATGATAAAGTAGTGAAATGTATTTTTGCTGGGTACAATTTTGAAAGCAAAGGCTATGTTTGTATCATCCATAGACTAAACACATTTGAGTTAGCCATGATGTTTTTTGTGCAAGATGCAATTCAGCCATTAATTTCATGTACCAAGGAGACTTCAGTTACTCTAGAGATGTGTATGAAACTTTGTTACCTCTTTTTACAGGTGGACAGTCAAGTGTTGGTCCAAATGAGGCAATTTCCCAACCTTTACAGGTTCCACATGATGATAAAGATCATTCCATTCTTTATGCACATTTACATTATGTACTTACTAATGAGAGGACTAATATAGAGGAGCAAAAACTATGCCTAAATGGTTGGTGTAAACTTTAACAAATAGCAAATTAGGTGCACCTCTATCATATTGTACTTGTTCAAGCTCTCATAGTGCTTCCTTTGCATCAAATTGCTACATGATGGCTGCCTCTAATCTTTGTGATGAGAATGAGCATGTTTCTTTTGATGAAACACAAAACTCAAAAAATTGGATGGTTGTTATGCAATCAAAATATGATGTTATTATGCAGAATGATACCTAGCCTTTATGTGATTTTCCTCCATGCAAAAAGGCCGTTGGCACTAAATGGGTATATAAGTTGAAACATAAACCTGATGGAGCAATTGATAGGTATAAGGTGATTCTTGTTGCAAAAGGTTGTGCTCAAGAGAGAGGCATTGATTTTGATAAGACCTTTGCTCTTGCATATTGAATGATCATTGTTCGTAGCATTTGTGCACTTGCAACTCATCATGGTTAGAATGTACATCAGTTGGACATTAAAACTACATTTTTGAATGGTGAATAATTCTATGTATTTCAAACACATGGTTTTGTGCAGAAAAGGCATCAAAACAAAGTGTGCAGGTTGAAGAAGTCACTATATGGTTTGAAACAAGCACCACATGCTTGGTATGACAGGATACGTGCCTACTTGATTGCACTCGATTTTGAGAATAGTCCAATTGAGAGAACCTTATATGTTAAATTTGCAGATGATGTACTTCTGATCATTGTTGTACATGTTGATGACATGTTGCTCATTGATCTTAATAAGAAGCATATTGCTGATTTTAAGGCTGATTTACATGCCTCTTTTGAGATGTTAGATTTCGAGAATTTGCATTATTATTTGGGATTTAGTTCCTGCAAGTTGATGGAGGAATAGCTTTGTGTCAAACAAAATAGATCGACACATTATTCCAATGTTTTGGCCTTGAAGATTGCAAACCTATTGCCACTACTATGGAAACATGTTTACAATTGAGTCTTCATGATGTTGCAGATGCATTTGATGTTATTCTCTATCAGCAAGCTATTGTATGCTTGATTTACTTATGCATATTATGAGACTAAGTATAGGGAAGCTTTCAGAGGGACTCTTGAGTGTGTGTGGCTCAGATGCCTCAGTTGATTTGGGTGTTCATCAATCTTCTACCACCACCATCTTCACTAATAGTTAGATCACATTGCCAGTTGCAAGGAACCCTGTGTTCCATGATAACACAAAGCACATTAAGGTGCTCTATCATTATGTCCGTGAGAGGTTCTCTACTAGAGAGATCAGTTTGGCATATGTGCCCACACAGGATAACATTGCAGACCTTTTCACAAAGGCTCTACCTATGGAGAAGTTGTTGATATATTTAGGTAGTTATGTGTATGAACACACTAGGACTATCGGGGCACTTCTTTCCCTCTTTAGGAGGTTTTTTCCCCTGGCTTGTATATGGTTATAACCCTAATGGGTCACTTATCTTTATACATTCTAGTGGTAATACATCTAGTATTGTGTGTTGTGTGCCAAGCTTCTTCTTCTTCCTTGTGCTATTGGCGTGCTTCGATTGACCTCAAAATCCAACAATTGGTATCAGAGCAGGTTTTTGCTTCATCTAAAGCATTGTCGACACCCCTCAGGTCATAGTTTCAGAATCGCACGAAATTTGGTGAGCAGAGTCTCGGAGCTCGTTTTGTCCTCCAAATGCACTATCACAATGCTTGTGCAAGCAACTTTGTCTTTTTATGCCAAAGATATATACAACTTTCGGTTCGTCAATATAAGTATCTCGAAGTCTATTATAGGTTTAGCAAAACTGGATAGGATAGTTTGTTCAACTTTTTGAGATACAGTCATTTTTCTGCATCAAGGTATTTTAGTCAGTGGCCATGGCTGAAAACAGTGATGCATTTCGTATGATGGCTATTGAGGATACGTTGGATTGTACCAATTACCTATTATGGGCTTATATGATGCATCATGTATTGGTTACAAAAGGACTATGGAATATTGTGCAGGGTGTTGAAAAATCTCATATTACACCTCCAAACACAATAGCTGAAGGTGATGCAGACATTGTTGAAGATGATGATATTCTTCATGTTCATGTTTGTGTTGTTGTTCCTATTGCACCTACTATAGAGCAAATTCGTTGGGATAGTAGAGATGCTCAAGCACATGAGTTGATAGCCTTGTCTATCAAATGTGCCATTATTCCTCACATTCACTCTTGCAGAATAGTTAAGGATGCCTGGGATACACTTACCACTTTATACTAGGCAAGGAATGAGGCTCATGTTGCTTACCTCCGAAACAGTTGGAGAGTGAGCACATGAATGAAGGAGATTCCATGAACATTTTTCTGACAAAGATTTGAAGGAACACTTGGAGATCAAAGATTTGAAGGAACACAATTTCTGTTGATGAAGTTTTGCCTGACAGTTCACTTGTGCAGATTCTTCTAAATGGTCTTCCTGGTTCATATCAGAATTTTGCTTCTACTCTTTGTTTGATGATGAAAGGCAATCCAAATGCCTTAACATTTGAGGAGTTAGTCTTTGTTCTGTTGCAGGAAGATGAGTCTAGGTAGAAAAGGGCCATTATGTGTGTTGCAGATCAAGCTTTCATGTCTCGTCAGAAGGGCAAAGATAAATGGAGCTCTTCTACTAGTAAGCAAAAATCTCCTAATTCAGCACAATCAAAGAAGGATGACTAAGATGAGAAGAAAACAAAAAAGCAAAAATTGTTTTGCAAATACTTTAAAGAAATTGATAATGTCATAAAGAGTTGTCCAAAACTGGCTGCTAAAGAGGCAAGAAAGAAAGAGCCTGGAATGGTTATTGCAAAGGCCTCTACACCCAAAATAGAGGCTGTTAATCTTGTGCAGAATGAAGAATGGGTATTTACCACTGTTTGCAGTTATGACCCATCTTCTCATGAATAGTGTATATCTACGGTAGACTCAGATCTTTGGTATTTTGATAGTGGGGCAACCAAACATATTACCTCGCACTGTAGTTTCTTCACTTCACCCGAGCTTGCCCCTATAGGGAATATCGTCACATGCGCCAACAACTTCTCTTATCCTATCATGGGAGTTGGTAAGATAATTCTGACTACTGCTGATGGTAGTTCTTTTACATTGTAAGATGCTTTATTTGTGCCAGAGATCAAGAAAAATCTATTATTAGTTTTAACTTTAGCTAAGATTGGATTGGTTGTGAAATTTATTGATGACAGATGCACAGTTCATGATCTTTCAAATGGCATTATATATATGCTCATAGAATATGAAAAATCTATGAATGATTCAGCATGTGTAGTACATGATTCTCATGATATGTCAGATGTAATGCTTTGGCATGCACGCTTTGGTCATCTAAATTTTGATACTTTACTACGACTCCAGAAATTTGAAATGGTGTCCTCTTTGCCCAAACTTGAGGCAGCTGGTAAACATGGTTGTGAAGGTGATATTTTGGGCAAAATGCATCGTTCCTCATTCCCAAAAGATGGTTCGGTTGGAGGTATTTAGAAGTTGCAGCTTGTTCACAGTGATGTCTGTGGTCCTATGCAGACACCCTCTTTTGGAAATTATCTTTACTTCGTGACTTTGATTGATGATTTTTCAAGGCATACATGGGTATATCCATTGAATGCAAAGTCTGAAGTGTTTGTGTGCTTCAAACAATTTCTATTTTAGGCTAAAAATCTATCAGCATGTAAAATGGGCACCCCCCATTCTGATCGAGGGCAGGAATATATATCTTCTAATTTTAATGCATTTTTTGTTGAATGTGGGATAAAAATCTATGTACAGTGCCGTATACACCTCAAGAGAATGGAGTTGTTGAATGGAAGAACAAGTCACTCATGGAGATGGTGAGGTGTATGGTCAAGAGTTAGGCTTTACCACATAGTTTCTAGCTTGAGGTTGTTATGTGTGCAGCATATGTACTTAATAGATGTCCCACTAAAGCATTACAATCTATCACTACATATCAGGCTTGGCATGGTCACAAGCCATATGCTGCTCACCTGCATGTTTTTGGTTGTCTGGCATATGCATTAGTGCCTAAACAACAACACAAGAAATTGGATGATAAGGCAGTGAAATGTATTTTTGTTGGGTACAATTTTATGTCGGAATTTGGGGCCCCCGGATCGTTCCAAACTAAAACCTTTTGAGCATACACAACTTAACTAATTAAGATGATAAGTGAGAGATAGAAAGAAAGATATCTTGAGACAAGATTAGGGAACGTAAGCTGGATGCTTACTCACTAAAAAATAGATGTCCAAATTACAACATGGGAGTACTACTCAACCATATAAAGTGGTGCACTCACGAATGGAAGAATATCCAAGAAGATGATGATACAAAATTTAGATTATGTTGAAATAATCTAAGTATGTGTGAAGTGAACGAGCAACAAAGCTAACCTTATTCTCACAAAATAGTGTAACAAAATTGTAAATCAACCAACCCTAATTTTGAGATTAAGGTAGAGAAACCCTAAAAACAAAATATAAGGTTAACTCACAAAAGATAGTTACCACCACCTTGTAGAAGACTTCTTGCTCCAAGACAGTAGCCTCTCCTTCACCAAAACTTCACCTCCTCAAGAGAGTATGAACACTCTCTCTTCAAGAAGACCTTCAAACTCTACCTTGAAATCTTTGAGTGAGTGATAACAATGAGCAAAGCCTCTTGTTATATAGCTTTGAAGCTCTCATCAAAAGCATCATCCAAAAGCTAGGATCGGCGTTGAAAAAACTACGATCGTTAAAACTGAAGCATAATCGCGAAAACATCCATCTGCATCATCCAAAAGCTAGGATCGGCGTTGAAAAAACTACGATCGTTAAAACTGAAGCATAATCGCAAAAACAGCTAGGATCGTCCACGACAATAATGAAGCTTTTCAAAAGCTTCGTTACTGTCGTGGACGGGATTTGAACCCTGACAGCTAGCATAGAAGTGCTTTATTCTATCCACACATATATATATATATATATATATATATATATATATATATATATATATATATATATATATATATATATATATATATATATATATATATATATATATATATATATATATATATATATATATATATATATATATATATATATATATATATATATATATATATATATATCGCATTGTGCCCGTCTGAGACTTGAAGATGGAGCTAAGTGAACTTAATTGTTAGACCATGACATTGACTCCAACATTTTGAAAGCAAAGACTATCGTCTCTATCATCCACAGACTAAATGCATTTTGGCTAGTTGTGATTCTATTTTTGTGGAAGATGCTATTTAGCCATTACTTTTATGTACTAAGGAGACATCAATTAGCTCCAAAGACATGTATGACACTTTGTTGCCTCTTTTTACACGTGGATAGTCTAGTGCTAGTCCTAATGAGGCAACTTCTTAGCCTTTACAAGTTTCATGTGATGATGTAGATTTTGTTGATTTTATAAATTTTCTAGGTTTTTTTGGATAAAAGACTTGGTCAATTGACTCTTATGAAGGAAATCTAATCTAAAACATGGAAAAAAAGTGAAAAAATATTGTACAAGTTGGTTGGTTGGTTGCGAGATGTCAAACCAATGTCCACTGTTGTCCCGCTCAACAATGGATTCTATACAAAATTTTGATCATATGTAGCTCCAAACATGAATCGAGGTGCACAATCACTACAAACATGCTCATGACCCTAAAGTAACAATAGGTTTCTTTCTAATTAACAATCGATTCCTAGGATGATTCACTCCAACCATCATGACTTGAAGTGATTGCATTCGATCCTTGGACTTAATTCTAGCATAGCTAGACCCATCATAAATGGCTTTAGTTTCCATATGACTCTCACAAATAAAGGGCTAACCTAAAAGAAATTCATAGAAGCAATTATCTTGAATAAAGAAGTGAAATTCTTCTATGATTCCTCCTATGGATATGGGCCCACTAGCACAAGCTCCATACAAGGTACCTACACCATTATATGTAGTTCTCATATGTCATCCACAATCTTTATATATGGGCCATTGAAATTTATCATAGACTTCTCTTGAAATCACATTGACTTCGGAGCTGGAATCTACTAATGCATTTATAATGATGGTGTTCTTATCATTTCCTATTTTAACACGCATCTCTGATGTACCTCTAAACCAAAATTTTCTGTAAAGTAACTTTCATGATTGTTTTCATGATTTTCATGGTCAATTTGAATAGGTCCTAAGAAATTTTTATTAACATTTACTTCATCATCATCAAAGTCCTCTTCATCAAATACATCAAAGTTTAAGGCTTCTTTCATAGCTTGATCTTGATCTAAAGAATCTTGCATCTCAGTATCTAGATTAAGTGAAAACCTCTTCCTTTAATTAAGCCGATAACATTATCTTTAAAAACAGTCTTTGCAATAGAGAAAACTTGTTCTAAAGACATAGTCACTTGACTCTTAAGAAAATTGTCATCTAAAATTTCCATAGGATCTATTTTTCTTTCAATTTCAGAAATCAAGATGGCTTTAGTTTTTCTCTTTGGTTTCTTTTGTTTTTGATCAGGATCTTGTTTTTGTTCATGTTCTTGTGTTTGGTCGTGAGTTTGTTTTGATTGTTCTTGTTTCTCTAAAGGTTTTGGTTTTATTCTTTTCTGCTTTAACTTCTTAACATTTTTGTTTCTCCTCTTGTTTTCATTCATTGGGTTGTGATTCTTGTTTTTAATCTTTGGGTTGTGAAGTTTCCCCTTGCTCTTTGATGGTTTCTATTCCCTCTGAGGTTTGTTTTCGAGTCACTCTTTTTTCACTAGGCTCCATTTCATCTCTTTTTCTTTTTTGGATATGTGAGAAATAAGAGACTGATTTTCTATTGTTGACTCCCAAGCCATTATTCTCCTAATCTCATCTCGTGCCCTTATTAATGCCTCTACAAAAAGTCAACTTCCTTTGTGGGTTTTCTTGATTCTATTTCTTGTTCATCAAGAACTTCTAGTTTCACCCCTCTAGTTCTTGCATCCATCATGGTTATATTTTCATAGTGCTTTTTCATTCCTTCCTTACCGTAATTTCCTTGCAAAGATAGCCTAGATCGATAGTCATAAATTTTCTTGTCTATGTCTATTACTAGTCATTCCTCCTTACCAGCCTTCAATAGTTCACAAACTCTCAAAAAGTGCTCTAATGAATCACACCAAGGACACCTACAAGGACCACACACAAAACCATTTAGATTTGAGGATTTTGATTAACTTATGGTGGAAAATTTTGAAATTGAAGATTTTGTTGGTAAGGTATTGCTTGAATAGGATAATTAGGATGTTGATAAGGCAATTGATGTATTTGAAGAGCTTGGGGAGCAGCATGTGGTACTTGAGGTGCAAGAGGAGCCTCCATAGTACATGGTTGATGACTTTGAAAATTTTGATTTTGATGATTTTGAAAAGTTGTTTGAGAAGCTTGAGGATACATGTTTTGATACATTTGAGGATTTTGCACATGAGGATGAGGATTTTGAATTGAATGATTATGCATTGGAGGAACTTGATATGCTTGAGTAGGAGTGGATTTTGATTGGGAGCTATAACATGTTGGTTAGGCTCTTGAAAAGACATTGGATTCATTTGATTTTGGAATTGTTTGATGTAATTAGATTGTAAAGCATCTACGGTCTTGGCCAAATTGGATTGTGTAACAATAATACTTGAGATTGTTCAACTAAGCTTTTATTTGGCTCTACTTTAAAACCTTGAGTAGGCTCCATCATTTGAGGAATAGGAGTAGAGTAAAAAAAGCATAGTATGGGATTGTTCTCTAACTTGCTCCTTAGCTTGTGGAAGGCTAGCTTGAGGAAGACTAGTTTGCTCATAAAGCATGGATTGTCTTTGATGTTTATGGGCTACATCCTCTACTACTCTACGCACTTTTTGACAATTGTTAGTAAGACCATAACGTTTATCCAACTCTTCTAGTTGCCGTTCAACTTCCCTACGAGTTTCAAGATGAAGAAGTTAAGAAAATTGATCACAAGATTAGGTTCCAAAGTTATCTTATCCTCATTAGGAAGTTTTTCATAACATCTAATATACTCATTTTGTAAGTGCATGATAGAGCTACTAGGCTTTGGAGAATTAACGCATCGTAAGAATCCATCCCGATTATGTTGGCTATAATCCTCAAGATAGAATTCTTTGAGCATCTCCTTTCAAAAATCACTCCAAGAAAGGCTATCATATTGGGTGACATGGTTTATGATAGAGATATCAACAATTCCTTCAAATATTGTTATCAAAAGATCTTTGGGAAGACCAAAAATCATAGCTTGCTCTTCAAAAAAATCTAAGTAGCTTGTAGTGTTGATGCTAGTGAATTTTCCCTTCTCTATCAACATAGAAAAGACTATTCTTTGGCCTTGTTTCTCAACAATAAGGGATTTTAATCCTTCCTCCATCTTAAGTGAATATGCAAGTGATGCATGATGCTCTAGATCTCTCACAAATGTATTTACTTCACGATGAAGATGTGCACAATATTGTGATAAATCCAGTGCAACACTCAAGAATGATGATGAAAAATATGCAACAAAGGATATGGATCACAACCTCCCAACAAGATCAAAAGCAAATGCCATGAAGCATTTCACGTCGGGTTCAAATGCGAAGGTGATCACAATCCAGGTGGATCAGGTCCAGTCGTGACACACACAGTGTATGAAGCTAGTGAGTGTTGGAACGTTTATGTGATGGAAATGTGAAGGTGAAGGTGAAGTTGGGTATGGAGAGGAGAGACATGATGATTGATTATGGGAAGGGGAACATATGAATGCAAGATAAATCCATGAACATAAATAATGAGACCAAAAGAAAACCATTCACATGAATCGATTTTAAAAGGAAGAATGGTTCAAAAATGTAAATCATATGCATGGGTTCTTGTGGATGGAATGTATGCATGATGAGAACACAAGAAAACCATACACATGAATCGATTTCAAAAGGAAGAATGGTCCAAGAATGGAGCTTCTTATACACTTTCAAAATTAATTCATATGCATGGGTAATCTCAATCTCAATGGATAATCCTCACTAGCTCAACGCAATCTCAATGGATAATCCTCACTAGCTCAACGCAAGACTGTGGAGCCTTTTCACACATAGAAAGAGATAGAAGAAGATATGTAAAAACACATAAGAGACTAAGAGACAAGAGACAAGAGAGATAAATTAAAAGATATTGTAATGAAATACATGTACATGAGTGTTGTGATATGTCAAACTAAGCATTCTACTAGTCAAAGGCAGTCCACACAACCCTCCTACCATGACATTCAACCGAATGTCACACGTAAGAGGATAGGTTCCACTTCATTGAACCTATATCTTTCTAGGAGCATAATTGTATCTAAAGAAGTCTAAGACTCATAAAACCAACTCTAACTCACTCACACACTCCACTGAGGGTGAGCAAAGACAGAGAAAGCATTGGGTTTATGAGCCTATCCTAGATTGGAAGTCTAACTTAAAATTGATTCTAGGAACTATGCTCTTACTAGCCCACCTTGGATCCTCACATGCTCAACTGAGATTGATCGTCTCAAGGAAACCATGTGCTAAAAAGGGCCCTATGGATGCCTAAAAATGATGCTCTATGAATTTGGAGGGGGGTTTTTATAGTTTTTTGAATGAATTTGGGCCCTTGGATCTAGAGAAAACAACTCTCAACCCTAGGATCAACTGCTTTTGATTATAACCATTGGATTTATCAAATGGATGGCTAGGATTGGTTCTTTATATGATATCTAGAGCAAAGGAGGTAAAATTAGGCGCCTTCATTCTCCACCATTGGATTTGGGGAAGATTTGGACTGTTGGATCAATGTTGACATCAATTCGGATAAGCTTAGTTGCTATTTTTGGAAGAACTTTGCATTATTGATCTTTGACAATCAAAATAAGCTTATCTGATAAAAAAACTCATGGATCCTCCTCGCTTTAAGCTTTGGTGCATCTCCACCCTTGAATGTGAGCTCATCTTGATTGTACAACATGGTTCAATCATCGTTTTGCATGTGGTAGCCCTTCAAGCCTTCAATTTTCTTATTCTAGAAAATTGTGGTGACCCCGAAAACTAGATTTTGTGCTCTTTGACCCTCCAAATATCCTTTTTTGAAGATGAAAATTTGGAGGGATATGTTTTGAAAGGTTTGCTTTAGGAATATGTAGAAAAAGCTCCCATTTGAATCTCCTTTATACAAGTTTGACTACATTTGGAAGTCTGCAAGGTGGCATTAAGATGTCTAGGAAGCTTTGATAGCCTTGAAAATTTGTACAAATGTGTAGCCACATATGATCTTTATACATGCCAGACCATATGGCTAACAAAAATTCCTATACAAGATTTTGTAGGGTCTAAGTGGAAAAATTACATTTTTACAAAATGCACATGGCATACCAATGTGCTAGAAAATCCATTTACATGTGAAATTCAGGCTATGGACTTCCTTTGATAAGCTTTAAAAGTATATGAATTTTCATGTAATTTGGCAATAGTGAAATTTTTGCCCTAATTTCCAAAGTTTGACCATCTTTGGTCGCTATCCAATATTTTCTTGATTTCTTCAAACATTTGCATGTGAACTCCCTTTGACATCCTTGATGTGTCTTGGAATTCTCATGGAATTCTGACTACCTTCACCAAATGTGTTTCCTATAGGCCTTCATAAGTGAGAGAGGAGAGAAAATCTCGATGAAAGCGGCGACCTTCTTTGATACCAATTGTTGGAGTTCAAGGTCTGCAAAAGCAGGTGAACAACACAAGGAAGAAGAAGAAGCTTGGAACACAAAACACAATACTGAATGTATTACCAAGAGAATGTAGAAAGATACGTGACCCATTAGGGCTATATGCATATATAAAATCTACAGGGAAAAACCTCCTAAAGAGGGAAAAAAGTGTCCCGGTGGTCCTAGAGTGTTCACTGTTGGTGCAGTTACTCGAAACCTAAATGCTTGACCACTTATCCTAAAAGTTCATGTATTAGCACATGAATGATTTCTTGTAAAAGACTGAGTTTTTCTCCTTGTAAAAATGCATATATGGAATCACTTCAATCACGAGTTGTTAGGAGAATATTTCCACAAATTATTTGGTCAAGATTTATGGCAAATCAAGTCCTAAAACCTTGGAATACTTTTAGGTAAAGATTCAAATTCAAATTTGAATCTTGGCTCCAACAAAAAGCTATAAAAAGAGGACTATCTAGTCATTTGGAAAGCATCCAGATATAATAGAGATTTCAGAGGGATTTCATATGGATATTGAGCTCACACTATAGCTCTACCATTGCCCTCACATTGTGCAATCACTCATTGCCAATGCCAATGTAATTTATGTGCATTAATACGTATAGTTTTCTCATATCTCATATCTTCTACTCTGCCATGTACCACTCAGAACAGGGAGCTTCTCTGATTTGTTTCTCAACTTGTACTTGATCATTTTGTTGGCATAGATTCATTAGACTATCTAGATTCATTAGACTATCTATTTTTTTGTTACAAAGTTTCATTTTAATTGGCTCAGTCATTCTTGAGTTATGAGCAAAACATTGCTCACTAGTCTGCATACTGTCAGTTCCCAAAAATATCGGGGTGCATCTCTGATTTGCTAAGCATTATTCTCTGAGCACACTTTATCATTTCAAGTGATATAACTTGCAAAAGTTAGCTACCCAAGTAAATTAGATATTCCCAAAAGTATTTTGTTCAATTGTTAGCAAAAAAAGAGAGCTGTCCATTTCTCTGAGCAGGTGTAGTGACCAAAATAGCAAGTTTTTGGTTCGTAGTGAAACCTCAACTTATCTGTTTTGATGCTATGATTTGAGGATCATCTTCCAAAGTACTTGGGTGACTATTTGTGGTTTTTGGAAAGGTCAAGAGGTCTAAGTTGGACCCCTCAACTGGATTTTGACCGGTGTGAAGAAGGAATTTGCAGCACCATCTCATCTTTGGAAGGTGTCCACCATCTCCTCCAACAGTGGTATCAGAGAAACATCAAGGTAAAATGGGAGATGGATTTCCATGATTCATTGAAAAATTGGACAAGGGCAATTATCCAGCTCGGTCCCTAAGGATGAAGGCTTACCTCCAAGGAAGAAGCTTGTATGGATACATATCTGGAGATGAAGAAATGCCAACCTTTAGAAGCAAAAACCAACCTACAAGAGAGGAGCAAGAGAGACTAGCTACATGGTGTGCAAAGGATGCTCTAGCTAGGTCTTACATACTGAATTCAATATCTGATTTTTTGTTACCTCATATTAGGAATTGTAAGACTTCCCAAGAGACTTGGGTAGTACTATCTTCATACTTCTCATCAAATACAAGGGCTAGAAAGAACCAACTTTGGATGGAATTCACAACCTTGAAGAAGCAACCAAAACAAAGTGTAGCTGACTACGTGACCAAGATGACGGATGTAGTTGATAAACTTGGGAGTATTGGAGAAGAAATAGAAGAGGAACAAATAGTAAGGTAGATCATAAATGGCATCAAGGCTGATGACAAATGGGTGTCCTTTACCACAACAATGGACCTATATATGGACATGTAGATACTTGACCTCAATACATTGATGGGGAAACTCTTCACACATGAGACAAAGCTCAACAAGAATGGAGACACTTCTAGAGGTAATCAATATTCCACCCTTTACACAGATAAGAATAAGAGTAAAGATAAAGGAAAAGGTAAGAAGAGTGAAGAAGATGCAAGTACCTCTAAAGTGAATTTCACAGGTAGAGGAAGAGGTACTAGAGGACGGGGCAGAGGAGGAAAGAAAGACATTAATCAGAGAGGAAGAGGCTTCCATAGAGCACGCTATGGACAATCAAAAGGCAAGTTCAATAATGGAGGAAACAACTATCATCATAATTACAATCAAGGCTACAAAAACTATCAAGGAGGCTTTAGAGGAAGGATAGACTACAAAAATTATACAGATGATCAAGAGGATTCCCTACTACTCATGAATATGAGAGCCAAGCAAGATAAAGATGATGAGTACCTATTCTATATTGATTTTGGTTGTTCCAATCATGTAGCAGGAAATGTAGCATTATTGTTTGACCTTGAAGAACCCAAAGGAAATCAAAAGGAAAGCATTGTATGGTTTAAAGCAAGCTCCTAGAGCTTGGAACCATAGGCTTGTCACATACTTGTAGGAACAAGGTCTTGTTGCAAGCAAGGCAGATTCTTCATTGTTCAATAAGAAGACTAATTCACAGGTTATTTATCTATATGTTTATGTGGATGATATCATTATTATAGGGCCAATGGTATCAAGAAGATTAAAACTCAGATGAAGGAGGAGTTCAAAATCAATGATCTTGGATTACTTACATACTTTCTTAGTTTAGAAATTTTCTATATAGATTCTCGTGTTTTCATTAATAAGAGAAAGGCACCTAGTAAACATGTTTGTGAAGGTTGTATTTTGGAGAAAATGTAGCGTTCCTCATTCCTAGAAGATGGTTAAGTTCAAGCTACTCAGAAATTGCAGCTTGTTCACAGTGATGTCTATGGTCCCATGCAGACACCCTCCTTTGGGAACTATCTTTACTTCATGAATTTCATTGATGATTTTTCTAGGTATGCACGGGTATATCCATTGAAAGCAAAGTCTAAAGTGTTTATGTGATTCATGTTGATACATTTAGGTAGTGATGTGTGTGAACACACTAGGACCATCAGGGCACTTTTTTCCTCTTTAAGAGGTTTTAATCATCGACTTGTATATACATCTATTGCCCTAATGGGTTACTTATCTTTGTACATTCTAGTGGTAATGCATTCAATATTGTGTGTTGTGCTCCAAGCTTCTTCTTCTTCCTTGTGCTATTTGTGTGCTTCCGTAGACCTCAAACTCTAATAATTGGTATCAAAATAGGTCATCGCTTCATTTAGGGCATCGTTAGTACCCCTCCGATCACAATCTCAAAATCGCACGAAATTTGGTGAGCATAATCATGGTGATTAGGAGATTAAAACTGCTTCGCTTTGTGGTGCCAAAATTGTGATATGAGCTAGTTTTGACCTTCGAATGCACTATCATAGTGCTTGTGCAGGCTATTTCATCTTTTTGTGCCAAAGATATATATATATATATAGGTTTCAGTTCACTAGTATAAGCATCTCAAAGTGTGCTTCAGGTTTAGCAAAACTTGACAGGCTAGTTCTATTCAACTTCTTGAGATATAGTGAATTTACTACATCATGGTATTTTAGTCAGTGGACATGGCTGAAAGTAGTGATGTATTCCGTATCTTGGCTATTGAGGATAAGTTGGATTGTACAAATTACCCATTATGGGCTTATATGATGCATCATGTATTGGTTGCAAACAGACTAACGAATATTGTGCAAGGTGTTGAAAAATGTCCTATTACACCTGCAAATACAGGTACTAAAGCTGATGCAGATGGCCTCGATCATGGTGATATTCTACATATTCCTATTTGTGCTGTAGTTTCTATTCATCTACTGTAGAGAAAATTCATTGGGATGGCAAAGATGCTTAAGCACATGCATTGATAGCCTTGTCTATCAAACGTGCCATTATTCCTCACATTCGCTCTTGCAAAATAGTTAAGGATGCTTGGGATACACTTACCACTTTGTACCAGGCAAGGAATGAGGCTCATGTTGCTTACCTCCAAAAAGAGTTGGAGAGTGAGCACATGAATGAAGGAGATTCCATGGATAGTTTTTTTACAAAGAGCAAAGATTTGAAGGAATAGTTGATTTTTGTTGATGAAGTCTTGTATGATAGTTCACTTGCATAGACTGTTCTGAATGGTCTTCTCGATTCATATAAGAGTTTTGCTTCTACTCTTTGTTTGATGATGAAAGGCAATCCAAATGCCTTATCATTTGAGGAGTTAGTCTCTGTTCTGTTGTAAAAAGATCAGTCTTGGAAAAACAGGTCCATTATGTGTGTTGTAGATCAAGCTTTCTTGGCTAGTGAGAAGGGAAAGGGCAAATGGAGCTCTTCTACTAGTAAGCAGAAATCTGCTAATTTTGCACAATCAAAGAAGGATGACAAAGACGACAAGAAAACAGAAAAGCAAAATTTTTTAGCAAGTATTGTAAAGCAAATGATCATGTCATAAAGAATTGTCCAAAACTAGTTGCAAAAAAGGCAAAGAAAAAAGGGCTCGAATGGTTGTTGTAGAGGCCTCTATAGCGAAAGCAGAGTCTGCTTATCTAGTGTAGAATGAAGGGTGGGCATTTACTACTTTGTGTAGTTTTGACCCATCTTCTCCTGTCTGCAGTAGACTCAGATGTTTGGTACTTTGATAGTGGGGCAACCAAACATATTACCTTGTAGCACCATTTCTTCACTTCACTCGAGCCTACCCCTATAGGGAATACTGTCACATGCACCAACAACTCCTCTTATCCTATCATGGGAGCCGGTAAGATCATTCTGCCTACTCCTTATGGTAGTTCTTTTACAATGTCAGATGCTTTATTTGTGCTAGGGATCAAGAAGAATCTACTATCAGTTTTAGCTTTAGCAAAGATTTGCTATGTTGTGAAATTTGTTGATGATAGATGTATGGCTAAAGATCTATCAAATGGCAACATGATTATTTCTTCCAACCTTTTACGTCATGAGCTATATAAGCTCATAGACTATGAAAAATATGTGAATGATTTACCATGTGTAGTACATGATTCTCAAGCTATGTCAGATGCAAAGCTTTGGCATGCACGCTTTTGTCATCTGAATTTTGCTAGTTTTCTATGCCTACAGAAATCTGATATGGTGTCTTCTTTGCCCAAACTTGAGTCACCCAGTAAGCATGTTTGTGGAGGCTGTGTTTTGGGCAAAATGCAATGTTCCTCCTTTCAAAAAGATGGTTGAGTTCGAGCTACTTAGAAATTGTAACTTGGTCATATTGATGTCTATGGTCCTATGCAGGCACCCTCTTTTGGAAACAATCTTTACTTCGTGACTTTCTTGATGATTTTTTCAGGCATGCATGGGTATATCTACTAAAAGCAAAGTCCAAAGTGTTTATGTGCTTCAAACAGTTTCTCATTCTAGCTGAAAATCTGTCAGCATATAAAATGGGCATCCTTTGTTTTGATCAAGGGGGGGAATATATGTCTTCATATTTTAATGCATTTCTGACTGAATGTGGGATAAAACATCAGTGTATTGTGTTATATACACCTCAAAAGAATGGAGTTGCTGAAAGGAAGAACATGTCACTCATGGAGATGGCGAGGTGTATGGTCAAGAGTTAGGCTTTACCACATAGTTTTTGGCTTGAGGCTGTTATGTGTGTAGCATATGTACTTAACATGTGTCCCACTAAAGCGCTATAGTCTATCACTCCATATGAGGCTTGGCATGGTCGCAAGTCATTTGTTGCTCATTAACGTGTTTTTGGTTGTTTGGCATATGCATTAGTGCCTGAACAACAACATAGAAAACTGGATAATAAAGCAATGAAATGTATTTTTGGTGGGTATAGTTCTAAAAGCAAAGGCTATCGTTTGTATCATCCATAAACTAAACACATTTTGGTTAGTCGTGATGTTGTTTTTGTCCATAAACTAAACACATTTTGGTTAGTCGTGATGTTGTTTTTGTGGAAGATGCTATTCAACCATTACTTTCATGTACTAAGGAGACATCAATTAGCTCCAAAGACATGTATGACACTTTGCTGCCTCTTTTTACATGTGGACAATCTAGTGCTGGTCCTAATGAGGCAACTTCTCAGCCTTTATGGGTTTCATGTGATGATGTAGATCATTCTATTTCTGATGCAGATTTACATGATGCACTTGCTAATGAGAGAGCTATTATTGAGGAGGCAAAAACTATGGATGGTGTAGACTTTGCGTGACAACAAATTAGATGCAGCGCTATTATATTGTACTCGTTCAAGCTCTCATAGTGCTTCCTTTGCATCAGATTGCTATGTTATGGCTTCCTCTAGTCTCTATGATGAGAATGAGCATGTTTTGTTTGATGAAGCACAAAATTCTGAAAATTGGATGCTCGCACCAAAATATGTTGTTATCATGAAAAATGGTACATGGTCTTTATGTGACTTGCCTCCTAGCAAGAAGGCCATTTGCACCAAGTGGGAATGCAAGCTGAAGTGTAAGCCTGATGGAACAATTGACAAGTATAAGGTTGGGCTTGTTACAAAGGGTTATGCACAGGAAAGAGGCATTGATTTTGATGAGACCTTTGCACCTACGTGCCGAATGACTACTGCTTGTAGCATCTATGCACTTGCAGCTCATCATGGTTGGAATGTACATCAGTTGGACATTAAAACTGCATTTTTAAATCCCTACAAGGAATACGGGTGTATAGCGATGGTTAAGGCGACAGAATTTCGTCGCTATAAAATTGCAACATGCGTCATAATTAGCATCGCACGTGGACTGTCGATTAAACGACGTTTTTTGTGACTTGTGGTGCGACGGGGCTGCAATGCTCCCATATAGCATCGCTAACACGACGCTTTTAAATAGCGTCACATAAGTGACGCTTTCTTACGTCGCATAGGCGACGATTTTGGCGTCGCATAAGTGACGCTAAAAACAAGTCGCTTATGCGACGATGGGTAGCATCGCTTACATGACGGCTGTTTACAGACAAAAATTAAAACGTTGGAGGCTCTTCGATCGGCATTTTCATGCATCCAATCAAAGAGCTCTCTAACGTTTGCAATTGCGCTGTGCTTACAAGTTGAAGCAAGTATATGCAGAATTGTTGTTTTGCCTAAGCTCTCTCTTATTGTCTCCCTTTGTCTCTGTTTCTCTCTTTCTACATCTTTCTCTCTTTGAATTCTCTCTCTCTCTCTCTCTCTCTTCTTTCTCTCTTTATTGCAGGTTATTCAAGAAGCCAACCAAGCAAAAAGTATGGCTAACTATTGTAAGTACAATTTCTATTCTTTGTATATCATTTGAATTGTGTTATTTTCATTAGATAGCATACTCACACTTATTGATATGCACTTATACACTTAGACATGATGAAGATGCACTTTCACACATATACACATATACACATGCACATACACACACATATATACACACAGATACATGTGCACATACACTTAGACATACACACATATACACATGCATATGCTCAAACATTTCTACAGCCACATAAAAAGACTTACATGCATGCATTATTGCATATATTATATATATATATATATATATATATATATATATATATATATATATATATATATATATATATATATATATATATATATATATATATATATATATATATATATATATATATATATATATATATACACACATTTAACATATACACAGATACATGTATATGCACATCCACATGCATGCACATGGATGCAAATGGAAATGCATGTGGAATACATATTCACATGCATATACATACATTATACACATATATACACATATATATGCACATACGTACACACGCATATACACATGCACACACACATGCACATACCTACATATTCACATATACATGCACATACACACATATACACATAGAGTTACACATATACATGCACATACATATACACACATATGCACATGCACATGCACATACTCATACACACATATACACTTACACATGCACATGCACATACTCATACACACATATACACTTACACATGCACATGCACATACATACATATACACACACATACACATGCACATACATACATATACACACACATACATATACACACACATACATATACACTTAGGTACACACATATGAATGAATTATATAATTAAAGTATTAAAACACATATACACATGCACACACCTACATATACACATACACATGCACATACACACATATACACATAGAGTTATACATATACATGCATATACATATACACACACATACACATGCACATGCACATGCACATACTCATACACACATATACACTTATACATGCACATGCACATACATACATATACACACATATACACATGCACATACATACATATACACACACATACATATACACTTAGGTACACACATATGAATGAATTATATAATTAAAGTATTCAAACACATATACACATGCACACACACATGCACATACATATACACACACATACACATGCACATGCACATACTCATACACGCATATACACTTATACATGCACATGCACATACATACATATACACACACATACACATGCACATACATACATATACACTTAGGTACACACATATGAATGAATTATATAATTAAAGTATTAAAACACATATACACATGCACACACACATGCACATACCTACATATACACATATGCATGCACATACACACATATACACATAGAGTTACACATATACATGCACATACATATACACACACATACACATGCACATGCACATACTCATACACACATATACACTTACACATGCACATGCACATACATACATATACACATGCACACACATACATATACACTACATACATATACACTTAGGTACACACATATGAATGACTTATATAATTAAAGTATTAAAACACATGCTTAATATAAACAATAATAACAATCAATAGAACAAAACTCTTCATTACTTAATACCATACACACAATTCAAAACATAACTGAAATGAAAAATATATAGATAAAAAAAATATATATATATCAATGTAAATACATATAATCCAATGTCATAATCAACTAAAATCCTAATCATCATCATCATGATGATCATCATCATCAGCAATATATGATGATCCGATCGAGAACGTCCCTCCTGTGTCTGTCTCTCCACCTTATCGATATTTGTCTCTTCATAATACTCTTGTATTACATATAACAAAAATAAATAAATAAAATAATTAAACCATTCATACAAATAAAATAATTATATAAAATTTAAAATTACTCACAAAGGCATCAGGATGATCTTGCATATACTCGCCCAAACGCCGATATCCAAAATGTGTAGCATACTCGATCTCATGTTTCGTAGGATATCGGTCATAATCCTTCCGCTGCATTGAAACAAATAAAAAAGATTAGTTGCTTGCATTTTAACTAAAATAAAAAATATACGCACAATACCACATATACTTACAAATGTAGCTACAAAACCATTATGGCCCATTTGGCCTAGGTGCAATGTGTGGCCCGACTCCACTCTCTTCTTTGCAGCAGCCTGTTTATTCAAGAAAAAAATACATAAATTAAATATTAAAAATTACTAAAATATATAAAAATTATAAATATAAACTCTTAATTTGTGTACCTTCTATTGAGGAAATGACTCCTAAAGACGTAGCTGTCTATGAAAAAATAGCCACATCTCAGGTGGTATGTTAGCTCGCCTCTTATTTTTCTCCACCATACAGTATCCCCTGTTAATTTAATATCAAACAGAAAAAAAAATCAGAATACATACACATATATACACACACATACACATACACATACACATACCCACATACACATATACATGCAAACATATACGCATACATATATGTATACATATACACATATACATACATATAACATAAACACACTTATACATATCCACATATATACGTACACACACATGCATGCATATACACTCATTCATACAAAATACATGCATTTATCCCACAATAATGTGTAGTTGTGTATATGTGAATATGTGTGTATGTGTAAATGTGTATATGTGAATATGTGTGTATGTGTAAATATGTATATGTGAATTTTTTGTGTATGTAGATAATCAAATTATTAATATCAAATACCATTATTTGTAGATTCTGATCAATCAGATGGAACTCCACTACTCTCTCCTCATCGTGCAACGACTTTATACTGTAAGTATATCAAACATTTAATTTTAAATATATTTGATGGATACATAACTTATATTTTTTTTGTTTATTATTATGTGCATATTCTGATCAAGCAGGGGGTACTCCACCACCTCCTACCCATGCAACAACTTCACATGTGTCCTCCGATAGGAATTATGATGAATTTTACTATCAAGAGCATATTATATGTTGGTGTAACTCTTGTTATGGCACATATCGAAGAACACGATTGGAATGTATTGAACATGAGGTAGAGTATGGTACTTTTGAGCGTGCACCATCACCTGGTCAACGTGATAATGCTTGGGTATGTATTTTCTATATATATTAATGTCATTATTTTATTTAAAAACCATATATAAAATCAAATTACTGTTGATATACAGGAATACTTGCTCGATGATGATTAATTTTTCTCATAATGTTAATATACCTCGTACACATCATGGACTTGTTGTTCATCAATTACAAGCAGAGGTTTCTAGAAATCCTCTACCTCCTGGTTTAGAGAATGAAACGGCTGGAGATTATCCATTGCCAGCTCATGATCGTTCTTTAGTACAAACATATGATAGAAGAAGATATGGAGGATGGAATAGAGGACCACTTCATTTAGATGGAGAGGTTTTCAACTTTTGGGGTAATCGCTATATGATTGATCCATCCACTATTACTAATGCTGGTCGTGGTCTCTTTATTGTAGAGGATTTGTATGTGCCTCCGAACTCTGAAGTCACTCTTATGTCATTTTGCCATCCTATATATGGATGGGGAGATTGGCATCGACTTTCACGTTATGTTCAAAGCATGAGTACTTATGGAATATGCTCGCAACATCCCTTACTAGTAGAAGGATTTTACATGCAGAAAATGAAAGATTATATATTGATGGAAGACCTTACACACATGGAAATATAGCAAGTTTAATAAATAGTAGTAGTCGAGGGTTACATAATAGTTCAAGGACTAATTGCACATTTGAGGAGCGTGAAAATAGTCATGAATCACCATACATGAGTAGAGATGTATCAAGATACATAGTTGTCAATGCTATTACTACATTACATGTCGGTGATGAACTATTAGTGAATTATGGATGGCGTAGACCTCCAAGAGCACCTTTTAGCTAGAGAGAATAAAATTTTTCTATCCATATTTAATAAGTTATATACTTAATTTTATATTTAAACTTTACTTTTTATTCATTTATGGAATACTAATGAATTTTATTTACATGTGTAGATTCCAATGTATGATGTTGATGATATTCCTCCACATCATTCACAATTACCAGTAAGACCTCATTTATCAGAAGCTTCCATGAGGAGGCTACGCAAAACTAATCCTGTGCAATATGCAAAGTTGAAAGATCTATATTCAAAAGACGATAAAGTACAAGATTTGTGTGACAATGATGAAGATGATGGCATGGCAGATTTTATTGAGGGTTGGTATCAAAATGACAGTGACAACATTGATATTTCTAAAAATGAGAAATATCTTCGAGAGGAATGTCTAAAGAATGTATATGAAGGAAGTCGTTTGACATGAGTAAGTGCGAGCTTACTTATTCTCAACCTTCAAAATCGTTTTGGATGGAGTAATGTATTTGTTTTGACACTATTAAGCTATAATTTTCAATTTTCTATCTATTTATATATATATGCATATATATATATATATATATATATATATATATATATATATATATATATATATATATATATATATATATATATATATATATATATATATATATATATATATATATATATATATATATATATATATATATATATATATATATATATATATATATATATATATATATATATATATATAAATGCAGGTTTTTATTCTTACTTTAGATAAGGTAAGAACAAGAACTTGAATTGAATGGACACTTTTTGTCCGCGCATCTTTTAAAACTATTAATGCATCTTTCAAAATATTCGCGAAAGTTTGATTGTTTGGATGGCAGGATACGATTGTTTGTTTTGGAGGATATGAAGTATGTACCTTCATTGAATCATTTGTCGATTCTATCATATGTTCAGTTTGAAAGTGTGAGAAGCGGATTTATAATTGCTATTCAAAGAATTTGGCACTGCTTATAGGCCATACAATGGTGACCTGCATGAATCACATGCACAGAGGTTACTCAAGATAGAGCAATCTGATTATAAGGGACTAGTGCCAACAGGATTCCTAGGGTGTGCAGTAAACCTCTTGCATGTCAATGATGAGCATCTGAACTTTAGGATACAAAGTGGAAATCATGGTGGCTTGAGAGGATCACTTTTATACAGCTTGTTCAAAAAACTTCAGTGTCATAAACCTGAAGTTCTTTGAACAAGTTGTATAAAAGTGATCCTCTCAAGCCACCATGATTTCCACTTTGTATCCTAAAGCTCAGGTTCTCATCATTGACATGCAAGTGGTTTACTGCATACCCCAGAAATCCTGCTGGCACTAGTCCCTTATAATCAGGTTGCTCTATCTTGAGTAGCCTCTGTGCATGCGGTTCATCCAGGTCACCATCGTATGGCCTATAAACAGTGCCAAATTCTTTGAATAGCAATTATAAACCCACTTCTGACACTTTCAAACTGAACATATGATAGAATTGACAAATCATTCAATGAAGGTACATACTTTATATCCTCCAAAACAAACAATCGTATCCTACCATCCAAAACAATCAAATTTTTCGCGAATATTTTGAAAGATGCACATAAGCATACATATATATAATTATATGCATATATATATATATATATATATATATATATATATATATATATATATATATATATATATATATATATATATATATATATATGTATGTATGTATATTTATTTATTTACTTTTTTTAATATATCTTTTTTTTATAAACTTACAGGTTATTATCTGAAAAGTTTTTACCAAGTCAGAATATTCTTCCTACCTCACATGATGAAATGAAGAAGATAGTCAACAATCTTGGTATACATTATCAATGTATACATGCATGTCCTAACGATTGTATTTTATGTAGAGGTGAATATGCAGACTCTTTGACATGTCCCAAATGTCAATCTCCTCGATATAAGGGCGAAGAAGGTAAAATCCCAAAAAAGGTATTGAGACATTTTCCATTGGCTCCACGGATTAGACATATGTTTCAAAGCCCCGATTTATCAAAGCTTTTGACCTGGGGACATGATCACAAAAGTATTGATGGAATAATCAGAATTCCTCATGATAGTGTTGCTTTTCAGCATATTGATTCTACATGGCCTGAATTTGCACAAAATCCACAGAATCTAAAGTTAGGAGTTGCATTAGATGGGGTTAATCCATTCTCCATGAAATCCAATAAATGGTCAACATGGCCAGTGGTAGTCATAAACTACAATCTTCCGCCATATCTTAGCATTAAAAAGGAACATTTAATGCTTTCACTTTTAATCCCAAGCAAAAGACAAGTTAAAGATATGAATATATATCTTGCTCCTCTCATTGACGATCTTCAAGAGTCATGGAGAGGTATTAATGTCATTGATGTATCGAAAAGCATCAATGAAAGACATATTACAGTTCATGGTATTGTGGCTTGGACTATTCACGATTTTCCAGGATATGGTGTTTGTTCATGTACTGATGTAATTTTTTTATTCAATATGCATGTAAATAAATATGATTTAATCTAATTATATTTTTATCATTTTCCATGATGCATGAATATCTACTAAGGGTTATAAAGCTTGTCCATATTGTGGTGATTGGTTGAGATCAATCTATAGTAAGAATCTCAACAAAAATATTTATCTTTGACATCGATGATTCTTGCCTGATGATCATCCATTAAGATCTAAAAGAGAAGCGATACATTTTAATGGCAAGCTATGGACCTCTGATAGATCCGAAATCAGAAATCTTCAGTGATGATCCAGATAATGAGTATGTGAACAGAGGTAAAGGAAAATTGGCACTCGCAAAGAACATATCAATATGGTATTCTTTGGAGTATTGGAAAGAGTCAAAAGTATGTCATCTTCTTGATCCTATGCATATATTCAAAAATATTGGTTATTCACTATGGCAACATCTTCTTGGACTAAAAGATACCACAACATCAAGGAATGATTTGAAAAACTAAAAATTCAAACCAAAGTTATGGCCAGTTTTTGATAGACATCGACAAGAAACGACTTATGCACCTGCTCCTTGGGTACTTACAACAAAAGAGATACAGACTATCAACAATAGAATTCAATTGATTAAGACTCCTACAGGATATGGAGCATCTTTTCAAAACATGTTTACTATGGATGATAAGAGCTTATCTGGGTTAAAGACCCATGACTGGCATAACTTTTTGAAACATATTTTACCTTTGGTTATCGATGGATTTACAATTAAAGGAGTATGAGATGTGATCTATCGTCTTGGATCACTTATAAGGTAATTATGATACTTTTATATTTAATATGTATGAATACTGGATATCTTTTTATTTTTTAATTAGCTTCTTTATAATTGTTTTTATGATATGTATAGGTGGATTACATCCAAAGAGATTGACAAAAACTCGATCCCACAAAAAAAACGTGAATGCAAAGAGCTACTATGTCTGATGGAGAAAGAACTTCCTACTTCATTTTCTGATATTCAGGTTCATTCATTAGTCCATCTTGTAGATGAAATAGAGATTGCAGGTGTTTTCAACACTCGATGGATGTTTTGGGTCGAGCGATTTATGGGAATATTAAAAGGTTATGTGCGACAAAGAGCGAAACCCGAAGGATCCATGGCAAAGGGTTGGATGCTTGAAGAGTGCATGTATTATGTTAGTGAGTACCTTGAAAGAGTTCATGAAGAAGCTCCACGTGCATGGACCAATGAGTCTTCTTCAAAAACAACAGATGAGGTATTATCAGGTAAGGGAGTTCCATTCTTATTTACATTTCAAGAAAAAAATGATGTTTCTACTTCTGTAGCATATAATAGCGAATCCATGCAAGCATTCCTTAGCGAGTACGAGGAACTTCAAAATCTCCGAAGTAAAAGGCGAAAAAACCAAAGATTTAGACGTAATCTCGATAATAATGAGATTACAGATATATCTTCTTTCATGGATTGGCTATATAGTCGTTTGCAACACGCCAACGCAAATAATGAAGAAATCTCAGATGAGCAAAGAGAGTTAATGATAGGTTGTGAACGAAAGGTAATTTTATTAAAATAATATTTTATTTTTTCATATATGTATGAAAAAAATTGAATTGAATTTATTTTGTAGGCTCGAATGTTCACTAATATGTGGGTTTTTGGACAGCATATTAGAATCAAAGCCATTGATTCTTTACGTAAAATAGAGGATTCTAGTATTGTTGCTTCTTTCAAGCAACTATCACGTGCTAGCTCAAAAGACACGAACCTTATAGATAGCGATCTTGGTTACGTAGGAACTATTGTTGGTATCTACGAAATTTCATTTCGTACATTCAAATAGGTAGAAAAAATTTTATTTATTTTTTGATAGAGTTAGTTATTTTTGTAAGCACCTAATAATGGGTTTTTGTTGTTATATATTTTGATAGGTCATTTTGAAGGTTGACTGGTTTCGAGCCGAGTATAAAGGTAGTAATTCCACATTAAGAAAGGAATTATCTGGGTTTTGGGCAATAGATTCTTCCAAGGTAATGCGATCTACTAAAGAACCATATACTCCTCCTAGGCATATTGAACAAGCATTTTTTTATAAAAACCCAGATGCTCATCCTTGGTGGCAAGTCATTCATGTGCAACCTAGAGGTAGGTCATTGTTTGAACAGTATATTGTTAGAGAGATCGAAGAAAGTCCTCTTGATGATTGAACATCAAATACTGATACATCAACATCTGAAATAGAAATTAGAATCATTATACGTGATAATGATACTAATCTTTTTTATGAAGAGGATAATTCTCTACATGCTAATTCTACTGATGAGGAAGAGGAATTACCAGAAATAGATATTAATCCATCAATAGATGATGTGATTCATGAGAACATAGATTTAACAATAGAAGAAATAAATGAAATCAATAAGGATAATGAAGATGAGACTATATTGATGTCTTACCAAAACGATGGCAATAATGAAAACATATGAGCAGATTAGATAGTAAATTCTACTCTAGTTATCGATCAATAACTTGAAGCTCGTGAATGGATATCAGATAATAGATTTTTTTATTAACTTGAATAATGATGAATCCTACTAGAGAGATGAAATCATGTTCTTCTAAGTTAGAACATGAAGCTCAGGGGTATGCCTAATTATTTTATATATAGCTTTACCTTCGAGGAGCAAATTTTTATCATGTATCTATGCATATGTGTGTGTATTCATGTGTATTATATGTATACATATGTTAGTATGCATATATATGTATTTCATGTATATGTATGTGTTTGCATGTGTGTGATATATGTATACATGTGTTAAATATGCATGTGTATATATGCATATGCATTTATGTAAAATATTCATGTATTCATGTAATATATGCAAGTGTTTATAATTGTGTACATGTATATATGTATATGTGTCTATGTGTAAATATGTACATGTAAATATGTATGCATGTATATATATGTTTATGTGTGCATGTAGGCATGTATATGTGATGTGTACATGTATATATGTATATATGTCTATGTGTAAATGTGTACATGTAAATATGTATGCATATATATATATATATATATATATATATATATATATATATATATATATATATATATATATATATATATATATATATATATATATATATATATATATATATTTATATTTATGTGTGCATTTAGGCATGTATGTGTGATGCATAATATATCTACTCCATTTTATATTTATGTATCCTATCTACATGATGTGTATATATCTTTATATATATTATGATCCTCGTTGATTCGAGTAGCTATATATAGAGGCATAAGGTTGGGAGGAGAGACATCTCTCTAGTAGGACGTCGGAGGAATAGATGCAATGTGTACATATACTTCAAACATATGGCTAAAAGATTGAATTAGAGTTTTTAAATTAGGGGTTTTATAACTCTAATATCGAAATTAGTGTTTTCAATTTAGGATTTTTGCATGTGTTGTGTATGTATGTGTATCTATATGTGCAGATGCATGTGTTGTGTGTGTGTATATATGCATGTGTATATGTATATATGCATGTAAATATGATTATATGAGTCTATGTGTGTGTACATATGATTATGCATGTGTATGTGCATGTGAGTATGTGTACATGTATGTGTCTATGTGTATTGTGTAACTGCATGCATGTGTATGTGTGTGTAAAAATGTGCATGTGTGTGTAAAAATGTGCATGTATGTGTGTGTATGTATAAATGTGCATGTATGTGTATATGTGTGTAAATGTGCATGTATGATGTATATGTGTGTGTATGGGTGTATTTATACCTCTAGTCTCTCTCTCTCTCATATACATACATACATACATGCATAAACACACATACTCATATCCACATATATATACATAAAAGTAGTGCATACCGTGCATTATCGCGACGATGAGCCATAAGTGTTCGCATCTCTTTTAGACACCACTTAAGCGACCATCCTGTCCCAAACTCTGTCTCAAGTGAACTAAGTACGTATTTTTTATCCCTCTCATCATGCTCACTACAAAAATAAAAAACATAATGTAAATAAAACATAAGATATTTATTTCAATTTATATGTAAAATTTTTACTTACTTCCATGGTAAGTGGACAAAGCACAGGTAAGAGTCGCATAGTGCCCGCATTCTTCTCTTGAACTTTAATACATTCCCAATGTACACAATGTTCCCCTCTAGCTCTATATCACACTCTAGTCCTAAGGTGCCTATGCATGTCCTCATAGGCAACTCTGCTCTGCTATCACGATTTGGAGGTGGTATAGGTGTCCTGAAAATAGATAGATAAAAATAAATAAAAATAAATAAAAATATATGTTATAATATCATTAAAAAAGTTTATGAAAAAAAAACATACCTATGAGCAGATAGCTCTCTTCGTGCATGTGGAGCTGCAGAAGAGCCCTCGTCTGATGGGTGGGTAAGCATCTAGATCGTATAGTCCAGCTCCTCATCAGACATCTCTGAGTAATCACGCATGATGGCCTCTAGAGTATCAGACGGAACTCTTGATCTCATAAGACTTTTTATGAGAGTGAGTTTCACCTTTCTCTCTCTACTGGGATCCATAATACCTAACATATAAAACAAAATGCTTAGAAATCAATATATATACGTGTACATATGTATGTGTGTATGCATTAAGTATGTGTATGTATGCATGTGTGTGTATGTATGTGTGTGTATGTGTGTGTGTGTATATGTGTGTATGCATGTGTATGTGTGTGTATGCATCATTATGTGTGTATGTGTCTATGTAAGTATGTGTGTGTGTATATGTGTGTGTGTATGTGTGTGTCTCTATGTGTATGTGTGTGCATCTATGAGTGTGTATGTGTTTATGTGTGTGTATGTGTCTATGTGTGTGTATGTGTCTATGTGTGTATGTGTATGCATGTATGTATGCATATGTGTGTGTATGCATTATGTATGCATATGTGTGTGTATGCATTATGTATGTGTATGTATGCATGTATGTATGTATGCATATGCAAATGCATTATGTATGTATATATATGCATGTATGTGTATGTGTGAGTATGTCTCTCTATGTGTGTGTGTATGCATATATGTGTGTATGTGTGTATGTGTGAGTGTATATGTGTTTGTATGTGTGTATGCATGTGTATATGTGTGTATGCATCATTATGTGTGTATGTGTCTATGTGTGTTTGTGTGTGTGTATATGTGTGTGTGTGTCTATGTGTATGTGTGTGTGTCTATGAGTGTGTATGTGTGTGTGTCTATGAGTGTGTATGTGTTTATGTGTATGTATGTGTGTATATGTGTGTGTATGTGTATGTGTCTATGTGTATGTGTTGCTATGCGTCTATAAGTGTGTATGTGTTTATGTGTGTGTATGTGTCTATGTGTGTATGTGTATGCATGTATGTATGCATATGTGTGTATGTGTGTGTATGCATTATGTATGTGTATGTAAGCATGTGCATTATGTATGCATGTAAGTATGTATATATGCATATGCATATGCATTATGTATGCATATGTGTGTATGTGTGTGTGTATGCATTATGTATGTGTATGTATGCATTATGTATGTGTATATAAGCATGTGCATTATGTATGTGTATGTAAGCATGTGCATTATGTATGCATGTAAGTATGTATGTATGCATATGCATATGCATTATGTATGCATATGTATGCATGTATGTGTATGTGTGTGTATGTCTCTCTATGTGTGTGTATACATATATGTGTGTGTGTATGTGTGTGTATATGTGTTTGTATGTGTGTATGCATGTGTATGTGTGTGTATGCATCATTATGTATGTGTCTATGTGTGTATGTGTGTGTATATGTGTGTGTGTCTATGTGTATGTGTGTCTATGTGTATGTGTGTGTATCTATGAGTATGTATGTGTTTATGTGTGTGTATGTGTCTATGTGTGTATGTGTTTATGTGTGTGTATGTATCTATGCATGTGCATTATGTATGCATGTAAGTATGTATGTACATTGTATGCATATGCATATGCATTATGTATGCATATGTATGCATGTATGTGTATATGTGTGTATGTCTCTCTATGTGTGTGTGTATGCATATATGTGTGTGTATGTGTGTGTATATGTGTCTGTATGTGTGTATGCATGTGTATGTGTGTATGTGTCTATGTGTGTATGTGTGTGTGTATATGTGTGTGTATGTGTGTGTGTGTCTATGTGTATGTGTGTGTATCTATGAGTGTGTATGTGTTTATGTGTGTGTATGTGTCTATGTGTGTGTATGTGTGTATGTGTATGCATGTATGTATGCATATGTATGTTTATGCATGTGTATGTGTGTGTATGCATCATTATTTGTGTATTTGTGTATGTGTGTATGTGTGCATGTGTTTGTGTATATGTGTGTATGTATGTGTGTGTGTCTATGTGTATGTGTCGCTACGCGTCTATGAGTGTATGTGTTTATGTGTGTGTATGTGTCTATGTGTGTGTATGTGTCTATGTGTGTATGTGTATGCATGTATGTATGCATAGGTGTGTGTATGTGTGTGTATGCATTATGTATGCATGTGTGTGTATGCATTATGTATGTGTATGTATGCATGTAAGTATGTATCTATGCATGTAAGTATGTATGTATGCATGTAAGTATGTATCTATGCATGTAAGTATGTATGTATGCATATGCATATGCATTATGTATGTATGCATATGCATATGCATTATGTATGCATATGTATGCATGTATGTGTATGTGTGTGTATGTCTCTATATGTGTGTGTATGCATATATGTGTGTGTATGTGTGTGTATATGTGTCTATATGTGTGTATGCATGTGTATGTGTTGTATGCATCATTATGTATGTGTCTATGTGTGTATGTGTGTGTATATGTGTGTGTATGTGTGTGTGTCTATGTGTATGTGTGTGTATCTATGAGTATTATGTGTTTATGTGTGTGTATGTCTCTATGTGTGTATGTGTTTATGTGTGTGTATGTATCTATGCATGTGCATTATGTATGCATGTAAGTATGTATGTACATTGTATGCATATGCATATGCATTATGTATGCATATGTATGCATGTATGTGTATATGTGTGTATGTCTCTCTATGTGTGTGTATGCATATATGTGTGTGTATGTGTGTATGTGTGTGTATATGTGTCTGTATGTGTGTATGCATGTGTATGTGTGTCTATGCATGTGTATGTGTGTATGTGTGTGTATATGTGTGTGTATGTGTGTGCGCGTCTATGTGTATGTGTGTGTGTCTATGAGTGTGTATGTGTTTATATGTGTGTATGTGTCTATGTGTGTGTATGTGTCTATGTGTGTATGTGTATGCATGTATGTATGCATATGTGTGTGTATGCATTATGTATGCATATGTGTGTGTATGCATTATGTATGTGTATGTATGCATGTGCATTATGTATGTGTATGTATGCATGTGCATTATGTATGCATATGTGTGTGTATGCCTGTAAGTATGTATGTATGTACGCATATGCATATGCATTATATATGCATGTGTGTGTGTATGCATGTAAGTATGTATGTATGTACGCATATGCATATGCATTATGTATGCATGTATGTGTATGTGTGTGCATGTCTCTCTATGTGTGTGTGTATGCATATATGTGTTTGTATGTGTGTATGTGTGTGTGTATGTGTGTGTATGTGTGTGTATATGTATGTGTATATGTGTGTGCATGTGTATGCATTATGTGTGAATGTGTGTATGCAACATTATTTGTGTATGTGTGTATATGTGTGTGTATTTGTGTGTATGTGTGTGTGTCTATGTGTATGTGTGTGTGTGTCTATGTGTGTATATGTGTGTGTATGCATATGTATGTGTGTGTAAGTGTGTGTGTGTGCGCATACCTTGCTTCAACGAGATGCATCTCTCTCTCTCTCTCTCTCTCTCTCTCTCTCTCTCGCTCTCTCTCTCTCTGTCTCTCGGTCTCTTCTTGGGCTCGCGTCCAAATCCCAGCACAAATGTGCCGGGAGAAATCGATTTTTTTTTTTACATTCCAAAGCATCGCATATGCGACGCTGTCCAGTTTGCCAACGTCGTAAATACCGTCGCTAGTTAGTGATGATATTTGCGAAGCTCTAATTTAGCATCGCTTATGCGATGAATGGGTCGGGAAACAAATCTGAAAACAGCACCGTCGCTTATGCGACGCTAGCGTCGCATAAGCGACGGTATGTTTTTTTTTCAATTTGGGGGCGTCACTATGCCCCCCTATTTCTTGTAGTGAATGGTGACTTGCATGAAGAAGTGTATGATTTTTAGCCCCATGGCTTTGTGCCAAAAGGGCATGAAAACGAGGTGTGCAGGTTGAAAAAGGCATTACATGGGTTGAAACAAGCACCATCTGCTTGGTATGAAAAACTATGTGCCTACCTGATTGCACATGGTTTTGAGAAAAGTCCAACAGAGAGCACCTTATACTTTAAGCATGTTAATGATGTGCTTCAAATCATTTTTGTGTATCTTGATGACATGCTGCTCACGGGTCCTCATGAGAAGCATGTTGCTGATTTTAAGGCTGATTTGCATGCCTCATTTGAGATGTGTGATTTGGGGCATTTACATCATTATTTGGACATTCAATTTATGCAAGTTGATGGCAAAATAGCTTTGTGTCAAACGAAATATATTGACACATTATTGTAGCATTTTTGGCCTTGAAGACTACAAAGCTATTGCCAGTCCTATGGAGACAGGTTTATGATTGAGTCTTCATGATGCTTGAGATGCATTTGATATTGTTCTCTATTAGTAGGCTGTTGGATGCTTGATTTATTTATGCATTACTCAGCCATATATTCAGTTTGCTATCATAGATAAGTAGGTTTATGCATTGCCCTGGTGTCAAGCATTGGAGGCCGTTGAGCACATCTTTTGCTAGTGGTACCCGGCTACTTGGATTGTTATATCCCAAGGGGGATCCATACCACCAAATTTACATGCTTTTTCTGACTCTAACTAGGCTGGTTGCTATGACACTCGTGTGTCCACTAGTGGTTTTTACTTCATGCTTGGTAGCTCATGTATATCTTGGTTGAGCAAGAAGCAGCATACTATGGCCACTTCGAGTTGTGAGGCTGAGTATAAGGCATCTTTCACAGTGACTGTCGAGTGTGTGTGGCTCAGACACGTTATGGCTGATTTGGGTGTTGTTTAGCCTTCTACCACCACCATGTTCACTGATAGTCAGAGCACATTGGCGATTGCGAGGAATGCTATATTCCATGCTCGCACTAAGCACATTGAGATGCATTATCATTATGTCAAGGAGAGGTTCTCTGCTGGAGAGATGAGCTTGGCATATGTGCCCACATAGGAGAACATTGTAGACCTTTTCACGAAGGCTCTACTTAGGGAGAACACTTCCTCATACATGAGTGCTAGCTCCTTGATCACTGCATCACTCCCGGGGGGGATTTGTTGATATATTTAGGTACTGATGTGTGTGAACACACTAGGACTATTGGGGTACTTTTTTCCCTCTTTAGGAAGGCTTTTTTCCCCTCGCTTGTATATATGCCTATTGCCCTAATGAGTTACTTAGTTTTGTACATTCTAGTGGTAACACATTCAGTATTGTCTGTTGTGCTCCAAGTTTCTTCTTCTTCCTTGTGCTATTCGCGTGCTTCCATAGACCTCAAACTCCAACGCTTCAAACAATTTCTCCTTTTGGCTGAAAATCTATCAACATGTAAAATGGGCACCCTCGGTTCCCATCAGGGGGGGAATATATGACTTCTAACTTTAATGCATTTCTTGCTGAACATGGGATAAAAATTATTGTACACCACCATATACACCTCAACAAAATGGGGTTGCAGAAACAAAGAACAGGTCATTCATGGAGATGGGGAGGTGTATGGTCATGAGTCAAGCTTTACCACATAGTTTCTAACTTGAGGCTGTTATGTGTGCTACATATGTACTTAACAGATATCCCACTAAAGCATTGCAGTCTATCACTCCATATGAGGCTTGGCATGGTTGCAATCCATCTGTTGCTCACCTGCATATCTTTGGTTTTCTGGCATATGCATTAGTGCATGAACAACATCGCATAAAATTAGATGATAAAGGAGTGAAATGTATTTTTCTTTTGGGTACAGCTCTGAAAGCAAAGGCTACCATCTGTATCATCCACAGACTAAATGCATTTTGGTTAGCCGTGATGTTGTTTTTGTGGAAGATGCAATCGAGCCATTACTTTCATGTACTAAGGAGACATCAATTAGCTCCAAAGTTATATATGACACTTTGCTGCCTCTTTTTACAAGTGGACAATCTAGTGCTTGTCCAAATGCGACGATTCCTCAACCTTTACAGGTTTCATATGATGATGTAGATCATTCCATTTTCGATGCAGATTTACATGATGCACTTGTTGATGAGAGAACTAATAATGAGGAGGCAAAAACTATGTCAAAATGGCTGGTGCAGACTTTGCAAGATAGCAAATTAGATGCACCTTTGTCATATCGTACTCGTTTAGGCTCTCATAGTGATTCTTTTGCATCAAATTGCTATGCTATGGTTGCCTCTAGTCTTTGTGATGAGAATGAGCTTGTTTCGTTTGATGAAGCACAAAATTCAAAAAATTGGATGGCTACTATGCAATCAGAATATGATGCTTTCTACATTCTCTTGGTAACACATTCAATATTGTGTGTTGTGCTCCAAGCTTCTTCTTCTTCTGTGTGTTGTTCGCATGCTTCCGCTGACCTCAAACTCCAACAACATCTAGGTCAATGCTTAATTAAAAGAAGTTGCCCAATTATCTATGGGCAGAGGGGGTATTAATAATGAATATACATATGATAAAATAATACGAGAATATTGTATTAGACATTTCTTGGACAATTTGAATATGAAAAAATCTCTAAGTGTGAATACTAAAAATTAATCGTTTTTTCAAACCTTATATTACTCACAATCAATGGAAATATTTTCGAATAAAGTTTTAAACTATGAATTCAAGTAAATTTTCTTGATCTACTCACTATAATGAAATGAACTAAAACTTTATTTGTATGATGTTATCATTCCAAACTAGGAATGGGATGTCTCTAGTAAACCACTTCCTTAGAATTTATCAATAATTATGGAACTCCAATAATAGCCTAGTAGGCTAAGAATCTAGCTTACCTCATAAATAATATATATAAAACATTGGCCTAACATCCATTTCTAGGCCACTTGTCTATAGATTTGCCTTGTTTTCCATCACATTCAAAGTGATTGTCTCAACTGCCATTGTGTTGCCTAATAGTAAGAAGATCATATAAATGATCTCCAAGCCATGCATGGTAAATCTAAGATATATAGTCTCAATGACTTCTCTCCCATATCATGCATCCTATTGGTGCATTTTACCCAAGCCTACATGCTTGATATGCTTGATATTATGATCATTTGTAAGTCACATGTGTAGTCATGTGAACCCCTCTTGTAAAAGAGTTCATTTTTATCTCTTGTAATTGAAAGAAAGAAAAAGGAAAAGGATGGCTTACCTCATCCATGATGTAAAAGAAAAATTGTGGCTCTAACTACCTAAAACCACGATTTTTTGAGCTGAGGGAATATCTCCTAACTTTGGGGATCACTTTTAGGTGGAGCCATTTGAATTCGAATTCAAAACTCCCTCCAAGAATAGCTATAAAAAGAGCAAAAAGGAAGAGGCGATTAGCAAGCCTTGTACGTGACCACTTCATGTCATTTTGTAGAGATTGAAGAGCTTACTCCATAGATCTATCATTCTACTCTCATTGTGCAAATATTCATTGCCAATGTGGTTGTAATCATATGTGAATCTATACATTTATCATCATCTACTTCTCTGTTTTGTTCTCTGCTATACTCACTCAGAGCAGTAACTTCAGAAGGTCATATCTCGCGTTCTACTCAGCATTTTTCAGTGTTTTAACATGCGTTGGATAGCTCTTACTGTCTAGTTTTGGCATATATATGTTCAAGGTCATTGGATTTACAGTTTTGGAGATATCTACATTTTACTACTCACTGGTCTATCTCTGTAGAGCCCCGAGAATGGTGGGCATGTTCCAGAAATTGATGAATCTTCTTCTCAGTGCTCAATCCATCATTTGAAGTGTTTTAACTTGGATTGGGAAGCTTGCTAAGTCTATTTGGTATTCCCAAAAGGAATTTATCTAATTCCTACCAGGTTGAGAGCACTGTTCATTTTTTCTAGCAGGTGTATGTCCAAAAATAGCAAGTTTTGGGAGCTAGTCATTTTGCAACTAGTCTGTCTTGACTTAAACTTTTGGGATACATGTTCCAAAGTACTTGGCTAGCATTTTGGTGGATTTAGGAAGCTTAAAGGGTCTACTAATCAACTCTGAAGTCTCTGTTGGCTGGTGTGAAGCAGGTTGTAGCAGCACCAACTCATCTTTGGATTGCATCCACCATCTCTCTTCACAGTGGTATCAGAGCATAGTCAAGCAACATGGGAGATGGATTTCCATCAACAATTGACAAATTGGATCGAAAAAAAATACCCGGCATGGTCTCTAAGGATGGAGGCTTACCTTCAAGGGAGGAATCTATATGGATTCATATCCAGAGATGAAGCAATGCCAACCATGAGGAACAAAGGGCAACCATCACATGAAGAAGTGGAAGGACTTTCAAATTGGTGTTCGACGGATGCACTTGCAAGGTCCTATATTCTAAACTCAATCTCTGATTTTCTTTTACCTCATGTCAAAGGATGCAAGACATCAAGAGAGACCTGGAATGCACTTGCTTCTTTCTTTCTTCCAACACTCGAGCAAGGAAGAAGCAATTGTGGATGGAGTTCACAACAATGAAGAAAAGCCCGAAGCAAAATGTGACTAATTATGTCACAAAGATGAAGGAGATTTCCGACCAACTTGGAAGCATTGGAGAGGTAATTGAAGAGGAACAAATCATTAGACAAATCATAAATGGAATCAAAGCAGACGACAAATGGGAGTCATTCACAACAACCATGGATTTATACATGGATATGCATGTACCCGACCTCAACACACTCATGGGCCAACTCTTCACTCATGAAGCAAAGATTAGCAAAGGTGGTGAGTCCTCAAGAGGTAATCAAACTTTTGCGTTATATTCTGATAAAGCTAAGGTCAAGGACAAGTCAAAGAATAGGAAGAATGAAGATGAAGGTAGCTCTTTCCAAGCAAACTTTGTAGGTAGAGGAAGAGCTAGAGGAAGAGGAAGAGGTGGAAAGCAAGGCAGGGGGAGATTCCAATCATCTCAACCTTGCAATATATGTGGCTTATCTAACCATACTAGTGAAGAATGTTTTAGGAACCCAAGGAACTCAAGAGGAAGAGGATTCAATAGAGGTGGCTATGGATCAAATAGAGGCAGGTACAATGGACGCTACAACAACAACTACTACAACAACAATTACAACAACAATAACTATCAAAGTGGCCATAGAGGAAGAAGAGACTACAATAACTATGCAGAGGACCAAAGTCAAGAAGATTCATCATTGATTATGAATCTATCAGTGAAGAAGGGTAAGGATGATGATCACATATTTTACATTGATTCGGGATGCTCAAACCATGTAGCAAGAAATGTGGATTTACTTTTTGATTTGGAAGATCCTCATAACAAGCATGAAATGCAGACGGGAGATGACACAAAGCACTCAGTGGAGAAGATAGGTAATGTGAAGACATCAGATGGGAATATGAACCTCTTAAGCAAAGTCTTGTATGTCCCTACAATTACCAAAAATTTAATAAGTGTTGGACAGATTGTTGAAAAAGGATTGCAGGTTAGATTCAACCGATTTGGAGCATATGTTGAAGACCCAAGGCAAGGCTTTCGAAGGATTGCCAAAGGAGAAAAGACAGGAAGGCTTTTCACTTTTGAAGTGGAAGATACAAAGAACATAGCTTTGTTTAGCTATGGATCTCAAACTCTTACAGAGTTGGAGATATGGCACAAAAGGCTTGCTCAGATTGGTGAGAGGACACTCAAACAAATTTGCAGGGACCAAAGTGTACTTGGTTTGCCTAATATCACAAGGCAACACATGATTTATAAGTGTGAAGCTTGTCAACTCAGCAAGGCTCATAGACAACCTTTCAATAAGAAAGGATATATGTATCAAAGTCCTTTGGATCTAGTGCACACGGATGTGTGGGGTCCAACTAAGGAGCCATCTATATCAAGCTCAAGATATTATGTGTCTTTCATAGATGATTGTAGCAGGTGGACCATTCTGTTTTTCATGAAGCACAAGGATGAAGTGTTTAATTGTTTTAAGAAGTATATTGCTCTTGTTGAAAACCAAACAGGTAGGACTTTGAAAAGACTCAGATCAGATGGTGGAGGAGAATACTTCTCTTCTGAATTTGATGCCTTCTTGCATGAAAGAGGCATTAAAAGGGAAGTCACTACAAGGTATACACCTAAACTCAATGGTGTAACAGAGAGGAGGAACAGATCTATTGTCGAAGCTGCAAGGTCCATGCTCAACGAAAACGGATTGCCAAACTACCTATAGGCAGAGGCTGTGTCTACAACCACATATCTCATAAATAGACTTCCATCTAAGTCACTAGATGGAACAACTCCATATGAAGTGTGGAATGGAAGAAGTCCTAGTGTAGAGCATTGTAAAATCTTTGGATGCATAGCCTATGCTCACATTCCTTCTCAAGTAAGAGGGAAATTGGATCCCAAGGCAAAGAAGTGTGTATTCATTGGTTATGATCAAAACCAAAAAGGATATAGATTGTACAATCCAACCAATAAAGGATTTTCTGTGAGTAGAGATGTAATTTTTGAGGAACGGCCTCATACACATCACCATTTATGGTAAAGATTTCTGTACAATCGAGGACTGGTGACATGGGTATTTTAATGCAGGGAATACATATAAGCTGGTGGTCTTGTTTCTAACAGCTTGTAGAAATTTTCTTCTAGTCTCTCATAAAATAAACCCACCACATAATATGTTCCTGAAGCTATCAGGTTGTTCCACTCATCCATTACATTCTTTGGACTAAACTGTTTTCCTTGTGTGAACTTTAATAAATAGAAATCTGCACCTTCATCATTGTCCTCTTGTGCATTGACTGCAAAGTTGTCATCCACTGCCAATGCATCTGATAGGTAGTTGCCATCACCTTCAAATGTAAAATTAGAAAAGGATGCGTCTTCTGCTTCATCTGACTCATTGATAGGATTCAAAGTATGGTACACCCAATTTTGAACGTGGCATTTGTTGATGCATCTTTTCCATTGACCATGGATACAATGAAAGCAATAACATGTTAGTTCTCTGACACTAATGCAATGTCCACCTAACCTTGAATAGCCATGAATCGAATGCAAGGATCAAACTTGAGATATCCCCTTACAATCCCAAGCCTTCTCCCTGTTCACTTCGTCAATCTTCACTTCCCAGAACACCCGTGTGACATCTATCCCTTTTGACTCTGACAAATGTCCCCTGAGAAATTTCACAACATCTGCAGCACACTTCAACATTGCACCTTCAGGTTTAAGTTGTTCATGGGTTAGTGCCCTTTTCACAACTCACCTGCACCATCATGTTCTCCCTTCCCATGCCCTGACTCAAGGAAGTTCCATATCATAGTCATGCCTGTTAGCCTTGGATATATTCCTTCAAAGTAAAATGGATGTTTAGCGTTAAATTGAGAAGCTGCACCATTTGACCATACCCATAGCTTTCAATCTTACAATTGGAAAAAATCATTTTGGAGGAGTGATACACATAGTATTGAGTGTATATAATGCACAAGAGTACAAGATATAAGCAAAGTATGCTTTTGGAATGAACCTCACACTCAATGGTGGTACCTCCTATTTTTCAAGAATGTGAAGAGATAGACCCCGAGACAAAAAAACTGAGATTTCTCCCAATCTACTACACCAAATGCTTTGAAACTTTATACACATAAACTAGACACTAATAAATTTTTAATGAGTGCTTAATCATCCAATTTGGAGCTCTATTGAGAGAGAAGTAGCCTCTGCAAGCTTACTATTATTGAAGAAGATGGTGCAAAAAACAAAGGAGCAAGACAATGATGGTCACAAGTGTATGTATATTGCTTCCATGTAATGTAGAAGTGATTTGAAGTCTTCATATAGACTCTTGAAGTGCTCCAAGACTTCTAAAAGTGGATTTTAAATTCAAATGAAGGCGAGATTAGTTTTTGGAGGGAATCAATTCACTTTCCTACAATCTAGGAAAAGTGAAGATCTAGTTTGATCTACTTTTAGGTAATTGATTGACTCATTGATTGCAACTCAACTATCTCAAATTCGTGGAAGTATAGCTCTCTTTGTCTAAATTTACATGTGTAAAGCTCTAGGCTTTTACAATGGTAAATGATCCATAAAAAATCTTTTAAAAGAATGCAATAAATGAGCATAGGTAAAATAATGCTTCAATGGATATTTCGGCATAATCCAAACCATAGCTTTTTTTATGTAGATCAAATCCACCTCAAGCATAGCGTAAACTTGATGTTCCAATAGTCTTCCACTCATTGAAAATCCCCTTAGGTGACAAATCCCCTCTTTTTGATGAAAATAGAGAAATGTATGGTCTATTCGGTGAAGGGAGGTATACATGAGAATGTATGAGGGTATGCATAGAGTCATAACCAAGCTTATGTGAGAACATTCAATCGAGGATGAATTTATTATTCATATACCTTTTGAAGTTTCCATAGAAGAAATGAAACATCTGTTAAATTTACGCTTCAGAAGTCCATGGTCATGAAGTTCATATACTTTCTCTCTTTCTCCCCCTTCTCTCTCTTACAAGCATCTATGATAGTAAGCATGTATGTAGGTATTGCTTGCATTTAAGTGTGTGTGTGTGTGTGTGTGTGTGTTTGTTTTTGCTCCATAACATGTGCAAGTGTTCAAAATATAGCATTTTTATTATCTTGAACTTTATCTAGGAGAAGTTGAATTTTGCAATCTGGATATCATATGAAAACATTATTGCCAAAACAGTGGACCAAGGTGTATGGACAAGAGTTCCCTTTGAGGATAAAAGCAACAAACTAAATGTTCTCCACAAATTTCTTGCATTTACTCAAATAGACCTTTTAGTGATGCATTGGAAAGCGCCTAAAATGAATAATCTAGCACAAGTTGAATCACCTCTTTTAGATGAAAATAGAGGAAGTTAGAGCCCATTTAGTGAAGGGAGGTATACATGAGAATGTTTGAGGGTATCCATAGAGTCAGAAGCAAGCTTAATTAAGCACATTTAATTGAGGATGAATTTATTATTTATATACCTCATAAAATTTCCATAAATGAAATGAAACCTGTATCGACTTCAACCTTTGAAAGTCCATGGTCGTGAAGTTCATATCATTTCTCTCTTTCTCTGTCTTCTCTCCCTTACAAGAATCTATTCAAGTAAGCATGAAGGAATGCATGTATGTAGGTATTGCTTGCATTTAAACGTGTGTGTGTATTTTTTTCTCTATAACATGCTCAAGGGTTTGAAATATGAAATTTTCATGATCTTGCCGTTTATCTTCTTCTCCAACGTTCTCACTCGATCTGCTGACATGAGTAATTTGTTTTTAAAATATTTCAATATTCATATTAGATCCATAGGATGTCATATTTAAATTTTCTTAGGCCATGGACCTCAAAGTCCAACAATTGGTATCAGAGCAGGTCGCCGCTTCATCCAAGGTTTCATCGACACCCCTTTGGTCATAGTCTCAGAATCACACAAAATTTGGTGAGCATACTCAAGGCGATTAGGGATTCAAAACTGCTTCGCTATGTGGTGTCAAAATCATGATCTGAGCTCGTTAATTCAGCCTCCAAATGCACTATCTAGTGCTTATGCAGGCAATTTTGTCTTTTTAAGCCAAATATATATACAAGCTTTTGTTCACTAGTATAAGCATATGAGGCTTGGAATGGTTGCAAGCCATCTTTTACTCATGTGCATGTCTTTGGTTGAATGGCATATGCATTAGTGCCTGAATAACAACATAGGAAATTGGACGATAAAGTAGTGAAATGTATTTTTGTTGGGTACAATTATAAAACCAAAGGCTATCATCTGTATTATAAATACTAAACACATTTTGGTTAGCCGTGATGTTATTTTTCTCAAAGATGCTATTCAACCATTACTTTCATGTACTAAGGAGACATTAGTTAGATCCAAAGATGTGTATGCCACTTTGTTGCCTCTTTTTACAAGTGGACATGATGCACTTGTTGATGAGAGCTTAGAAACAGAGGAGGCAAAAAGTACACCTGAATGGCTAGTGTAGACTTTGGGAGATACCACATTAGATGCACCTCTGTCATATCGTACTTGTTCAGGCTCTCATAGAGCTTGTTTTGCATTAGATTGCTATGCTATGGCTACCCCTAGTCTTTGTGATGAGAACGAGCTTGTTTCAATTGATAAAGCACAAAATTCAAAAAATTGGATGGCTACTATACAATTAGAATATGATGATATTATGAAGAATGGTACCTGGTTTTTATTGGAATTGCCTCTTGGCAAGAAGGCCATTGACACTAAGTGGGTATACAAGCTGAGGTGTAAGCCTCATGGAATAGCTGATAGGTATAAGACTAGGCTTTTCGCAAAAGGTTATGCTCAAGAAAGAGGCATTTATTTTGATGAGACCTTTGCTCCATGCCAAATGACTACTGTTCATAGCATTTGTGCACTTGCACCTCATCATGGTTGGAATGTAGATCAATTGGACATTAAAACTGCATTTCTTAATGGTGACTTGCATGAAGAAGTGTATGTTTTTCAGCCCTATGGTTTTGTGCAGAAAGGGCATGAAAACAAAGTGTGTAGGTTGAAAAATGCATGATATGGTTTGAAGCAAGCACCACGTGCTTGGTATGAAAAGATACATGCCTACTTGATTGCACATGGTTTTGAGAATAGTCCAACTGAAAGAACCTTATATGTGAAGCATGCAAATGATGTGCTTATGATCATTGTTGTCTATATTGATGACATGTTGCTCACTAGTCTTGCTGAGAAGCATGTTGCTGATCTTAAGGCTGATTTGCATGCCTCATTTGAGGTGTCAGATTTGGGGCATTTGCATCATTATTTGGACATTCAATTTATGCAGGTTAATGGAAGAAAATTTTTGTGTCAAACAAAAATATTGACACATTATTGCAGTGTTTTGGCCTTGACGACTGCAATTGCCACTCCTATGGAAACAGGTTTATGGTTGAGTCTTCATGATGTTGGAGATGCATTTGACGTTGTTCTCTATTGGTAGGTTGTTGGATGCTTGATTTTCTCATGCATTACTCTGCCAGTTTGCTATCTCACACATGAGCAGGTTTATGCATTGTCGAGGTGTCAAGCATTGGTAGGCGGTTAAGTGCATCTTTTGCTACTTAAGTGGTACTCGGCTACTTGGATTGTTTTATCCCAAGGGGGATCACTACCACAAGATTTACATGCTTTTTTTAACTCAAACTAGACTGGTTGCTATGATACTTGTGTGTCCAATAGTGGTTTTTGCTTCATGCTTGGTAGCTCATGCATATCTTGGTCGATCAAGAAGCAGTCTACTGTGGCCACTTCTAGTAGTGAAGCTGAGTATAGGGCAGCTTTCACACCGAGTATTGAGTGTGTGTGGTTGAGACACCTTATGGCTGATTTGGGTGATGGTCACTCTTCTACCACCACCATCTTCATTGACAGTGAGAGTGCATTGGAAGTTGTGAGGAACCCTCTGTTCGATGCAAGCACTAATCACATTGAGGTGCACTACCATTATGTCATGGAGAGGATCTCTACTAGATAGATCAGTTTGGCTGGCCACACATGAGAACATTGCAGACCTTTCCACAAAGGCCCAACTTAGGAGGAATTTGAAGCTTTTTGCAAAGCTTTGGGTTTACTTCCTTTTTTGGATTGTTACCACATAGCTTGGCAGTTCCTTACACATGAGTGCCAGCTTCTTGTTCACTGCATCACTCCTAGGGGGGATTTGTTGATATATTTGGTAGTTGATGTGTGTGAACACACTAGGACCGCTGGGGCACTTTTTTCCCTCTTTAGGAGGTTTTTCTCCCATGGCTTGTATATATGCCTATAACCCTAATGGGTTACTGATCTTTGTATACCATCATTAATCTAATCTTCTTGTTGTCTTAAAAAAAAAGGGTGGAGTGCTTATCTGTATTTGGTGAGGGTTTGCCTCTAGCACAATTTGTAACTCTTCTATATTAATATTCATTTTTTTTTGTTCTCTCAAAAAAAAGAGTGTGGCTATAGCAAGACACTATGTAACTCGTCTAACCCTTGCTTTGTGGGACACGGGGGGTCCCATGGGTACTATGCCTGTTCACTTGTATAGTTGCAATTTCAAAATTAAAGTCCAGGGGAGTAGGCTTAGGCTGAACCTCCATTTCAAACGAAAAAAAGAAACGTGTGGTAGCTTACCCCCCTCAGAACAAAACACGCACCCTTGAAACAGATGAATTGATGTGCGGGTGGAAGCATGATTTTGGAAGCAAATGCCATTTATGTTCCATCGGAATAGTTTGAATCCACCCATAGACTTAAAAGTTTTTTTTTTATGGAAAACAGAGATTAAATTAAATTTAGGAAATATTGTACAGTTGCGCAGGGGGCAGGCCCTCTTGGGACAATACATCTTAGAGAGAGTGACTCTTCACTATTGGTATCTAACATTACATATGATTTTTGAATACATGGCTTGATGCATAGGAGCATCAGAGATACTAGAAAGGTAGGCGTGTCCAGCAAACTTCATTTCTTTCCAATAGTTGTAAATTTGATTCCTACTACCATCTCCAAAGCATCTTTTATTTGTTTTGAACCAGATGTTCCATAATATTTGCGCTCTCCATGTGTGCTCTCCATAATATTTGTAGTGGTTGCACTTCTCCGTGGCTTTCAAGAGTAGCTCCCTCAGGTGCTACAACCAAGAGATAAATCAGCAATCTCATTAATGAAGAAAGGATCCATAATATCATGCCCATACATAAGGCTATTCCATGAGTTAAAGCCTTTTTCCCTACACTTATTCATCTTAATAGGCAAAGGAGAAGCTTCTTCAACATTCACCCGTCCAATCCATAATTAGTCCTGTGACAAAAACCGGAGATTAGAAGCAAACACTGGATTTAAGGTGTAACCCTCTTTAACTTTCATCCAAGCATAGAAATACCTCTAATAATTCCTTGTTCAATTTTATCTTTGACTAACCATCCCAGAGCATCACTAGAAATAGCAAATAGAAGAGGATCAAGGGGACAACCCTGTCTGATAGATCTATAAAGATTGAAGGGTTCAGAAATAGAACCATTCATAGCCATCCTAGAGTTGGCATTACTCGGTGTTTTTGTCTGTAATCTCGATTATGTGTGTAATCTCGATTATAGTCTCGATGTATTCCATGATATATAGACAAACTCTCTTCATCAAGAGGAATTAATCTAGAAATAATATCTACATACTCAATACGATTTGGGGCTATTAACCATTTCCAAAGTTGATCACAAAGAGTTCTTGACAGATAGTTAAGTTTTTCACTGATTGTCATCTTTGGTAACATTAGACAACATCTTCTAATGTTGTAAAATAACTTGTAAGCAGTACTATCAATTATCAATGTATTATCAGTCCGGTACTCCACATTCTTGTCCTAGAAATGAGCCAGTTTCTTGAAATGGATTGAAAAATTCCAAAAACACTGATCCCTCCTCCAAATATCCATAAATTTCCTCCTGAACATCGGGAAGATTGTATCAATACATTTGTTGACCTCATATAGATCATAGGCACTCCAAATCTAGACATTGAAATGTTCAAGGCACCATTGAAGAAAAGCATTCCTATCAAGAAAGGTCTGCTTACTTTGGATATTCATAAATACTTCAACTTCCAAAATCCAAGCCCTAGGTTGTAAATCCTTTTGAATAGGTTTCAATTCCTGCATCTCCTCCTCTGTCAGGCCACATTGAATCTTTGGAGGGTCCCTTTCTATCTCAATAAATTCTTCCATTATCACATGATCCAACCTCTTTCGTTTTTTTGACTTGCCTAGTATTTGTTTAGGCTCTCGATTGCCTTTTGGTGTAAACACTAGTATAGGATTAGTTTGAGTTGAAACTGATACTTTCTGCTCAACTGTTGTTGCAATAAGATCAGTTTGAGTTGAAATAGGACATCTTTGAGTTGAAATAGGATCAATTTGAGTTGAAACTAATACTTTATTTGGTTTTTAATACGAGGCAAAGACAACAAAATATTTTAATAACATCGATACAAAATAGGTTGATCACAAACTATGATGATAGCTAATAGATTTGGATGATGCCACATGTGCAGATAGTAACCATTACAAAAGACAATGATGTAAGAGGGTGAACACTAGTACTATCCTTTCAAAAGATCCTCTATATCAGGTACAACGCCTCCGTTTAAGTGTGACCAAGTAGTCTGTCGCCTTGTAATTGGGTGCAAATGGCTTGGCTTCTTCTGTCGTTTCACAGGTGCTTGCAAATTTCTTTTTGCATTTGCCATAAACTGCCCGAGAGTGGAATCCTCTTGTACATGAACACCTATAGCCTTTGTTGGGGATCCACACATGTCAGAATTTGAGGCTGGGTTACAATAGTTTTGCTCCGAGGAGGTTTCATTTGTAGCATTCATTTGAAGAACATCTCTATTTGGACTCTGATTAGGATCAAAAGTTGTATTCTACAGATGACCTTTGTTTGAACAAACAATGGGATCATTATCAACTACAGAGTTGTGACTAGCTAGATGAATATCTGAGCTGCTAACTAGATCAAGAACATTCTCAATCATTCCGTCTAGACCACTATGAAAGTCAATGCGTGTGGACTCTGCATCATGCATGTTGTCAATTGGATAAGGATCCATACTAGCATCCATTGCAGATGGTGTTTGGAGGAAGGATCGAATATTTTCTTGCTCTTTCGATGATGAAGATTGGGCATAAGTCTTACTTTCAGCAAATGATGTGCGTCCAACATTCACACTTGTCCCAAGCTCCCTATCATATGGAGCATCAGCATTGTTGGTAATTGTTCCTATTGAGGTACGAGAAACTGCTTAGCACAATGAAACCAGCTAGATTAGTGTTCCACTAGAGGTTTAAAGAGTAAGAAAGAGATAGTTGATGGATGACTTATTGCAAACAACTAACGAAAAACTAGATAATTAGTAATCGCGAAGAATCAGCATAACAATAGCAGAGGCAGAAGTGGAAGATATCAGAGAGGTAGACAAAGCCAAAGAGGCGGATATGGTAGAGGTGGAGCAAGAAGTTGGGGACAGAACCAATCTCGCAACACTACCTACTACAACTATGCGAATGATACGCAGAATGACAATCATACAACATTGATGATGAATTCGATAAGCATGTCAGAGAATGAAGATCTCAAGGTATTCTATATTGACTCTGGTTGTTCAAATCATTTGTCAAGAAATATAGAATTGTTATCAGAACTGGAAGGAGGAATTTCAAATCATACAATACAAACAGGTGATAATACAAAACATAATGTAAGGTCAATTGGAAAAGTAAAGTGCAAGAATGAAGCTGACCTACTAACAAATGTTTTGTATGTTCCAACAATCCCGAAGAATCTGATCAGCGTGGGACAGATAGTAGAAAAAAGTTTTCAAGTCAGGTTTACAAATGAAGGAGTATTTGTTGAAGATCCAGAAAATGGATACAATCAAATTGTCCATGGTAAAAAGGAAGGTAGACTTTTTACTCTTAAAGTGCAAGGGAATGTTGGTCAAGCCCTGATCACACATGGTGATGAAGTGTTTACATAATTGGACCTCTAGCATAAGAGATTAGGACATTTTAATGAAAAAGGAATCAAAGCAATGGTGGAGAAACAATGCGTAAGAGGATTACCGAATATGAAGAATCAACATATGATTCACAAATGCGAAGCCTGTCAGATGGGAAAAGCACACATGCTACCATTTCAGAAGAATGGTTACAAACACGATGGTTTGCTAGAGCTCATACATACAGATGTATGGGGACCGACAAAAGAAGGATCTATCAGTGGCTCAAGGTATTATGTTCTTTTTATTGATGATGCAACAAGATGGATAACACTTTATGTTTTGAAAGAGTGTATGTACAATTAGTCATTTGAAGGAGTTATGGTGTATTTATTTACTGTGAAGTTAATGATTGAAATATATGACATAATTCGCAAATTTTTCAAAAGTGATATGTAAGTTAAAAAAGAAGAGAAGCAATCAAGTAATATGATAGATGAGAAATGAATTTTTTATACAACAATTAAGTGATTGATATAGAATTTTGGGAATAGTTTTGTAAGATTTCAATGCAAAATACTATGAATTTTGGCTACAAAACTTAGGGGTGTTTTTTTTTTTGAGAGAGTACAATGAATTGGAAAGACACACACCCAACCTCGTAAGATAGAGGCACCCATTTTGGGGAACTCATGGACACCCATCTTTGGGAACTCATGGATATGTCTAGCCAGGATTTGAACTCAGGACTTCCTCCTTGAGATTCAAGGCATCAACCACTAGGCTATGTGAGCTTGGACACAAAGCGGAGGGGTTACTCAGATCCTTTTACTATACGCAGCATTCTTAGAACTTTGGAACCAAATCACGCTCATAAATAATATCCCCTCCAAAATTTGGTAGCCAAAATGCTTTATTTTCCAGCCTTTTAGCTCTTTCTTCATTTTTTTACTCTTATGCCTTCTGACTTGCTTGGGTGCCATTTTCTTGCATGAAAGGCCTAATTTGGGATAAGGAATATTTCATATTCTTATTCAATGAGCTTTCTTGCAATTCACTCTCTAGCCATAGAAAAGGAGCCTTCTATCCCTAAGGATAGGTTTGCAATGTTTGATATCCCTTTTTCCATATGCTTGGATTTCCACGACCTTCTTCATTTGGTCATGTCCATTCCTTTATTTATGTTTCTTGTTCCAAATCTTAAGGTAAGCCTACGGAATACCTAGATGCCGATGTTCATATCTTTGATAATAATCCAAATGTTGTTCCTGTGGTTTTGATATTTCAAACTATATTGAATGGAAATTCGGTTAGTTGATTATCCAAGTTTTAAAACCAAAAGTTTCCAAGATTATCGCATTATTACCCAATCTTTTTTTGGTATGATTTGGATAGATATGGCCCATCTCTCTCTCTGTTTTGGGTGCAAATCTTCTCTCTCTTCTATCACCCATCTGTTCATATCTATCGATGTAATGGCCTCCAATCTGTAAGCTAATTTAAACAGTGTGTAACCAGTAGCGACTTTGTACGTGGTCCAATAAGCCCACAATATAGAAGGTAAAAGATGATCCCAATGCTCAAGAGAGTCTAGAATAAGTTTCTTGAACATAGTGAGTAATGTTTTATTGGTGCTTTCAGTCAAGCCGTTAGCACGTGGATAATAAGGAGTGCTAAACTTATGGATAATATTAAATGTCTGAGTCAAATCCTGTAGGAGAGTGTTAGCAAAGTGGGTTCCCCAATCTAAAACAATGTCCAAGGGCAAGCCAAAACGAGGAAAAACATCACACATCAGGCATTTAGCCACCACCTGAGCAGTAGCAGATCGGACCGCCCAAGCCTCAACCCATCGGGTTGCATAATCAATACAAGTGAGAATGTAGCGGTTATTAGTGGAAATAGGTGGAGGTGAAATATGTCCAATAAAATCGAGTCCCCATTTTTGGAAGGGTTCTAGAGGTAAGACATACTGAAGAGGAAAATAATGCCACTCTAGAGGCTGGCCCATCCACTGACAAGAATCACAATTTTAACATAAGAATATGCATCACGTTGTATCGTAGGCCACCATAAACCACTCTGCAAAATTTTTCGGTAGGCAAGGTCCGCCAAAAAATGGCCACTAGAGGGTATAGCATGTGCCATGTGTAGAACAGAAGGGACTTCATGAGGAGGGATACAACGGAGGAGACGACCAAGTAAATAGTGTCTGAACTTCTTGATGGAATATATTAAGCCTAAACATTCTCATTCAGTGACAGAATAGTTACATTCTACTGAACTAAGGCGATGACTGGCATAATACACATGTCTATACCATTTATCTTGTTGTTGCATAAGAACACTACCGATAGCGATATCAGATGTGTCCACGAACACATGAAACAGTAGTTGCCAATTTGGAAATTGGAGAATTGGTGCCTGTGTGAGTAAAGTTTTTAGTCGATCAAAGCTATGTTGGCATTCATCAATCCATCAAAATTGCTGCGGGGGGGACCATAGTCAAGCACGTAAGCGGTATGGTCAAATGGGCGAGCCAGCAGAGATGGAAGCCATGCCAGCGAATCTATCCCAAGAAACGCATAACTTCCTTGGGAGTTGTGGGTGGCAACACGTTATTCTTAAATCATACTTTATCAGGATCGACCTGTACACCCTGTTTGGATATTATATGCCCCAAAATTTTACCGCAAGCCATCACAAAAATAGACTTATGTGGGTTTAAGCATAATCGGTGCTCTTGACATTTCAGAAAACAACACCTGAGATGCTGTAAATGATCACTAGTATAACCGGATGATGAGAAATCATCTAAGTACACATGCATAAAACTCGTGAGATATGGAGGAAATATTTCTTGCATACAATGTTGGAACATACTGGGTGCATTCTGCAACCCGAACAACATCATAGTACATGTGTAAACGCCCTGGTTGGTGATAAAAGCCATTTTTGGGATATCGTCCTCAACAATTCAGACCTGATTATATCGACTATAGCCATCCAAAAAAGAATACATCTCATGCCCAGCTACGTCATTGTAGCTCAGTGATGAGTAGCACCTCCTTTAATGTCAATCTAGGAAGACATGAGGATGGTATGAAGACCTCGAGCAAGTGAAGGCACAAATGTGTGAGTGAGAAGCACACAAACATGCACACACATACACACACACGTGCACACACAGTAAGAACAAAGAGAGTAAGACAATGGAATCACTTCTATTATAACCAAGTTCTCATACAAGCTCAAAACTACAAGAAGCTACCTCAAAAATGAGCTCTCTAGCTCTATTTATAGTTTTTGACTAGCTTTGGCCCTGTCCAGACCTAGTGTCCGGCCTAGTTAAAAATTAGGTTCCAAGGCTTATTCGAGGGCTCAAACAAGATCTAAAAAATATGAAAATTGGCAAGCAACTACTTCTAAGGCTCCTCAACTACTCCTCGGCTTGTACAGTATGGAGCTACAAAAAGGTGAAACGATATTTACAAGGGTTTTTAGTGATGAGAATCACTTTTAAAATGATGTAAGGTTTGGAAAAATTTAATGGGTTGCCTTAGTGCTAGATCTGCATGTATGCCGTACTTGCTTCTCCCCATATGATGCCAACACTCTCCCCCCCCTAGCGTCTGTCGTCTCTGACAGACCTTTGCTCCGCGGTTTGGTCAATGTAGTTCTCGAGAATGTCGGTTGCCAAGTCATGTTCTTTGATCCGTAGTCCTCTGATCAGGTCTCTCTGAAGGGCATCCCAATTGACTGCTCCAGGCATGTCAGGTTGTGGCGTAGTGTAGAGCTCTGAATGCATTGTTTGTTCGCACGTGAATAATTGCAGCAGATGAGTTGGGCGTGGCACGAACACTTCGGAGTGTGACTCCCAGAACCCCGTGGTGAACATATCATCAAAGGTTTGCTTGTAGCAGGCAGCGAGATATCTGATTCTTGCGTGTCATGCATAAGCGACTCGTATGCTCGAGGTTGTGCTCATATCATAAAGTAGGTCATAGTTACCATTGATGAAGCCCGTGATTGGAGGCTGGAAATTACGTACATTTCGAAAAGCTTTTAGCACCACTTGCATCATGTCCAAAATTTTGAGCATCATCTGTGCAGGGACATCTGGCATGGGGTGGAGGCGTGGCATCCAATGTCTGATGGTAGCGATCATATATGGTATTGTAGGTGTGCCTGTTCGTGGTGCGATCGAGGGGTAATTTAACCATTGTTTGCAATTTCCGTTGTTCTGAACCTTTATAGCAAATGCTTTCCATGATCGTCTCCTTTGTACTGGTCCGAAGCAAGGGTTATACTTCAAATGCATGGGAGCGTGATCCCATGTTCTAAGCATTTCCGGATAGGTTTCGAGTAACTTTTGCCTCCAGATGGGTTGGAATATGGCCCCTTTTTTGGCTGCCTCTGGTTCGAATTGTGTTGCGAACGTGGGGTACCTATTAGTGACTCTTTTGATTTCTTTATTGTAGTCGGCCAATAATACAAAATAGGGTTTATATTGTAATTCTGAACTAGTTATCAATCTTCTAGAGGCCAGGTGTCTGAAATACTCTAATTGAAGTATGGTTTCTTCAATGGTCCTCATTGCCAGCATCTGAGTGGAGATACGTTCCTCATGAGTTGTCCCCATTTCTTCTACCTGTTTCATCCATGCCGAAGGGGGCTCTTCGTAAGTGTCCTGTCCCTCTTCACTGATTCTGCCTCTTGGAAGAGGTTGTGGTTCATAATTATCTTCAAATGTTTCTTCCACCGGAATGACAATGGTCTCCTCCTCGGTTGGTTGATCAGGTGGAGAGGGGGGTCGTTCATATTGTAACAGCTTAATCTTTAATTCAGCCACCTGCTGTCGTAGCTCCAGCACCTCATTGGTCATTGATGATTCAGGCTCTGGTGAGGTTGCAGCATTGGTCATCTCTTGAGGTTCTCGTGGGTGTGGGGTAGGCACTTGGGATCTCTGTAGTTCCTTTACTTGGTCGGCAAGCTGATCATGTGCTTCTAAGAGGTTGGCATAGGTTTCCAATATTTGTTGTATGCTTTCTGAGGGGATGGCTTGGAATTTGGCAGGGTCGATGGGTGCCCCTGGAGTATTTTCAATGGCTACTTCTAAATTATCCTGGTTTTGTTGCTGTAGTCTTCGGTTCTCTTCATTAGCAGCTGCTAAGTGGCGACGAAGTAACGCGATGTTTCTTTGGAGTCTAGCATTGCGGGCCAACTGATCTCTGAGTTGTTCTTCCATAACCCTATCCTTCTCCGTACTCTTGGCTTCCAGGTCTGCATTGGATTGTTGGAGGGCTGTAATTTCCTGTTGTAATGTAGCGTTACTAAACTCCAAAGCATTGACACGTGTCTGGAGATGGGACGAGAGAGTGCAAAGCTCTTTATTGTTTTCTTCCAATAACCTGTATTCCTGTTTAAGCTGCACGACAGCTTCAAGCATGGTGTCTAGTGCATGACTAAATGAGGTGGATGCAGGGTTTGAGGTGGGATATGCAAGTGGTTGGGAAAGGGGAAAGGAAAAAGTGGATGTTGTGCCTACAGTGGGTGTATGTGGGGATGTTCCTGGTGTTACAAGTGGTGATGTGGAGATAACAGTGGTGGTGAGTGGGCCCGTGGAAGGTGAAATGTCCATAGGATCGGACGTGAGAGTGTGTGAATTGTGAATCGTGAATACGGGAATGGTGGGTGGAGTGTTAGTGGTGGCCGTGAATGTGGGGGAGGTGATTGGGGCAAGGGACTTTCTATTATGATTTTCAATTTGTTGAAATATATTTACAAGGTTTGCCAATAATGGCGGTAAGGTGGTTGGTGTAGGTCCGGAGGAGGTTAGGAGGGGCCCAATGGGTTGGGATTGGGAAAGAGGGAAGGTAGTTGGGAAGGGAATTGGGAGTGGTATGGGTTGGGTAGGAACATGTGGATATCCAAGAGATGGAAGAGATGACGGGTGACCCATTACAGTTGGAGTGGATACGGGATGATCTAAATGGGATTCAGAAAATGGGTTGGAAGTGGTGGATTAGTAAAGGAAAAGATGGAGGAATGGTGGTGTGTAGCAAGGATGTACTGGGGATGAATGTGGGTTGGTCAGGTAGGTGAGTGGTAAGGGGTTCGGTGGGCTGGATGGGCAGTGAGAGTGGAGATGGTTCCTGTACATGTACGTCTGGTTCATCGAGGTTGGTTGGGCTGGCCATGTGAACATCTTCTTCAATAGCGGTAGGAAGTGAGGTTGAGACTTCCATTTGAATCATTTTTCCCCATCGTGGTCGCGTATCAATTCTTCCTTGGTCATATTGAGGAGTATTGCGATATACCATGGTCCTCATGGCTTCCACTATTCCACAGGTTTCAGCCAGAAGATTCAATGATTCTACAAACTGCGGGTCTACATTCTCTGCTTGCAGCATCTGATTCACTAGTGCTCTATTTGCCGTTTCTGCCAACATATGCCTTTTCTACACTTGCTTAATCGTTTTGTAGAGTCGTTTGAGTTGTGCAGTGTAGGCAAGGGCCTCTTCTTCACTTTCCTCTAGTTCATTTCTCTGCATCTCCTCTTGTTCATGTGTACCCCCTGCCTGAGTGTGTTGTGCCTCATCTTCCCAATGTACCCTTCTTGCCTCACTCTGCGGCCGTTCTCTTTGGGATGATGATCCGGGACCGTCATTGTCAGAAAATAATTCACTCTCAGACAAGTGTGCTGTTTGTAAGAAGCTTTCAAAGTCAAAGGATGGATCTGCTGCCAATGTAGCCATGGATGCAAACTCAGCATCTGTGGGTAGTGGGGGGGCCGACGGGGTGGGTTGTACCAAGTCTCCTGATTGTAGTCCTTGGAGATGGATCGTGAAAGGGGCTACTTGTTCTTCTTCTCTACAGGAGGTCCCTGTGGCAATTTCGCGAGGAATCAGAACTTGTGAAAGTGATCCATGCATTCTTTTAGTGGGTTGAACCCCTGATTTCTGCCCCTGGAAGAATTCCAATTGCGAGTACTTGAGGGCTCGTGCAATTGGCACATCATAAGCCAGGCATCTGTAGATGATTCTTGTAATGGCGCAGCAGCCATTCAAAGTAGGCTTCCTCACTCCTCGCTTGCCTGCTTCATACAACTTATCAAGGATCCATACTGGCATTTTCATAGGTAAGCTCCTGGTCTCTGCTAGGTATAACCCATACCAGATCTTCTTATGAGGCTGGGTGAACCGGTCTTGCGCTGGAAATGCGAAGTGCTGAAGGCACATCCGCAGTGGTATGGCAATGTTGGGGGTGAGGGCACACATTTCTTTCAACTTCTTGATTTTGTTGTTCTTCATAGACTCCGGTATCAAAGGATCTCGATTGGAAGGTACATGGGTGCCATACATATGAAGGGCTTCCCTGATTAAAGTAATATTCAACTCAAACTTCTTCATTTTCTCCTGGTTCGATAGAGAGGGCACCAGGAATGTGCCTGAATGATCTTTATCTCCTCTCAGCTTCAGTGTGGCAATCAAGTAGTAGCACCTAAGAAAATCAGGTCTAGGCAAAGCTGCACTAAAGTAATCTTGCAATCCCGCTTTCTGCCAAATATCCTGAAGAGGAGCTGCATTCTGTAATGTTTCAAATTCTCTTGAGAAGAATTGAAATGTCCACCATACTCCTCCGAATTCCAACTTTGACTCCGAGATGTGGTCCGCATCTCCCAAGTCTCCTGGCATCTCATTGAACCAGTGAGAATGCCCCTTTACTCTTTCTGTTAGGCCATTTGGTGGATCTGAGATAGGAATTCTTCTCACATTCAAAAGCTCTTCAGGCCTTGCTGTCAGTGGAGCTTCCACAGGCATGGTATCCCAATTGCTTTGAGTACTAGTGCCCGCCTAGGAGCTTGTTCCTGCTACTGCTGCCACGATACTTCTGATGCTTATCTGCTAGAAGAAGAAGGCACATTAGTGTTGCATAGGAAACAAGATGTAATGGTGTTCCCTCCACAATACTAACATGACAATCCAGATGGTTAGTGGTTAGAGGTGAAGTGTTTGTGATAGATGTGAGTGATGATTAGAGGTTAGTGTCATCCTAGATGCATACTTTGGATATGCAGGTTACTCAGAATGCATCTATTTCAGAGTGGATGGGTTTACAAAATTGGGTGTGGGGGTTTGATACTGGTTTTGATTCGCCACACTTTGATTGAGGATTCGTAGTTCTTAGAGATGATGACAGGTAAAGAATTATGAACTAGATTGTGCTGGATTTGGGACCTTTTGGGTACCCATTTCCAGACGTTTCTCGGTGTGACCAAAGGCAGAATAGTGTGGGGTGTAGATATCTTCCTAGAACTGTTGGCCAAACGTGCTTGTGAGTGTTGAATTATGCTAGTGAGTGGAGGTGAAGCTATTTGGGCTTGTAAACAGGCCTTGGGCACCCATATCTGTCTAGCATTGGGGCTAGCCTTCATTGACCGCTTAGGGACCCAAATTGACGTGGTATGCCTAGGAGGTTGCCTAGGGTACTCCTTCATTTTTGACCTTGATGGTGTGGCTTGTTTTGTGCCTCCTTGAGAACCTGTTACTAGAGCTGTGGGTTTTCCATCCTTGCGCATCCAGATCTGCTTCGTGCCACGAGGTACTCCGTGTTGCATTGGTTGGTGCTCTTGCTTCTTGGTCATCAGCCTCCTTCGTATCGTGTGATGTTCGGTCTGCATGTTTGGAACCTTCTTTGGAACAATTGGGAACTCCTCATTGACTTCTGTACCTTCGCTAAGATTGACAATCCTCTGCACCATAGAACTTTGGACAAGTACAACATTGTTATGTTCATGTGGGTTCCTGGAGGGACTAAGGGTTGGTGCCTTTTCTACTGGTTTGAGTGCTAGTTTTTCTAATTCAATCATAAGGCGGCTTTGGCCTGCCCAAGCCTGAAGAAGTCCACTTCTTAGGTTGAGGTTGACTGCATGATCATAGATCCAGTCTTGGCCCAAGACAAGAGGCTCGGTAAGATCCTCGTCTTCACATACTAGCACTTTTGCTGGTATTAGTACCTCCTGAATGTAGAGGGGAAGCTCCACCTCTCCCATGCAAGGGGTTTCGACACCTCCTAATCCTATTAGATATGCTTCTAGGGGTTTTACCTCCAATTGCAATTGTTGGCAGTAAGAAAGCCGAACTGCACTAGTGGCGGCTCCTGAATCAATTAAAGCTCTCACGCTCGTTGTACTGTCTCCTTGTCCTATTTCTAGGGTCACAAAAGGTTGCCAATCAACTATCGTATGGGTCAGCTTACCTGAAGCCTCACACATGGCAATGTGATAACCATGAGCTTCATGATTGTCAGTCATGGCCTGATCTGTACCTTCTCTTCGCAGTTTCATTCGTGGAATGCGTTCTAAAGCTTCGGCCTACACTTCTTCACGAATTCGCTTTTCCTCTTCCTTACGTTTCTTTGCAGTATTAAGTTGATTGAGCATTTCTTCAGTTAAGGGTTCTTGATATAGCTTGACTCTACATCCGCTTATGTAACTTGGTAGTACATCACCCTCCAAGGTGGCTAGTTGTACTGCTCCACTTGTGGAGATCCTATTGATAATCATTGGTCCATAGCCTCTTTTCTCTAATTTTCGTGCATGCTGCTTCAGTGTGTAGACTAGGACTAGGTCTCCTGCTTTCAATCCTTTATCTTGCACATGTGTATCAAAATACGCCTTTTGCCTCTTCTTGGCTGCATAGATTCCTGCTGCAGCTCTCAATCGTGTCTCACCTAAACGTTCAAGATCAAAGATTCTAGAGGATAGTTCATGGCCAGTCCAGTCATGCTCTTGTGCTACTCGTAATGTAGGTATCAAAAAATCCAATGGTAGCACTGCATTCTGGCCAAATACCATCTGAAAGGGCGTGGCTTGGAGTACCGTTTTATAGGCAACTCGATATGCCCAAACATCGTGGTGTAGCTGTTTGTCCCAATCAGAGCGTTTGTTATTCACCAATTTAGTCAGCACATTGCATAAGATCTTATTTGTGATCTTGGCCTGGCCATTAGCTTGTGGGTGATAAGGGGCAGACTTCTTATGTACTACCAAGAATTCTTGGAGAAGGTTTTCTATGACTTCATTCAAGAAGTGTGTGCCTCTATCACTTACTAATTCTATTGGCAATCTGTATCTAGTGAACACATTTTCAAATAAGAACTTTGCTGTTGTTTGAGCATCATTCTTCGTAGTGGCTTTCACTTCTACCCACTTGGTCAGATAGTCTGTGGCCACAATGATGTACTCAGCATGTGAACCCTTAGCTGGGGGATTAATAGGACCAACAAAGTCTATTCCCCACTTAGAGAATGCATGTCCACCCATCATAGGTTTCAATGGCATCTCATCCTTGCGTATGGGATACTGAGTTCGTTGACAAACCTCACACCTCTTCACATAGGTATGTGCGTCCCTGTGAAGAGTTGGCCACCAAAGACCTGCAAACAAAATTGCTTTGAACACCCGATCTAGACCAAAGTGTCCTCCTGCTACACCTTGGTAAGCAGTCTCTAATATCTTTAGATATTCGCTCTCGTGGACACAATCTAAGATATCCATCTTCTCCTCGTCTGTATAGATTATCTCCAATGAGAGCATAGTCTATCGCCTCTTGTTCTAAGCTCCTTTGTCTAACCAGAGTCATTTCTGGAGGAAATGTTTTCGTCCCCAAGAAGGCTACTAATGGTTCACTCCAATCTGGCACTAAAGACACGCGATAAAGGGTGGCATGTTCCACTGGTGGCTTAGTGCAGCAAATTGGGCATTCCTTGCACATCGTATGAACATCTGCTTCCATAGTTGGCCAGTATACTCCAAGTCTCCTCAATGTTTGTAGGGTTTGTTGTTTTGAGTAGTGTTGCTCTAATGCACCTACATGTGCTAATTGCAACCACTTCGCGTACTTGTCCTCTTCCACACAACAGGCTAATACCCCGTGATCTGTATGTTTGTACACACTTCCTGCCATGATATGATACTTTTGGGCTTTTACTATCTCCCTATCTTGTGTGTTTATTCTTGGGTGGTTAGGCCCATATGTCAATAATGGCACTAATGGCTTAGCCCACTGAGGTACAACTTCCAAATTAAACAAGTAAGCATCAGGTAAGTCATCTGACACTCCTTGTGGGGTCTCTCCAGATGTGAGCCTAGAGAGATGGTCTGCTCTCAAATGAGTCCTGCCTTTCCTCACTACTACCTCAAAGTCATATTCCATTAGTAAGAGAAACCATCTTACTAATCTGCCTGTATTACATGGCTTGTTTACCAGGTACAGTAGAGCTTGGTGATCAGTAAAAAATTTGAACTTATTTGCAAGAAAATAGTGTCTAAACTTTTTAACCACGTATACCATGCCTAATCCTTCTCATTCGGTGGTGGTATAGTTCCGTTCAGCTGCATTTAACTGTCTACTAGCATAGGCAATTGGAAGATCCATATTACCTTCACCCGTAGGTTGTGCGAGTACACACCCAATAGCATAATTGGATGCATCTATATGAACATGAAAAGGCTTATTCCAATCTGGTGTGGTCAAGATTGGTGCTGAACATAATCGCCGTTTAAGCTCATTGAAGGAATTCTCACATTCATCAGTCCACTCAAAGTTAGTCAGAAGTCCGTACATGGGCTTTGCAATGACAACATACATGTGAATGAACCGGCGGTAGTAACCACAATGCCCCATGAAAGCCTGTACTTCCTTGACGTTCTTTGGCCTAGGTAGTTCTGCGATGGCTCTCACTTTCTCTTCGTCAGTGGATATGCCGTTCTTAGACACTATGTGTCCTAGAATTTTGCCTTGCCTGACCATGAAAACACACTTTTCTGGGTTCAAGCAGACTTGATATTCTCTATCAAAGATTTGTTTGAGTTCAGGTATATGGGTCTGTCTAATGTTGGAATGAGCGCAAAGATCATCAACATAGACTTCCAAATTCTTCCTCAAGAACTCTTTAAACACGTGACACATTAATCTTTGAAAGGTAGCAGGTGCATTGGTAAGCCCGAATGGCATTACTCGAAAGGCAAATATGCCCCACTCTGTGGCAAAAGCCGTCTTATGCTGATCTTCTGGTGCAATGGCTACCTGATTGTAGCCAGAGAATCCATGCAAGAAGCTGTACACTTCCTTGCCTGCTACCCTTTCTAATAGATGCTCAGTAATAGGAAGCGGATAACTGTCTCTAATCGTGGCGGCATTAACTTTTTTAAGGTTAATACACAAACGCAATTTTCCATTCTTCTTGGGCACAACCACAATGGGGGATACCCATTCAGTGTGCTCAATCTCATAGATAAACCCAACTTCTACCAATCTATCTATCTCCTCCTTGATCTTAGCAGCCTAGTTATCATTGTATGTATAGGGCTTCTGCTTAGATGGTCTGGCATCTGAGGTCATGGGAATCATGTGTGAGCATATGTCTGGGTCGACACCTTTCAGGTCCTTGTAGCTCCAAGGGAATACATCTCTGTAGTCTCTTAGCAAAGCTACCAACTCTTGCTCTTCTTCTTCCGTCAGGTCATGCCCTATGTAGGTGCATCTTTCTTCTCCCTCTTCTATGGCGACAACTATTTTCTTGGTAGTTTCCTTGCTATCATAGGCCTCTCCTGCTTGTGCCTCATGTTTAGGCATTCTTATCATGACTGTGGGTTCTCTCAGGCAAGTAGACTTGGGTTTCCCATGTGCCTGTGAAATGTGGTAACTCTTGCAAGGAATTAGACTCAAAGTCTAACCTCTCATGAGAGTGGGAACTTTCTTGTTCTTCATAAATAGAAGGGATGTCCTATGGGAACTGATCATGTGCGTCATCCACAAGTTCAATGGGAGGAGGGACTTCACTCTCCTTTGCCCACTTCTCTTCTTGAATCTCTCTCAGAAACTCTGGTGAATACCTATTCATAGAAGAAGAGGTGTCTGGTTCAGTGGAGTTAGGCACATAAGCTCCCTGGGGAGGAATGCTTATTCTATCACTTGCCCTCTCCTTAGCCTGGGAGGTGGCTCCTTTTCCAGACTTTGCAAGTAACCTCTCCAATCTATCCAATAGACCATCAAAGTGCAATGGTGTTCTGATGGGGTTAGAGCCATTGAACAAGCGACTGGCTTCAAACATGGCTTGCGCCAATTCGACCATTTTAGCACAAAGCTTTGTTTGCTCTATCTCTAGATCGGCTCTAGGGTAACATTTCTCATGATCTGTTACATTGGGCCCTTCTTGGATTCTGGCCTGATATGCCTTAAGCATCATGTCTAGATCTTCAAGAGTGGGATCAGCTAGGACTGATCCTACTCTGGGTGGTGGGTGGGTTAAGGGTGGTGTATTGAAAGGTTGGGGAATGGAAGAAGATGGATTGGCGGGTAAAGGGAAAGGTGGTGGAGGGGTGGTGTGAGAGTGGTTTTGAGATGCGAGTTCACTTATCTTTGCTTTGGTTTCTCTCAAGCTTTCTTCAAGTTCGCTCATTTTCTGTGACCATTGTCTTTTCATTCTCTCCCGGCTATCTCTCCATGCTCTTGTCCTTTTCTTGGTTATACTCTCTGTCTCACTAACCTCGGAACTCTTTTCCTGCCCTACTCCTTGAGTTTGCTGCAAGGCTTGGGCTCTAGTGACCACATGCACTGGGGCTGTGGAAGTTATACTTTCCGTAGAGTCTACCACTAACCCAATGACATTGATAGGAGTGATTTTAGGCATGTTATTAGTGTTCTTTGGGCAATCTCGTAGGAGATGCTCTTTTCTGTAGTCTTGACAAAAACCCTGAATTGTCACTGGTTGGGGTTGTGTAGGGGCAGGCAATGGACAATCACATATAAGGTGATCTCCCTGACATCTGAAGCATGGTCCTCTAGGAAATGGGGGTCGTACCTGCCTAGGTTGAGGTCTAGAGTTGGGGTTTGTGTACATGACATTAGCATACTCAGGCTCCCCACTATTTTCACTTGGGTCCTCATAATAGTATGACTCGTTATGCTCGGGTGACTGCATGTAGTAAGCCTGTGGGCTATCAATATGTGTGGAGTCAAAACTATGGTCACTTGGATCACTGTCTGATAGCAATGGGGTGACTGGGACTATGGCTCTGTTCGGATTTTCTTCAGCAGAGGCATATTTCACTGGGATCACATTGGTTGGAGCAGGGGTTGCTGCACTAGGACTGGTTGAGGTCTCTGCTGACCTTGATAAGGTGGCTGATAAGGTTGCTATGGTCTGTTGTATTGTGGTGGTGGGTATTGATTTTTGTATCTACCCTGTTGTGGATATGGCTGAGGGTAATTTTGACTAACAGTTTGTTTGTTTCTTCATCAGAGGCATATTTCACTGGGATCACATTGGTTGGAGCAGGGGGTTGCTGCACTAGGACTGGTTGAGGTCTCTGCTGACCTTGATAAGGTGGCTGATAAGGTTGCTGTGGTCTGTTGTATTGTGGTGGTGGGTACTGATTCTGGTATCTACCCTGTTGTGGATATGGCTGAGGGTAATTTTGACTAAAAAAATTTTGACTAACAGTCCTATGTAGTGTGGTTGGTGTACCTTCGCTCTATGGTGCAGTACTGGCTACTAGGATTCACCTGGGGTTGAGCCATAATGGGACATACATTTGCCATATGGTCACCTCCACAAGTGTAGCACCGCTTTACTGGGGCAAATCTTGGAATTTGTTTGCTAGAGACACCTAATTTTTGAGCTACCTTCTCTGCAAGTTCCTCAATGGATGTGGATTGACTGGATGTGAGGCTACTAGAGCTATCCGAATCCTTATAGATTTTTGATAGTTCTAACTCCTCGCATAGATTATCCTCAATGTCTATGCACATGCGCACACACTCTTCTATAGTTATGGGGTCCTTCAGATACACATATGACCTGAGCTTGGTGCTCAACAATCCATCTAAGAACAAAGCCACTTGCTTGGCTGGTGTGGGTAACTCAGGCATCGGGCACCTCTCTAGGTATTGCCTAAACCGTCTTCCTGCTAGTCTGACCGTCTCTTGAGGTGTTTGCTTGAAGCTATGAATTAGTGAGGAAGTGTTGTGCCTTATGCCACTCTTGATAAATTCAATGATAAATGCCTCTAGGAGCTGGTCTATGTTTCTGAAATGCCTCTCGTTCAGTGGTTGAAACCACGTAAGGGCAGTGTTCCTAGGGTTAGACCAAAAGCATTATATTGTGTGAATAGGTCCTCTACCTGTTCAGCTTTCAAGACTTGCCTAAATTCTGCCACATGGTCATAAGGGTCTCCAGTGCCATCGAAGTAATTCTTCATGGACTTCACCAGTTGAGTTTGCCTCAGGGTCCTAGTGAGTTCTCTCGGCCTTGGCAAAGGAAAATCATCAGCATTTCTTTGGTTCCTTGGGTCTCTAAATCTCTCGGTTTCTTCTCTATCCGTCCCTATTCTCCTTCTTTCTCCTCCCTGGGGGTTGGCAAAGCTTACTTCAGGTCTATCTCTACTTCTATCTCCTTGAGCTCCATGAGCCTGGGAGATGCCAGCTCCTTGGTGACTGTAGGACATATGGGACCGTGGTTGGGGAAAAACAAATTCACCCTTCCATGTGTAGGCATGTCTGCCTTGCTCGGTGACCACGAAGATCCTCTCTGATGTATTGTCTAGGTAGGTTACTTTGCCTGGGCTATCAGGGTCTTTAAACTCATAGATTGTGAGAGCACTTACTTCCTAAGGCTGAGCAAGTTTATACCTCCAAAAAGCCTCATCAGTTTCTCGGTTTAAAAGCAAATCTATGTTTTTATTACCCTGTGGAATCCACTCTGGAGTCATGATTCTGGTCAAGATGGATTTACCACGGGGAGTTCTTGGCTCTCTCTCTAAATTCCCTTGCTCTATATCACCCATGTCGGTCTCCGCAATCACATTTGCAAACTCATCTGTTCTATCAGGAAGAGTGGTGACTACATATATAGTCCCCTCTTTATCTAGGTATGCTCCATTCTCAAACTTGACTACCGGGTGTTCTAGTCCATGGGGTTGATCGGGGTTCTTAATCTGGACCACAGATCTTCTCATGCCGTCTTCGTAGATGCGAGCACCTAGACGATTACTCCTGATGTATTCCAATTGAGTCTTGTGAGGTCCTTCTGGCTTTTCTAGATAAGCCACCCCTGAACTACCTAAAGGTCTCTCCATGTTATAGGACATCTCAGAATCACTTGTTTCTCATCGGGGAGTGTATGGGTAATCACTCAACTGCTGGGCCCAAGACCTAGTAGTGTGATTGACACTAGCTTCAGAAGATCTGAGGCTTTGTCTGTCTTGGCCTAAGTGTCTGCCTGACCTAAGGTTCATATGCCTGGTTTCTCTACCCCCTTGGTCCCAAGTACACCCTCGTTGCAGGTGAATTTGTACCAATAACTTTGTTCTTTTTACTTGATCAATATGTTAAGCACTTGTTCAAAATCACGTCGTCAGGAATATTTAAGTGAAGTTCGCACTTGATAAGTGATCGATTCGAGTTTACTTTTGTCACTTAGGGTTTTCGCACTTAAGAATTACTTAATGCTTGCGCTTAGTTGATTAGTTCTCTTGGACTTGATTCGTGCCTAACGTTGCCCTAATTAATTAGCACACCTAAGTCGTACTTAGCCTAGGCTAGGAATTGACAAAGGAGGGTTGAGAGAACTTCCAACCTCAATCCTCTGGTTGCTCAGACTGCTGCACAAGCCCAGGAAGCCTTCTCCCAAGCTTGGTACACACCCTTGCTAGCTTGCTTTGAATTGCCTTGCTTGCACACAATGTTCCTGCAAAAATTCACAAGTTAATGTAGCTCCTTTACCACAATGTATTGAAAGACACACATCAACAATTACTGGCCCCCCCCTTGAAGTAACTCACTGCACCCCCAAAACCTTATGACCACCTAGTCTCACCTAAAGGTCAACTTAAAAATACATGTTCTAAAACTCCGCATATGATTCTTACAAAACCAGTCAAGGTCCACGTAGGATTTTCAAAAAGCTTTCCAACGAGACCAAAATCTCATCAATTGGAGTTCGTATGGTGAAGTTATGACCATTCAGGCACTTAGGGGTCAAAACAGGCTCTCAGGGCTCAGGAAATTCCTCCTTGGTTCCTAGGTCTTTTGCCCACTCCTAAGGCTCTAATGTTATCTCAATGTGTCCAAACTTAAGCCCAAATATACCTCAATTCACTCAATTAATTCACTCTAAAATTTCATGTGTTAAGCCCATGTATCGCGATAGGTCGGGTCGAGGTGTCGCGATAGGTCGAGGTGTCGCGATACTTGGGAGTGTCGCGATACTTGGGAGTGTCGCGATACTTGGGAGTGTCGCGATAGGTCGAGGTGTCGCGATACTTGGGAGTGTCGCGATAGGTCGAGGTGTCGCGATACTTGGGAGCGGCGCGATAGGTCGAGGTGTCGCGATACTTGGGAGTGTCGCGATACCTGAGAGTGTCGCGATAGGTCGAGGTGTCGCGATACTTGGGAGTGTCGCGATACCTGGGAGTGTCGCGATAGGTCGAGGTGTCGCGATACCTGGGAGTGTCGCGATACCTCGAGGTGTCGCGATAGGTCGGGATATGGTGAATTTTTTTGTTATGTCTAGTGATCCTAGGAGCTCTAGGGCTGCGCAGTGTCGTGGTGCACTCAGAATCGTGATTGGGGCAACTTTTTGGTGTGTTGTGATAGCTCGAGCTCGACGCCTCGGAGTTTGCGCAAACAGAATCCGTACCTGCTGAGCTTGCTGGAGATGATGATGAAGCTGAAACCTGCAAGAAACATGCAAAAACACACACAAACAAGAACACACACTCGCTCTCTCTCAAACTCGCACAAAGCAAATGAGGGAAATGATTTGGAAGTGGGAATATAAGGTGGAGAAGGAGATGAGGATGGAGATGAAGATGGAGATGGAGATGGAGAAAAATCAGAAATTTACCTACTACTTACCATTCCAACGCGTCCTCTCTATGTCTTACCATCACACGCTCGTCCTCAAAGCTCGAATCCCCGGCAACGGCGCCAAAATTTGGTGTAGCTCAGTGATGAGTAGCACCTCTTTAATGTCAATCCGGGAAGACATGAGGATGGTATGAAGACCTTGAGCAAGTGAAGGCACAAATGTGTGAGTGAGAAGCACACAAACATGCACACACATACACACCACACGCGCACACACAGTAAGAACAAAGAGAGTAAGACAATGGAATCACTTCTATTATAACCAAGTTCTCATACAAGCTCAAAACTACAAGAAGCTACCTCAAAAATGAGCTCTCTAGCTCTATTTATAGTTTTTGACTAGCTTTGGCCCTATCCAGACCTAGTGTCCGGCCTAGTTAAAAATTAGGTTCCAGGGCTCATTCGAGGGCTCAAACGAGATCTAAAAAATATGAAAATTGGCAGGCAACTACTTCTAAGGCTCCTCAAGCTCGAGGACTCCTCCGCTTGTACAAAATGGAGCTACAGAAAGGTGAAACGATATTTACAAGGGTTTTTAGTGATGAGAATCACTTTTAAAATGATGTAAGGTTTGGAAAAATTTAATGGGTTGCCTTAGTGCTAGATCTTCATGTATGCCGTACTTGCTTCTCCCCATATGATGCCAACAGTCATCTAGCATACTATCAAGGAAGGGTAAGGGAAAAGGGTCTGGCACCGCAGCAACATTCAACTTACGATAGTCAACACATATACGTAACTGTTTATTCTTCTTAGGGACAATGACGATGGGCGAGATCCACTCCACATGCTCAATAGGGATGATAAATTTGACCTTCAATAATCTATCTAATTCCTCTTTCACTTGCTGGGCATAATTCGGGTTCATTCAATAGCTCTGATGTTTAACAGGCCATACATTCGATTTTAAAACTACTTGATGCTAGTAGATATGAGGGTCCAAGCCCTTCATATCATGGTAATCCCAAGCAAAGATGTCATCAAATTCTTGGAGAATGCTAAGCAAATCTTCCTGGAATGCAGTAGTCAGTCCGACCTTAATCTTTACCGGGTGCGGGCTAGCATCATCTCTTAAGTTACAAGTAAAGAGTTGATCTTCTGATACATAAAACTATCATTTTGATGGTTCATATTGTTGTTGAGTGATTGGTACAGGATCAAGAAAGACTAGCAATTCTTCCCCATCGAGTTGCCTTAGTGAACATCTGTTACTGTTCCTTTACTCTTGGTTCAAAAATTTCAGCAGTCGGATGGAGCATCTTATCGAAACGTTTCTGCACTACTGCTTCTTATGTATCCACTACCAAAATTTGAACCATGTTGGCCATCGGTTTTTTCTGCTCTTTCTTCTATTTATCATACTTTTGGGCATCCTTACAATGCCTTCGAATGTGTCCCACTTCCCTGCAAAACTGGTAGCGGGTCGGTGGTAAACGAACTACTACCGAATTGATCTTGATTCCATCGAGTCTGGTTAAAATTCCCCATGTGGCTGCCCCTATAATTGGTATAATTAGTATAAGTTATGTTTCTCAAGTGCGGCGGAACATAGCTAGTCATTGGTTGGCCCTATTCTTGTAAAATAGCATTCAACATAAGTCAATTTTGTGCCTTGGCATTATAGGGGCACATCTCTGTAGTGTGGCTAGCAGTGTCATAGATTGCACAATAAATCTGATTGAAAGCACAATTACTGGCAATATGTCTAGGGTTTTTACATTTAGTACAATAGAACTATTTTAATGGATCATCACCTTTATTTTTCCTAGCATTTAACCATTCCAGGTCTTCTGTGAAACCACCCACTTTGTGTTCAAATTGGAGTGCCATAACGATTACTGCCTCAAGGGTCACACTGCCCACATAGCAAATAATCATTACCTGTTTCAGTTGAGGATTCAACCCATTAATGAACCATTGGGTTAATACATCGTCTGGTAAATTAGCATGAGCTGATGGTAACTGTCGTAAGTGGGTACAAAACAAGGTTGCATATTCCTGTACACTCTGATGTGGCTTTTGTCTATTATTTTGGAGGTAATAAAAAATCTCCGCTACATTTTTCTTTAACCTAAAGTGTTGTAAGAAGGCATTCTTCACATCATCATAAAAACTGAAATGATTAATATCATACTCTTTCAACCACTGAGCTACTCTATTGACTAAGGTAGATTGGAAGATGATGGCCTTATATGCCGGGTCTGCTAGGTTATTTAGCACTGCATAGTTAATCTCGAAAGTCCATACATGTGCATCTGGATCATCACCAGGGAAACCCCCAAACTTTGCATAGATGATCCCCATAGTGGAGGGTCTCCTGTGGCTGCCCTGTTGTTGTTGTTGTTGTTGTTTCTATTGATGTTGTTGTTGTTGATGATCCTCCATATCATCGAGATGAAGATATGCCAGTTGCTCAGATTGTTGTACTTCAAAAGTGCTTATAGACTGACTTGTTATGTGGCTATCCGACAACCCCTTTGAAGATAGCAGTGCACTGTTATGTTCTAATCCTACTGGTGTACGATTGAGCACTGAAGCCTTTGGAAATGTGATTTTGAAGAAACGGGCAGGGTCCCACTCCCTTGACAACTAATCGGTGATTGAATCTCATGGGGTACTCCCCAATTCAAAGAATTCATCTTGCACCAGTTGCTCAATAGACGCTTTTGGTTCAAGAACACGATTTGTAATTTGCTCAAGAATCCCAACAAGTTGATTAGTTGCTTCACAACAACTTTCAGTCACTTCTACACCCATTGAATCCTCACCGAACTCGGTAGTTTCATTGAACACTAAACCACTACCACCGAACTCTGTGGCGAATTCCAAACCTCTGTCGGATGGTACCGTATTGTCACCGAGCTCAATACCAAAATCACTTACTAGATTTTCATCGAATCGCATTGGACTCAATTCTGATATGCTCTGCAATCCTAAAGTAAGGAAATGTGGTGGCACAAGCCCACTTGTTCGTGTCGCACCTCCTCCCTCAGATGATTGGCCTTCACTGTCACCACGTGGCAGTGTCCCGAACACACTGTTCACTTTCAAGGGTGTCTGTCATTCTAATATTTCGGGTAACTTTCACCGGAACGTGTTAGAAGCATGAATTACGAAATTTTTTCTATAGGGATTCATATGAAACTGTTTGCAAAATAAATCTTATACTTCTAACTTGAATTCCAAGCCCCATGGATAACGCGAGTGTTAACTTTTCTCTCTGTATCTGCCTGGACTAGTTCCAAAAAAAAAAGGAATAATAGAGATTTCTCCTATAGGGATCTTGGGTTGGACAGGGGTCTATTGAAATAGAGGCCCTATAATGCTTTTCTCGCACTTTTATATAACTTCCAATCTTATTGTTCCTCTCCGATTACTAATTTTTAATCTTATTGAGCCCGTATGCAAATTTACACAACCATATTCAACTTCTAGAATGCAACCAACTCCTATACTTTTGCAGTCAGGGACACTTATCCATCAATTCCATTTCACTTATAGTAGTTGATACACATAAAGTTATATGATAATGAACATTATCATCATTCAAAAGATTGTAACTTTCATCAACATTTAATCCGAACTTACTGTATGGTTAATTACTTCACTTAATATCAAATAATTAATTGATGCAACCGAACACAACACCAAATCAAACCTCAACCCGACTGTAAATCAACACAGAGTGCCTTGGTCGCTATGCTATGCGCAATCTGGCAAGGACTTGCCGTGGGCCTTCTTTGCTGCTAAGCGACACGAACACAACACCTTTTCATAATAATCATTTAAGAGGTTACATCGTTTCGGCCTTTTACATTGCTTCATCAACATAATTACAAAAATATTATGAAATAATACAGAAAACCATCTGGCGGCCTAACAGTACCCACTCAAGATTATGTTTTGGACTTTTCACAAAGGCTTATACTCTACCTAGGGATAATTTTGAAGCTTTTTGCAAAGCTTTGGGCTTAATTCCTTTTGTGAATTGATTTATTTCCACATACCTTGACACTTGCTTATACTTGAGTGCCAACTCCTTCTTCATTACATCACTCCTTGGGGGGATTTGTTGACATATTTTGATAGCGATGTGCGTGAGCAAACTTAGAACTATCAGAGCACTTTTTTCCTTCTTTAGGGGTTTTTTTCCCTGGCAATTTATATGCACTTATAACCTACGGGTAACTTATCTTTGTACATTCACTTGGTAATATATTGAGAATTTTGTTGTGCTCCAAGCTTCTTCTTCTTCTTCTTCCTTATGCTCTTCATGTCCTTCTATAGACCTCAAACTCCAACACTACCTTTATTTGAAAAAATATATTCACTTTTGGGACTTTCCATGTAGCTATGGATATGCAAGAGGGAAGATTCTTCCCACATATAGAAAACGAAAGTTGAGAGGTCAAGAGAGGTTGTACTAAGTGCAGTAGATAGACTTTGGCTCTTAAATAGTTCTCATTTAAAAATTGTAATCAAGGGAATCTTAAATGAAAACTTAAGGAAGAAAAGTGAGGTTCTTTTGATAAATTAGAAGTTTGGATTTTGATACTCAAACATGTAGAAAATTTGAAGAATTTTTTATTAATACAGTGGGAGAATTATTTATAACAAACATAAGCAATTACTACAGAGATTATTGCATCAAAAGCATTTTAGCACTACTTATATACGCAAAAGAATGGTTTTATTAAGATATGAAATAGAAAAATAATTAAAATCACCAAGTTCACATTAAAGGCTCAAGACATGTCTAATTCATTTTAGGTCTAAACCATCAAAATATTATTCCATATTTTGTATCAAAGCTACACATAGGGATTTGAAGGCATCACATCTCGAAAATATTACTCTAGTAAAAGACCTTCACTTTTGCATATGATTTCTTTTTCTTTTTTTGCTTTGTACATGTACTTGACTTAATGAGAAGTACATTAGAATCCAAGAGAGACAAATGTTTCTACTTACCATGCAACTAATAGAGTTTCGGGAGTAGAAATCCGCACAAACAACATGAATGAGAAGAAGAAAGTTAAAAGCACAACATTAAGTGTATTATTTATTTTGTAATATATAAGTGTAAGAAATTTCTTAGGCTATATAAGGTAGAGAAAAAACCTCCTAATGAGGGGAAAAGTTCCCTAAGAGTACTAAGTAATGTTCCATTAGAACACACCTTTTGATGATGCCGCCAAGGTAGCTCACAGAATGGTTCTTAAAGACACACGTAAGGAAACTATTGTTCATCATCTCGCCCATGCCCAAATATATTCCTCAATGTGTGAAAATCTTACACAACCATCTTTCCTCTCTTTCTTCTACCCCCATAATGGTAAGTTCCTACAAGGATGCCATGTTGCATCCTTGTCAACTTAGTCTTAAGGAATGACCCCCCCCCCCCCCCCCCCCATAAATCGTACTTTGTGCCATTTGCTTCCCCTTGTAAATGTTTTGATCTTCAAAAATGTAGATGAAATGTCCATAGTGGTAGAAGAAAGCACTCCCACTCCTCCAAAACCCATGTACTACTAGTGCATGGTTATCTCTATGTGTTGCTTGCTCATTTCCTTCCCTTTAAGAATTCTCATAAGAAGTCATCTCAAAGGTAGAAAATCATCAATGCCTACTATCTCTCATATTGATGTAACCTCCAAACCATCACTCCCATAACATCTATCATCATCAAATGACCATGTTCCACATGATGCTTCCTCTATGAAGTACTAATATGAAAGGAAAATGTAGGATGTCAAGGTATATAAGCTTGATCATACCACAATGGAGATAATAAACCATGTAATCCTATAAAATATAGAATTAATTCCCATAAGAAAGTGACTCAAAATTCCTCTAGAACTAGAAGGATAGACTTCCCCTCATGCCTCTCAAGGTATACCTAACCTGAGTTTACTCATACATAATAGTTTTACGTGAAATATTCTTGTGCTCTATGCAAATGCATCATCCTAGTCACATATAAGAAGCTTTAGGTAGTAGAATGAGATATTTACATCCCGCTAACCAAATATCCATGGTTTCTCACCCATAGGATTGGACTAAGTTTTGTTGGAAGAGTGTCTAATGGCATTAGTGCAAAGTCTTTATAGTCCTTTCTCTTCCTCTTAGGTTGCCATATGAATGTAAAAGCATCTCTTTATGAGAGTAAAATAACCCATAAGTAACAATCCTCCTAATTGATGCTCATCCATCATCATCGTGACAAAAAACCAAATAAGAGATTGAATATTCTCATGGATCAGATTTATCCCTATCTTTAGAAGACCAAAAGACAAGTCATCACTCAATCCCTAGTCTCTCTAATGCCAAGAACTAGAACCTCTCATCTAGACGAAGATAGAAACTTCTCTCTTGGAGCTTTTTTCACCTTCACTTATCCATTTTCTCTAGTCATCTATAAATGAGGACATATCCATAGGTTCTCCATATTTTCCTTCCTAAGCAATTGAAAGTTCAATTCCCAGGTCAAGGAAAACCATAAAAAAAAGGGGTAAATGAATCCCTAAGTAGATCCAAAGCTCCAATCATAGAATGGAAATAAATTCCAAAAACTTGTTCCCAACTAAGTGGAAACTCTCTCTAATGACCACATTTTGTGATCCTCCTAGTGATCATGAACTGTGAATATTCTTGTCTGATGAGAAGGTATTCCCATGAATGATGCGTCCTTTTCTCCTTATGCGTAGATGAAGAGCCCTCAAAAGGAAACAATCCCCACCACCCCATACCAGTGCTTCTCATGTCCAATCCATGAAAATGAAGGTTAGATAGAGGGGTTGGTAGAACCCTCAAATTGAGATAGAACATTCATGCCTTCTTAGAGGATAAATATTTTTACATACATGCAAAGTACTCTTTTTGCACTTCAAAAAGGGCCATTTTTCATTAAAAACTAAGCTCATATGAGAGAGTTATAGCAAATAAATGGGCATATAGTAACATAATTTTTGAGAGAGGAGCTAAATGAAGATGGTGGAAGGGGAGACTTTGATGGGACCAAACTCTCCTCCTACTTTAAAATGTGTCGAACTTCTTGAATCCACCTAAAGCTCCATAGACATACTTCATATACATAGGCTTTCCTTTAAAAACCCTTATCAAATCCATTTTCTTTTTCTCTCCAAAAATGGAGGCCATGAAATTTTAGACTTGAAAACTTTAATAAAAGTGGTAAAAGGGGGATGTTAAGGAGGAAAATTAGTCCTCCTTCTCTACAATCTGAGGAGTTTATTGACTCCAAACGAGAGTATGTACCCCCTAATCCACATAAATATGTTTTCACTCACCAAAACATAGATAGATTATCTCCTTTTCCCCTCACAAAATGAAGAAATATTCTAAAACTAATGTACATGTAAACTATTTGGCTATGTAGGGAGTAGATGGCTTTGGTGTTATGGGAATGCATGAGGAGGTGTCCAATATCCTACGTGCATATGTTGTAGTGGTGTTTCCAAATATATATTGCCCCATTTGCTCAATCATGCTCTCCTCATCCATGGAGGCGCTCATGGGTCCTCATGGATTGAGAAAGGCTACTACAATTACTTAGATACAAATGAGTGAACACTTGAGGATTGTGATGTTCTGATCCATCCTCCCAACCACACCCAAGCATATCCATGAATGTACCTTCATAAGGGACTAATGAATCCATCTCTTGTCTCTTCCTTTTATCTCTTCGTTGGGAATTAACTACAAGGATGCCATGTTGTATCCTTTTCACCTCACCCTAAAGGGAAGATTCACTCCCCCATATATCATGCTCTGTGACATGTTCACGCACATCACTACCAAAATATACTAACAAACATTCAACATTCTCTTTTACTTTACTCTAGAACATCATTTGCTGAAAGAAATATTTCAATCACTCATACTTTAGGGAGATCATGTTCTAGTTAGAGGCAGTTCATGATTCCAAGCAAGAGACATTATGATCCATTTTTACCCAATTTTGAGTAAATTGCTCAATTAGGATTTAACTAAGAACAAAGGGACTTTTAGACAACATAATTTGGAATAAGACCCCAAATTAAAGAAAAATCCAACAAAAAATATGCTAAACAAAAGAAAGTTCATTTATTGAAAATTGCAAGTTTTAGAGGTTGTTTATTGGAATTTCATGTCTAGAACAAGCATTATTGTCGATATATTTAGGTAGTGATGTTTGTGAACACACCAGGACTATCAAGACACTTTTTTCCCTCTTTAGAAGGATTTTTCCCTCGACTTGTATATACGCCTATAACCCTAATGGGTCACTTATCTTTGTACATTCCCTTGGTAATACATTCAATATTGTGTGTGGTGCTACAAGATTCTTCTTCTTCCTTCTGATGTCTCTGCATGCTTTGATAGAAAATCCAACAATTGGGCATCATCGACACCCCTCCGATCACAATCTCAGAATCACACGAAAATTGGTGAGCATACTCAAGGCGATTAGGAGTTCAAAACTACTTTGCTATGTCATGTTGAAATCGTAATCTGAGATCATTTTCACCTCTGAATGCATTATCGTAGTGCTACTGTAGACAATTTCATCTTTTTGTGCCAAAGATATATGCAGGTTTTGGTTCTCCACTATAAGCTCCTCAAAGTCTACGACATGATTAACAAAACTCAACATGATAGTTCTGTTCAACTTTTTTGGATATATTCATTTTTTGCATCAAGGTATTTTAGTCAATAGCCATGGATGAAAGCAATGATGTATTCTATATGTTGGCTTTTGAGGATAAGTTGGATGGTACCAGTTACCCATTATGGGCTTATATGATGTGTCATGTATTGGTTGCAAAAGGAAAATTGTGAAGGGTGTTGAAAAATGTCCTATTACACCTATAAATATAGTTACTAAAGCTGATGCAGATGGCATTGAAGATGGTGATATTCTTTAGGTTCCTGTTTGTGCTACAGTTCTTGTTGCACCTACTATAGAGCAATTTTGTTGGGATGGCATAGATGCTCACACACATGAATTGATAGCCTTGTCTGTCAAATGTGTCATTATTCCTCACATTCACTCCTAAAAAACAAAAAAGGATGTTTGGGACACACTTAGCACTTTATAACAAGCAAGGAATGAGGATCGTGTTGCTTACCTTTGAAAACAATTGGACAGTGAGCACATGAATGAAGGAGATTTCATGGATAGTTTTTTGACAAAGATCAAAGATTTGAAAGAGAAGTTGATTTTTGCTGATGAAGTCTTGCCTCACAGCTTACTTGTGCAGACTTTCCTGAATGATCATATTAGAGTTTTTCTTCTACTCTTCGATTGATGATGAAGGCAATCCAAATGCCTTGACATTTGAGGAGTTAGTCTCTATTCTATTTCATGAAGATCAATCTAGGCAGAACAGGTCCATTATGTGTGTTGCAGATCAAGCTTTCCTAGCTAGTCAGAAGGGCAAAGGTAAATTGAGCTCATCTATCAGTAACCAAAAAGCTACTAATTGTGCACAATCAAAGAAGGATGACATCGATGAGAAGAAAATAGAAAAGCAAAAATTGTCTTGCAAACAATATAAAGGAAATGATTATGTCATAAAGAATTGTCCAAAACTGGTTGCAAAAGAGGCAAAGAAAAAGGAGGCTAGAGTGGTTGTTGCAGAAGACTCTACACCCAAATTAGAGTTTGCAAATCTTGTGCAGAATGAAGAATGGGTGTTTACTAATGTTTGAAGTTATGACCCATCTTCTCATGAATAGTGTATATGTGTAGTAGACTCAAATGTTTGGTACTTTGATAGTGGGGCAACCAAACATATTACCTCATCGTGCAGTTTCTTCACTTCACTTGAGCCTACCCCTACATGGAATATTGTCACATGTTTGACAAATACACACACACATACACACACACATACACACATAGACACATACACACTTACACACTTACACACACACATACACACATCCACACACATTTACACACAAACACACACATGCATATAGACACATATATACAGATAAACATGTATATACACACATAGACACACACATAGACACACATAAACACACACACACACATACACACACATACACACACATGGACACATGCACACACAAATAGAACATACATACACATATATGCATACACACACATAGAGACACATACATGCATACATAATGCATATGCATATGCATACATACATACTTACATGCATACACACACATACGCACGCATGCATACATTTGCATACATAATGCACATGCATATGCATACATACAGGCTCACATCCATACACACACTCACATATACACCTACATACACATACACACATATACATACACACATATACACACATGCATATACACATACACATGCATACACACATACATATACACACACATACATATACATACATATACGTATACGCATATCAGGTCACATGCATACCTGCCCACAAACATAGACACATACATACACATGCATATATATGTATGCATGCATACACAATGCACACATACACATGCATACACATATACATATACATATACATACACATACATGTACACACATACATATACATGCATACATATGTACACGTACATATTGATTTCTAACCCATTTTGTTTTATATGTATAGGTATTATGGATCCTAGTAGAGAGAGAAAGGTGAAACTCACTCTCATAAAAAGTCTTGTGAGAGCAAGAGTTCTGCCTGATACTTTAGAGATCATCATGCATGAGTACTCAAAAATGCATGATGATGAGCTAGATTTTACGATCCAGATGCTTACCGAGCGATCAGAGGAGGGCTCTTCTATGGCTCCACATGCAGGAAGACAACTATCTACTCATAGGTATGTTTTTTTTTCACAATTTTTTTTAATGATATTATAACACATATTTTTATTTACTTTTATCTATCTATTTTCAGGACACCTATACCACCTCTAGATCATGAGAGCAGAGCACAAGTGCCTATGAGGACAAGCATAGGCACCTTAGGGCTGGAGTGTGATATAGAGACAGAGGGGAATATAGTGTATATAAGGAATGGATTGGAGTTCAAGAGAAGAATGCGAGCATTATGCGACTCTTACCTATGCCTTGTCCAACTGCAGTGGAAGTAAGTATAAGTTTTACATATAAATTGAAATAAATATCTTATGTTTTATTTACATGATTTTTTTATTTTTGTAGTGAGCATGATGAGAGGGATAAAAAATACCTACTTACTTCACTTGAGACAGAGTTTAGGATTGGATGGTCACATAAGTGGTTTCTAAAAGAGATGCGAACACTTATGGCTCATCGTCGTGATACTGCACGGTATGCATTGCTTTTTTTTGTTATATTTATATGTGTAGCTATATATACACACACACATAATATACACACATATATACACATTACATATATATTTATACACATTTCTATATACACACACATATATACACAAACATACATGCACATCAGGTCACATGCATACATGTGTGTGTGTGTATGTGTGGATATGAGTATGTGTGTTTATGTATGTATGTATGTATATGAGAGAGAGAGAGAGAGAAAAAAGAGTGTGGCTAGACGTACAAATACATGCATACACACACATATACATCATACATGCACATTTACACACACATACACATACATGCACATTTACACATACACACACATACTCATATACACATACAGATACATAATCATATGTACACACACATAGACTCACATAATCATATTTACATACATATATACACATACACATGCATACGCACATATAGACACACATACATATAGTGTATGTATGTATGTATGTATGTATGTATGTATGTATGTATGTACGTATGTATGTATGTATGTATGTATGTATGTATGTATGTATGTATGTATGTATGTATGTATGTATGTATGTATGTATGTATGTATGTATGTATGTATGTATGTATGTATGTATGTATGTATGTATGTATGTATATATATATATATATATATATATATATATATATATATATATACATACATACATACATACATACATACATACATACATACACACACACACACACACATATATTTTATAACTATCTCTCTCTCTCTCTCTCTCTCTATATATATATATATATATATATATATATATATATATATATATATATATATATACATACATACATACATACATACATACATACATACATGCATACACACACACATATATATATGTGTGTGTATGTATGTATATATGTATGTATGTATGTATGTATGTATGTATGTATGTATATATATATATATATATATATATATATATATATATATATATATATATATATATATATATATATATATATATATATATATATATATATGTCAATCAATCAATCTATCTATCTATCTATCTATCTATCCATGTATCTATCTCTCTCTCTCTCTATCTCTCTCTCTCTATCTCTCTCTCTCTATCTATCTATCTATCTATCTATCTATAATAGGGTTTTTGAATTAGGATATATATATATATATATATATATATATATATATATATATATATATATATATATATATATATATATATATATATATATATATATATATATATATATATATATATCCTAATTCAAAAACCCTATTATAAATATTCTAATTCAGAAACCCTATTTCAAAAACCATTATTAGGTGCTTAAAAAAATATTTAACTCTAACATAAAAAATATAAACCTTTCTTCTACCTGTTTAAATGTACGAAATGATATTTCGTAGATACCAACAACAATTCCCACGTAACAAAGTTTGCCATCTGTTGGGGGATTCTTAGACAAGAAGGAGTTTGAGGGTTTGTAGGAGAAAAGGAAAAGACCAGGAGAGGAAATACACCTTGGAAGCTTCTGCCGATTGATTACAGTAAGACAATTACAATGTTTGAAGCACAATACAAACCAATACTTCTGTGCACAATCCCACAGAGTGCTCAATGAAAAAATACCAAATACCCCAAAGTCTTCTTGCCGCCAGCCTCCTCTACACCAGACCTCCACCTGCTTCAAGCTTATCCTTGTGCACACCTTGCACCAAGCTTCCACTAAGGGGGAGGAATGAATACCTTCTGTCGGCACGCGCACACTGCAAGGAGACCTTGAGATCCTTGGGGGACTAGCTTAGCACTCTCTGCACAATCCCTTAGTCACTCTCCATGCACTCCTTCAACTCCACTTCTCTACATCGCACACTGGTGACTCCTGCACTTCCCTCTCTTGCTTCACTTAGACTATGCTTCTCTTGCTTACTCTAGAATTGGTCCAAGAATAGTCCTTGCCTTGATTTGAGTGTGTCGATCACGTACGCTCCTAACTGCAATAGTATCTTGGTGCTCACTTTGGTGTCCCAAGATTGTCTTCACAAGTGGCAGCCAACGACTCACTATTTTGTCCTGTAGTGACTTTAGACTAAAACCCAAAATTTTAATTAGGGGGCCATACTTTCCCGTGTGCGTACTCTGTCGCTTCACATACCTTCACATTTCCTTTTAAGTCTTCACTTTTGCACATAAGAGAGGGTTCACCTGAACCTTCCAAAATACTTTAAAAAACACTTTGAACCTTAGGGAAATTAGAGAAAATACCTCTGCAAACTGCAACCCACTTTCTCCAATTTACCCTTTGTGCACAATTAATTGTGCACTACCTGTGCACTTTGACACCTGCACTTTAGCACTTTGAGTTTGCACTTATTGACTTTGACCTTGTTGACTTTGACTAGTTGACTTTGACCTTTTGACTTTGACTGTAGTTGACTTTGACCACATGACTTTTATGGGCTCAACAGTTGCCCACCACCTAATGTGCTCTCCGTCCCGGAGAGCTATAACCAAAGCTCTGAGCATAGAGGACATCATGAATTGTGAGCTGCAAAATCTGGAAGAGGACATCTGAGCAGCAACCAATTCCACAAGAACAAGAACCAGAGAAGAACCAGAAGTGGGATGTTGTTATGGAAAAGCAAAAAGGGGGCAATGGGAGGGTAGTAAGGAATGGGAAGGGAGGGCTGAAGGTGCGGAGATGGATGGGACAGGGAGGGGTAATGATGTGGCTGGGCAGATTGGTAAAGGGAGGGATTGGGAGTAGGAATTAGGGGACTGGAGGGGGTTAAAATGATGAAATTGGAGGGCCACAGAGGGTACATATGGGAAATATAAAAACCAAATGTAAGATGAGGTGAGAATATACCATGTGGACAATGTGGTGAAATAAAAACATGTAATAAATGTGCTCAAAACTTGAGGGTTTTTTGACCAAAAGTCAAAGAAAAAGTTGGAATTTGTAAAAATAAAGCCAAAAACTGAGCTCAGAAGGGCCAAAAAACATGAAAATGGCTCCATTTTTGTAAAAAACGACCAACCGAGGCACAATCCCGAGCCAAAAGCCTTGAGCCAGAAAAAATAAAAAAATAATAATTTTGTAATTAAATTTTTTGTTTCGAATGCCCATACAGAAAAATAAACGAAAAAGAAAAATAATAATAAAAAAATAAAAGAAATAAAGAAATTAAATAATAAAATAAAAAATAAAAATAATAAAATAATAAAATAAATAAAAAATAAAAAATAAAAATAGGGGGGGGGGGGGGAAGGTGTGTCAGAACGGGGGGGGGGGGGAGGTGTGTCAGAACGGGGGGGGGGGGAGGTGTGTCAGAACGGGGGGGGGGGGGGGGGAATGGTCGGTAGGGGTGGGGGGGGGGGGGGGTTGGGGGAGGGGGGGGGGGAGGGGGGGGGGGGGGGGGGGGGTGGGGAATTTTTTTTTTTTTTGTGCAAAAAAAGAAAACGCCCTAGGGGCCCTTCTTTTTTTTTTCAAAAAACCAAAAAAAAAACATTAAAAATCCAAAAAAATTGCAAAAAAAATCCGAAAAATTCTGAAAAATTTTCCTAGAGTGTTAGGCCAGTTTCTTCACTCAAAAACCATAGAGAGCTTCCTTTATTACCCAAATGTGGCAAGAAAAAGACACGTGAAAAGGAGAAAAATGCTAGAAAAAATTCCAAAAAATGCTTGAAAAATTCTGAAAAATTTCCTAAAAATTTCAAAAATTGTACATTTGAAAAGTTGATGAAATGGCTACTAAGTTTTCTAAAAACTCAAGAAACAAGCATGAAATGGATAAAGAAAACTACTAAAACTTAAGTAAAAATGACGAGAAAAGACTATGTACAACCTGGATAAATTTTGCAGGTTCCAGGTGATCCATAATTCTTCATGTGGCTTGATGATAGGCCTTTAGCCATGATCTTTATATGTTGACCCCGAAAAACTCCTCCATAACCTTCAATTGTGTTGCAGTTCATTTGTTTTATCTTCTTTTTGGGCATGCTGACGCTTTGATAGAACCACCTTAAATCCTTCAGTACAATATTATCTCCTCCATACTGCATCTTTTGTTTCCAAAGACTTGCAGGTACTCCGTCCACATCATTGTAAAGCCTTGCACTTACTATCATAAAAATTGACACAATAGATGATATCCATACCAGGATCCATAAAACAGTGGCCATTGACATATGATTTGAAGCATCTTCTTCACGACTCCACTTAAGGACTTTGCTTTTCTTCTCTTTTCCATGGCCTTTGACTGAGACTGTTTCAACCTGAGTGATTTCCTCTTTTTCTTCATATGCTTCTTCTTTACTTGAGTTTGGAAAAATTCCATAGCAGGAAGATGGGTCTTCTGCATGGAGCCAAGCCAACATGTTTTCGTCTTCATATAAATCTGCTCCTTCAAATAGGTCTGCTTCTGGGTTGACCACCACTTCTTCTTCCATACAAATACCAATTGTCTGCATCATGCAAGTATTTCTCTGATTGTCTGGTCCATCTTCTAAAATTATCTGCTGCAACTCCTTTCCCTCTTGTTTTACCCACATTGTGTCCTTGCCCCAATCATGCAACACATTGGCATGCCTTAACCAAGGTCTCCCAATTAACAGGGGAAAACTTCCTTCTACCTGTGGCAGCCCTAAAACAACAAAGTCCAAGTTAAAGATAGTACCTTGTATCTTGACTGGGACTCCAAGGACCACTCCCATAGGCCTTACTATGCTTTGGTCTGCCATTGTTACAGTGAAGTTGGCAGGTCGTGAAGGGTATAGTCCAATCTTTTTCATGGTATATTCAGGCATCAAGTTAATGCCAAAACCACCATCCACAATAACTCCTTGAAACTCATGACCTTTAATAGAGACTGTTAGTCGAGGGCTCTTGTAATCTGTGAGGGGTGCTTCCCCTAAACTTTTATCTTTATGCATAACAGCAGCCTTTGCCACTAAACTTGTTGTGGACATTTCATCAATAATCTGCAAGAGTTCTGACCTGAACTTCCCATCCATCTTTATTAAATAAAAAATACTAACCTCCTTTTTCATGGACTTGAGCAGTCTGGAAGCTTCTGATTCCTTAAGAGCATGGGCTGCATTTGACTTATCAAACTCCTCATGAGCCCTATTGAATGCATATTCAATGGCATCACTGGTACCTGTGAAATTTTCGTTTTGCCTTGTATCTGCACTTGTGGTGGCTTTGTCTTCAGACACATCTTTGTCTCTGTTTAATCCATTAATCATTGATTTTTGACCTATTTCCACTTGAGCCTTCCCCTTGCTTCTTGTCTGCACTGTAAAGGATTCAATTTCTTCTAAATGCACCACCCTGGTAGATGGAGATGGCACATGGACTTGATCTATCCTTTCTTCTTTGGACACAAAAATCATTTGAATGTGGGGCTCGGATGAAGAGGCTTAATTCTTAGGACAACAATTTGTATAGTGGTCTCTGGCCTCTGGGCAGTTTCTGCAAGGTGGGGCATTTTCTGGGAGAGTGCACCTACTTTGATAGTGCCCACATTCTCCACAGCTAAAGTGCAGCAGCCATCACATTTGCTGGTGTTGGGGGTCCTCCTTGTGTCCAGTATGTCGTTGCAGGCATTCCCCTTGATTGGCATTCATAGGCCTCATGGTCAACTTTCCTGCATAATTGGCAAGTCACACTTAACATAGGACATTCACTTACTATGTGACCTTGCTTGCTGCACATGGAACACCAAAGTCCACTCTTGATGCCACCTCCTTTTAGTTCCTGCAACTCCTGCCGCAGCTGAGCCAATTCCTCTGCTTGGGCCTCCTCCTCCTTTTGGAGCTTTAGTGCTTCAATCTCCCTTCTCAACTGAGCAACAGCATTCTCCTCCTCTTTGTAGGGCTTATTTCTTTTTAAGCCCTCCAGCTCCTTCCTTAGCTGGATCACTGGATCCTCCATTTCTATACCATATGTTGGTTGGGAAGAAGTTGCTCCATAATGGTGCCTTATCTGCTCCAAGCGTGTGGCTGTGTTGATGAACTCCTCTATGGAGGCTATAGGTAACACTAATTCCTTTATTTTGCATTGGGTGGCCACTGGTAGGGGCTTAGCTAACCATTTCTTAACAAAAAAATCGTGTGGTGTATTGGAGATAGATGTCTGCGGAAGCACGCAAACAGCACAAGGAAGAAGAAGAAGCTTGGAGCACAAACACACAATAGTGAATGTATTACTAGAGAATGTACAAAGATAAGTAGCCCATTAGGGCAATAGGCGTATATACAAGCCGGGGGAAAAAAACCTCCTAAAGAGGGAAAAAAGTGCCCCGGCGGTCCTAGTGTGTTCACACACATCACTACCTAAATATATCAACAAATCCCCCCTGGGAGTGATGCGGTGAACAAGGAGCTGGCACTCATGTATAAGGAAGTGCCAAGCTGTGTGGAAATCACTCCACAAAAGGAAGTAAGCCCAAAGCTTTGCGGAAAGCTTCAAACTTCTCCCTAGGCAGAGCCTTCGTGAAAAGTTCTACAATGTTCTCTTGCGTGGGCACATATGCCAAGCTGATCTCCCCAACAGAGAACCTCTCCCTGACATAGTGATAATGCACCTCAATGTGCTTAGTGCGAGCATGGAACACAGGGTTCCTCACAACTGCCAATGCGCTCTGACTATCAGTGAAGATGGTGGTGGCAGAAGACTGGCCAACACCCAAATCAGTCATAAGGCGTCTGAGCCACACACACTCAACAGTCGCTGTGAAAGCTGCCCTATACTCAACCTCACAACTAGAAGTGGCCACAGTAGGCTTCTTCTTGCTCAACCAAGATATACATGAGCTACCAAGCATGAAGCAAAAACCACTGGTGGACACACGAGTGTCATAGCGCCCAGCCCAATTTGAGTCTTTAAAAGCATGCAAATCTGCCGGTAGTGATCCCCCCTTGGGATAAAACAACCCAATTAGCCGAGTACCACTCAAGTAGCGAAAGATGCGCTTAACCGCCTTCCAATGCGTGACTCCTGGGCAATGCATAAACCATCAACTTGCATAAACTGAATGCCCAAATAGTGATGCAAATGCCCCAAAGACATCTTAAATGAGGCATGCAAATCAGCCTTAAAATCAGCAATATGCTTCTCAATAGGACCAGTGAGCAGCATGTCATCAACATAGACAATAATGATCAGAAGCACATCATTAGCACGCTTAACATATAAGGTGCTTTCAGTTGGATTGTTCTCAAAACCATGTGCAATCAGATAGGCATGTATCTTCTCATACCAAGCACGTGGTGCTTGCTTTAAACCATATAACGCCTTCTTTAACCTGCACACCTGGTTTTCATGCCCTTTCTGCACAAAGCCACGGGGCTGAAAAACATACACTTCTTCATGCAAGTCACCATTCAGAAATGTTGTTTTAATGTCCAACTGATGTACATTCCAACCATGATGGGCTGCAAGTGCACAAATGCTCCGAACAATAGTCATACGACATGTAGGTGCAAAGGTCTCACCAAAATCAATGCCTCTTTCCTGTGCATAACCCTTTGCAACAAGCCTAGCCTTATACCTGTCCACTGTACCATCAAGTTTACGCTTCAGCTTGTATACCCACTTAGTGCCAATGGCCTTCTTGCCAGGAGGCAAGTCACATAAAGACCATGTACCATTCTTCATTATAGCATCATATTCAGATTGCATAGCAGCCATCCAATTTTCTGAATTCTGTGCTTCATCAAAAGAAATAGGCTCATTCTCATCACAGAGGCTAGACGCAGCCATAGCATAGCAATCTGATGCAAAGGAGGCACTCTGAGAGCCTGAACGAGTACGATATGACAAAGGTGCATCTAATTTGCTGTCACACAAGGTCTGCACCAGCCATTTTGGCATAGTTTTTGCCTGCTCAATATCACCTCTCTCATCAACAAGTGCATCATGTAAATCTACATCAGAAATGGAATGATCTGCATCATCATATGAAACCTGCAAAGGCTGAGAAGTTGCCTCATTAGGACCAGCACTAGATTGTCCACCTGTAAAAAGAGGCATCAAAGTATCATACATGTCTTTAGAGCTAACAGATGTCTCCTTAGTACATGAAAGCAATGGCTGAATAACATCTTCCACAAAGACAACATCACAGCTAACCAGAATGCGTTTAGTCTGTGGATGATACAGATGATAGCCTTTACTTCAGAACTGTACCCAACAAAAATACATTTTACTGCCTTATCATCCAATTTTCTCTGATGTTGTTCAGGCACTAGTGCATATGCCAAACAACCAAAAACCCGTAGATGAGCAACAGATGGCTTGCGATCATGCCAAGCCTCATATGGAGTGATAGACTGTAGCACTTTAGTGGGACACCTATTAAGTACATATGCTGCACACATGACAGCCTCAAGCCAGAAACTATGTGGTAAAGCCTGACTCTTGACCATACACCTCGCCATCTCCATGAGTCACCTGTTCTTCCGTTCAGCAACTCCATTCTGTTGAGGTGTATATGGCACTGTACACTGGTGTTTTATCCCACGTTCAGCCAGAAATGCATTAAAATCAGAAGACATATATTCCCCCCCTCGATCAGAACGGAGGGTGCCCATTTTACATGCTGACAAATTTTCAGCCAAAACCAAAAACTGTTTGAAGCACAAAAACACTTCGGACTTTGCCTTCAATGGATATACCCATGCATGCCTAGAAAAATCATCAATGAAAGTCACGAAGTAAAGATAGTTTCCAAAAGAAGGTGTCTGCATAGGACCACAGACATCACTATGTACAAGCTGCAATTTTTGCGTAGCCCGAACTGAACCATCTTTTGGAAATGAGGAACGTTGCATTTTGCCCAAAATACAGCCTTCACATACATGTTTTCCAGGTGCCTCAAGCTTGGGCAAAGAAGAAACCATATCAGATTTCTGCAGGCGTAGCAAACTAGCAAAATTCAGATGACCAAAGCGTGCATGCCAAAGCTTTGCATCTGAGATAGCCTGAGAATCATGAACTGCACATGCCGAATCATTCACAGTTCTTTCATAGTCTATGAGCTTATACAGCCCACGACATAAAATGCCAGAAGCAATAATAACATCGCCATTTGACAGATCATGAACTGTACATCTGTCATCAACAAATTTCACAACCAAGCCAATCTTGGCTAATGCAGAAACTGATAACAGATTCTTCTTGATACCTGGCACAAATAAAGAATCTGACAAGGTGAAAGAACTACCATCAGCAGTAGTCAGAATGATCTTACCAACTCCCATAACAGGATAAGAGGAGTTGTTGGCGCATGTGACAGTATTCCATGTAGGGGCAGGCTTGAGTGAAGAGAAGAAACTGCGCTGCGAGGTAATATGTTTGGTCACCCCACTGTCAAAGTACCAAACATCTGAGTCCACTGCAGACATGCACTGCTCGTGAGAAGATGGGTCAAAACTGCAAACAGTAGTAAACGCCCATTCTTCTTCCTGCACAAGATTTGCAGACTCTGTTTTTGGTGTAGAGGCCTCTGCAACAACCATTCCAGCCTCTTTCTTCTTTGGCTCTTTTGCAGCCAGTTTTGGACAGTTCTTTATGATATGATCATTCCCTTTACAGTACTTGCAAAACAATTTCTGCTTTTCTGATTTCTTCTCATCTTTATCCTGGTTCTTCGAATGTGAAGCATTTGCAGATTTCTGCTTACTAGTAGAAGAGCTTCATTTTCCTTTGCCCTTCTTACTAGCCAGGAAAGCTTGATCTGCAACACGCATAATGGACCTGTTCTGCCTGGACTGATCTTCCTGCAATAGAACAGAGACTAACTCCTCAAATGATAAGGCATTCGGATTGCCTTTCATCATCAACCGAAGAGTAGAAGCAAAACTCTTATATGAATCAGGAAGACCATTCAGAACGGTCTGCACAAGTGAGCTATCTGGTATAACCTCATCAAGAGAAATCAATTGTTCCTTCAAATCTTTGATCTTTTTTAGGAAACTGTCCATAGAATCACCTTCATTCATGTGCTTACTCTCCAACTGTTTTCGGAGGTAAGCAACACGATCCTCATTCCTAGCTTGGTACAATGTGGTTAGTGTATCCCAAGCATCCCTAGCTGTTCTACAAGAGCGAATATGAGGAATAATGGCACGTTTGACAGACAAGGCTATCAATGCATGTGCCTGGGCATCTCTGCCATCCCAACGAATTTGCTCTGCAGTAGGTGCAACAGAAATAGCAGCACGAACAGGAATCTGCGGAATATCATCTTCGACACCATCTTCATCAGCTCCAGCACCTGTATTTGCAGTACCTGTAGTTGCAAGTGTAACAGGACATCTTTCAACACCCTGCACAATGTTCCACAGTCCTTTTGCAACCAATACATGTCACATCATATAAGCCCATAATGGGTAGTTGGTACCATCCAACTTATCCTCAACAGCCAACATACGGAATACATCACTGCTTTCAGCCATGGTCGGTGACTAAAATACCTTGATGCAGAAAATTGACTGTATCTCAAAAAGTTGAACAGAACTGCCCAGACGAGTTCTGCTAGACCTGTAGCAGACTCCGAGACGCTTAAACTGGCGAACAGAAACTGGTATATACCTTTGGCACAAAAAGATGAAATAGCCTGCACAAGCGCTGCGATAGTGCGTTCAGAGGCGGAAACACGCTGAGTATGCTCACCAAAATTCGTGCAATTCTGAGACTGCAAACGGAGAAATGTCGACGGCATCCTAGATGAAGCGACGACCTGCTCTGATACCAATTGTTGGAGATAGATGTCTGCGGAAGCACGGGAACAGCACAAGGAAGAAGAAGAAGCTTGGAGCACAAACACACAATAGTGAATGTATTATTAGAGAATGTACAAAGATAAGTAGCCCATTAGGGCAATAGGCGTATATACAAGCTGGGGGAAAAAAACCTCCTAAAGAGGGAAAAAAGTGCCCCGGCAGTCCTAGTGTGTTCACACACATCACTACCTAAATATATCAACATGGTGGATCTGGCAATTTAGCCATTAGTGCTTTGGCCCTAGTCACAAACTCTCAGAACTTTTCTCCTGGACCCAATCTCAAATTTTCTAGTTCTTCTATGATAATCTCCGCAATGTTGCCATGCTGGAATTGATTTTTAAATACATCTTTCATCACATCCCAAGTGGTAAAATGGTTTTCAGCAAGCTGGCTGAACCACTTATCTGCTAATCCCTCTAATGTGGCAAGGAAGAGAATAAAAAAGGCATCCTCCCTACCCATTAAGCCTCTAGTCTTACATAGTGCCAAAAACCTTCTAATGTGTTCATCCGGATCCTCCTGAGCTAGGCCTTTGAAAGAAGGAAACTTTATATTTAATCTAGAGAGTAAAGTTTCCAAGTCTACCTGACCCGCCATGCTCTTTACTGATGAGGTTGAAGATAGTGGACTGGAGGACCTTCTAACAACCTTCCTTCTTGTTTGCTTGCAGGTGACCCTGAATGTTTGGGACCGGGTTGCAGTCATGAGAAGCTCATAGCCCACTTAATATGAGACACTTGATAAGAATATTTACCTTTTGTTTGATGAAGTAGCACTGTAGTAGTACTATAGACACGTGACCTCTGCTATACTTTGCACTTGGTTTCTCCTAAGCTCAAATCTCCTTGGAGGTCCCACCGGGCGTGCCAAATTTTGTTGGGGAATTCTTAGACAAGAAGGAGTTTGAGGGTTTGTAGGAGAAAAGGAAAAGACCAGGAGAGGAAATACACCTTGGAAGCTTCTGCGGATTGATTACAGTAAGACAATTACAATGTTTGAAGCACAATACAAACCAATACTTCTGTGCACAATCCCACAGAGTGCTCAATGACAAAATACCAAATACCCCAAAGTCTTCTTGCCGCCAGCCTCCTCTGCACTAAACCTCCACCTGCTTCAAGCTTATCCTTGTGCACACCTTGCACCAAGCTTCCACTAAGGGGGAGGAATGAATACCTTCTGTCGGCATGCGCACACTGCAAGGAGACCTTGAGATCCTTGGGGGACTAGCTTAGCACTCTTTGCACAATCCCTTAGTCACTCTCCATGCACTCCTTCAACTCCACTTCTCTGCGTCGCACACTGGTGACTCCTGCACTTCCCTCTCTTGCTTCACTTAGACTATGCTTCTCTTGCTTACTCTAGAATTGGTCCAAGAATAGTCCTTGCCTTGATTTGAGTGTGTCGATCACGTACGCTCCTAACTGGAATAGTATCTTGGTGCTCACTTTGATGTCCCAAGATTTTCTTCACAAGTGGCAGCCAACGACTCACTGTTTTGTCCTGTAGTGACTTTAGACTAAAAGCCAAAATTTTAATTGGGGGGCCATACTTTCCCCTGTGGGTACTCTGCCGCTTCACATACCTTCACATTTCCTTTTAAGTCTTCACTTTTGCACATAAGAGAGGGTTCACGTGAACCTTCCAAAATACTTTAAAAAACACTTTGAACCTTAGGGAAATTAGAGAAAATACCTCTGCAACCTGCAACCCACTTTCTCCAATTTACCCTTTGTGGACAATTAATTGTGCACTACCTGTGCACTTTGACACCTGCACTTTAGCACTTTGACTTTGCACCTATTGACTTTGACCTTGAACTTGTTGACTTTGACCTGTTGACTTTGACCTTTTGACTTTAACTGTAGTTGACTTTGACCACATGACTTTTATGGGCTCAACACCATCTATAAGGTTCTTGTGTTTTGAGCTAGCATGTGATAGTTGCTTGAAAGAAGCAACAATACTAGAATCTTCTAATTCAAAAACCCTATTATAAATATTCTAATTTAGAAAGCCTATTTCAAAAACCATTATTAGGTGCTTTAAAAAATAATAAACTCTGATATAAAAAATTTAAACTTTTTTCTACCTGTTTGAATGTACAAAACGATATTTCCTAGATACCAACAACAGCTCCCACATAACAAAGTTCACCATCTATAAGGTTCGTGTCTTTTGAGCTAGCATGTGATAGTTGCTTGAAAGAAGCAACAATATTGGAATCTTCTATTTTATGTAAAGAATCAATAGCTTTGATTCTACTATGCTGTCCAAAAGCCCACATATTAGTGAACATTCGAACGTGCAAAAGAAATTAAATTAGCAAAGACAAACTAATATACATATATGAAAAAAACAAAATATTATCCAAATAAAATTACCTTTTGTTCACAACCTATCATTGACTCTCTCTACTCATTTGAGATTTCTTCATTATTTGTGTTGGCGCGTTGCAAACGAGTATATAGCCAATCCATGAAAGAAGATATATTTGTAATCTCATTTATTGAGATTATGTTTATATCTTTTGTTTCTCCATCTTTTACTTCGAAGATTTTGAAGTTCATGTTCCTACTCGCTAAGGAATGCTTGCATGCATTCAATATTATATGCTATAAAAGTAGAAACACCATTTCTTTCTTGAAATGTTGTTGACAATCAAGATCAAGCACAAGCATATAAGCACATCAAGGAAGCGGACACACAAGAAGAAGGAGCATGTAGGGAGCTCCAAGAAGCACATGTCAAATTTTAGAAGAAATCCCTATAAAAATAGTGTTTTTTATCACTTAAAACCATTGTAATTACTATTTTCTGTTTTTGTGACTCCATTTTGTTCAAGCTGAGGAGTCCTTGAGCTTGAGGAGTATTACAAGTATCACCCTGCCAATTTCATAATTTTTAGACTCCGTTTGAGCCCCCAAATAAGCCTTGGAACCTAATTTTTAACTAGGCCAAAGACTAGGTCTGGACAGGGCCAAAACCACGCAAAAAACTATAAAAAGGGTTGGAGAGATCATTTTTGAGGTTACCTTGTTGTAGGTTTGAGCTTTGTAAGAGAGGTCTTTTGTAATCAAAGATCTTCTAGTGTCCCCTCCTTGCTCTTACTTTGTGCGCGTGTGTGTGTGTGTATGTGTGTGCATGCTTATGTGCTTTCACTCATGCACTTGTGCCATCACTTGCTCACGGTCTTTATACCGGTCCTCACGTCTCCACAGATTGACATTATGAGGTGAATCTCCTCACGTTGGTACTTGCCATTGTGCTAGAGTGACACCAAATTTGGCGCCATTGCCGGGGAGAGTTTGGAGGACGAGCGTGTGATGGTAAGACGTAGAGTATCAATGTTGGAAGGTAAAAAAATCACCATTTTCAGTTCAATTTCTGAGTTTTTCTTCATCTTCATCTTCACCATCACCACCGTTTCCTCCCCATCTTCATCTTCTCTGATTTTTTTCATTTTTGACTATACGTTCACCTCGTTTTTCACTTGTGGCTGTGAGGAAGAAGCATAGAGGGATTTCAGAGCTAAAACACTGAAGAAATACCCTTGAAATACTCTCAAAGTGCCAAAATCTGAGTGAAGTATCATGCGGACTGGATAGACCTGCATCTGGTATCGCGGGTGTAGTATCATGGATTTGGAGAGTGACCTTGCATCTACAGGCACATAGGAGTGACAAGGAGAACCTAAGGTACACATATTTGCAAAAAAATTTGAATTTGGCCTCCAAAAACTCCAAGTATCGTGTCCGGTTGAGATTTGGTATCGCGATACCAGAACTCCCGTGTATCACGATACTTGTCAAGTATCGTATCACCTCCTTGAGGTATCACGATACCATCAAGGTATCAAATCGTCAAGTGCTGGTATCGCAATCGCGATCACCTAGTGGTATCGTATTGTGGTCCAGATGGTATCGTATTGTGTCAATCACAGTATCGTATCATTGACTGAGCGGTATCGTATCGCATGCATGATTGGTATTGTATCGCACACTTAGTATCGCATAACACAAGCAATATCATATCATGGTTGGAGTGGTATTGTATCGTCCGCCTAGTGGTATCGTATCGTCCGCCTAGAGGTATCGTATCGTCCGCCTCGTGGTATCGTATCGTGAGTTCAAGTGGTATCGTATCATCTGGAAGGTATCGTATCATTTATAGATTATATCCTATCGTCCCGAGAATTCACTGGTATCGTATTGTGCCAATCAGAGGTATCATATCGTGACCACTTCCAGTATTGTATCGTCTCGATAGCAGTATCGTATCGTGGAAGTTTGTATCGCCTTGGTGGTATCGTATCATTTGAGGTGGTATCATCTGTAGTGGTATCGTGTATCATGGAAAAAGAGGTATCATATCACCTGCTCTGAGGTACTCCCAGAGGGATCCTATTTCCCAGTTTTAACCCCTAGAACCTTGAACTGGCATAACTTTCTCATACGTGAATTATTAGATATAGTATTTTGAAGTTGAACCTTAGGTGGGACTAGGAAACCAAGGAGCTCCAAAGGATTTTGAGAGAGAACCTTGGGACCAGAAGACAAGGCTTATGAACCTCAGATCTGGCAGACACTTAGGCAAGGATAGACAAAGCATTAGATCATATGAGGCTAGTGTCAACCATACAACTAAGTCTTGGGCACAACAACTAAGTGGTTATCTCCACGTCGACAAAAGTGACTCATAAATGTCTTTTAGCATGGAAAGACACACACGTACCTCAAGTACTGCTTATTTACAGACACTACAAGGCCCCTATAAGACACAATTGGAATATATAAGGACCAACCAATTAGGTGCTCACATCTATGAGGATGGCCTGAGGTGATCAGTGGTCCAACTCAAAAATCCGGATCAACCCTTTGAACTTGAACACCCAGTGGTAAAGTTTGAAGAGGGTTCATACATTGATAAGGAAGGAACCATGTATGTGGTCACTAGCTTACCAAATAGGACATATGAGTTTGGAAACATCATTCTTGAGAACGAGATAGGAGACCTAGGGCAAGGAGACCTAGGACGAGAACCCAAGACTCCTCGAGGAAGATCTATCTTGATGAGGGTAATTACTCCAGAGTGGATTCCCCAAGACAACAAAAACATATAATTGTTCTTGAATAGAGAAACAGAGGAAGCCTTTTGGAGATTCATCCAGTTCGAGGCATTTGGTTTGACTCTCAAAGGTACTACCTTAGCTTGGTTTCAACCCCTAAATAGTTGCAACTATCGAGACATAGGCCAGTTGCTAGAAGAATTCATTGTAGAATTTTCCAAGAGTGGTATCAAGCATAACACATCATCCTTGATCCACATATTCAAGCAGATACCCCAAGAAACAGTGTGACTTGTAGGAAGACGGTTTAGAAAGTACTTAGAAAGATGCCATGTGCAAGAATTACCTACAACAGCCAAACAAGTGTGCTTGTTTTTAGATGGCTTACTGAGCACAAAGTTAAGGTCATATGTGTACTTGAAAGAGCCTAGATCCATAGAAGAGTGTGTGCGGATATGTATTGACATAGAAGACAATTTGGGTGAGGAGTTAGGACTATGCAAACTCTATAAGGATTCAGACAGTTCTACTAGTCACACTTCCTGAACCTCCACGGAGATAGATGACATAGCTGAGCAAGTTGCTAAGAAGCTAGGAGTTCAAGATAGACAAGCATCAAGGGCCAACTCATTGAAGCGATGTTACAATTGTGGAGGAGACCACACGGCTAATGTTTGTCTGATGATGGCTCAACCCCAAGGAAACTCTAATGCTTTGTATTGCACTATTGAGAGAAAATACACAAACCATTTGGCTCAAGATTGTCCATACAATAGGGAGACTATTAGACAAAGTTATTAGCAACCTTACCAGCAGGGTAGGTATAAGAATCAATACCAACAGCCATATTATAGGCCACAACAAGAATATCAGGCACCATATAGGCCACAACTAGTCCTAGGAAACCAACCACCAGCTCCTGCCAAAGTGATCCCAGTTAAGTATGCAGTGGCAGAGGAGAATCTTAATAGAGCATTGGTGCCACTAACCCCGTTGGTCTCAGAAAATGACTCTCATGCTCATAGTTCAGACTACTCCCATGAAGATAGTCCACAAGCTTATTACACAGAGTCACCAAAGCATAGTGAGGCTTATTCATATCCATACGAGACACCACTTGTGGAACAAAATTGGGAGCCATAATACTCCAATGTCATGTATACGAATCCCAACCCCAGGCCCCAAGCGAGACAAGTAAGACCACAAGCCCTTAGAGGTCCATGTTTTAGATGTCAGGGTGACCATTTCATTCATGAATGTCCCCACCCATCTACTCTGGGAAAAGGACAAAACATCACAATACAAGGCTTTTATCCTGAGTGCGGCAAAGAACATCTTATGAGAGAGTGTCCCCGGAACCCCTCTAGTGCGCCCAAGGTTACACCCATTAATGTGGTAGGCTTAGTGGTGGATTCAAGTGCTAGTAGCAATAATGTGGCTCCCATATAGGCAGTTACTAGGGCACAAGCTATACAACAAGCAAAACCAGGTGATCAATCAGAGTCAAGCGAATCAGGAGAGGCTAGTAAGAGGAAAACAAGAACTTGGAAGGATACCAGAGAGAAGGCCAATCATAAGTGGAATAAGAAGTTATCTGAACTAGACGAAAGCCTGAAAGATGCAAAAAGAAAAATAGAAGACATTGCATCCCAAAGTCCCCCGCATGCCGAAACTCCATCCACACCACCTCATCCCACCCCACCACCCACTGTAAATAAACCACAACCAGGGTCTGCTCTATCAGATCCAACCCCAGAAGGCTTGGACATGATGTTCAAGGCCTACCAGCCTCAACTTCAAGAAGGGCCAACAACTACAAACTTAGACAAGAGTTACCCTAGAGCAGATTTAGAGATTGAACGGACAAAATGTGCATGAAAATGGTAGAGCTAGCTCAGGCTATGATCGAGACCAGTCAATCGTTTGATTAGACAAACTCTGTCAAGCCATATTTGCATTTCCAAGGCTTATTAGAAAGATTAGAGCAGTTGGTAAACAAGCCCCAGGTTTCTTTACCTCCACATGCTCAACCAGTTGTTGAAAGAGAAAGCTCACCACTAGCGAAAGTTTTTGTTCCTGATTCCATAGATGAGGGAGCCCCTCTTTCAATTCAACAATACTCTCAAGAGTTCTTGCGGGAAATACAAGAAGAGAAATGGGCCAAGAAGAAGGGTAATCCCCCTCCTATTCTTGAAATTGATTATCTTCACGATCAATTTCCACAAGACATTCCATCTATCTATGGAGACCAAGCAAAGCAACAAGAAGATTAAATATCAGATTTTGAATCTAATTCTCTACAAGAGTTGCCACAATTCACAAGACCATGGGAATCTGAATCTCTTCAAATCAGAGCTCCCACAATATTGGTAAGAAATGAAGACTCAGTGGTTCCAAGGAACATGGATGTCGTGAAGAACACCAAGGTTCAGTGTCATCTTACCATGGAAGAGATGCTAAAAGTAAACCCGAGCTATGGAATCATGTGAAGGATCAAGTTCCAAAACTTGATTCCAATATGCAAAAAGTAGGCTCTAAGCAAAAAGTACCAGAGATACCTCTAGACAAAATAGGAGACATGAGTGAAGGTGAAGAAGGTAATACTTATCTTCCAGTCACCTACCAAGGTTACACAGCCAAAGCGATCGTAGATTCAGGTGCTTGTGTTGCTATTACGACCACCTCCTTATGGAACCAATGGGGCAAACCAATGTTAAGACCAACTAGAATGAAGCTTCAAATGGTGGACGACCATGTTGAAAGAACTCTAGGATTGCTCAAAGGGATAACTCTAAACACTTGTGGTGTAGAGTTTGAACACACATTTGCTATATGTGACTTTGAGAAAAATAATGTCTATGAGATGATCCTAGGAAGACACTTCCTATGAGAACTGCAAATAGTACAAGATTGGGGAACAATCTCCTTGTACTTACAGCACTTAGGGGTTACAACCAAGGTCAATTTGAAGGATTAAACCTTCAGAGATGTACCACCCCTACGGTGGAATCCTATCCACAAAGCGAAGGAAGATTCTATCTCTGTGCATTCTAGAAGTTCACCTGATCCATCCTAGGTGCATGAAGATACTCGTTTGCGGATGTGCAAGGTCGCAGAGGAAGAGAAAAGATGCCTAAAAGCGTGAGAAGAAGGAACTTCTCAAGAAGATAGACCAATTAAAGACCCAACTTATACACCGATGATCTTTCTAGATGAGGAATTTGAGCCTCATGGCTGGGTAGGAATCTTATCTACCATTGCAGTCAATGAAGAACAATGGACACCTCATTGTGATGAGCAGGGTTATGATATTTCAGTGTTCATGTGTCAGCCCTTGTTGGAAGAACGTGACCCTAGTGATCTCATAGAAGAAGAAGAAGAAAATGACGATGTAATGGATAATTTCTTTAATTCAAAAAAGCACTATCTAGAAGATGTAGGAGTATTTAACCAACAAGAAGAAGAACCTCTCACAAGCATTAAAACGGTAAATTCAAAGGAGGGAAGTGAAGGTAGTAAAAAGAAAAAGAAAAGAAAAGTAGTGAAATAAGAAGAGGGGGAATCATTGTTTGAAGTACCAGAAAACTTCACAAAATATGAAGTTGAGGATCAGAAAATTTTGTTACAAATGCCTAAGAGAGAGGCCACCATAGGAGAAGCATATGATAACAAAGAAAAGACGAAGAAAATTGTTGTAACCATTGAAGGGAACAAAGAGCGATCTACATACATAGGAGAAGACCTAAGTGCAGAAGAAGAAATAGAGCTTATAGCTCTATTAAGGGAATATATGGACGTGTTTGCATGGCACTATAGAGACTTGAAGGGAGTAGATCCAAAAATTTGCTCTCATACTATCCCCATGAATGCTCATGCCAAACCCACCAAACAAAAGCCTTACACATATAATGACACTTACACTGCAAAAATAAAAGAAGAAATTGACAGGCTGATAGAAGCTGGATTTATCTACAAAATTGAGCATACTGAATGGGTGTCCCCCATTGTAGTGGTGGCCAAGAAGAATGGAAAGTTACGAGTATGTATTAACCTTAAAAAAGTTAATGCTGCCACAATTCGAGATAGTTATCCACTTCCAATCATTGAACATCTATTGGAGCATGTTGTAGGCAAGGAAGTTTATAGCTTCCTTGATGGAATTTTTAGGTTACAACCAACTAGCCATTGCCCTAGAAGATCAACACAAAATAGCTTTTGCCAAAGAGTGGGGAATCTTTGCATTCCGCGTGATGCCATTTGGGCTCACCAATGCACCAACAAAATTCCAAAGGCTCATGTGTCATGTCTTCAAAGAGTTCTTGTGAATGAGCTTAGAAGTATATGTGGATGATTTATGTGCTCATTCCCCAAGAAAGAAGATACCACATCCCTGAGCTTAGACAGATCTTCAACAAGTGTAGAGAATATCGAGTGTGTCTAAACCCAGAGAAGTGTGTGTTCATGGTAAGACAAGGTAAAATCTTAGGTCACATTGTTTCTAAGAATGGAATATCAACAGATGAGGACAAGATAAGAGCCATAGCGGAGCTGTCCAAGCCAAGGAACGTTAAAGAGGTACAAGCCTTTATGGGCCATTGTGGATATTATTGCACGTTCATTCACATGTATGCAATTATAGCTAAGCCTCTTTATGCCTTTGTTGAAGTTGAAGGTCAAGGACAAAGCATGGAAGCGCATCAAGGAAGTGGACACACAAGAAGAAGGAGCATGTAGGGAGCTCCAAGAAGCACATGTCAAATTTTCAGAAGAAATCCCTATAAAAATAGTGATTTTTATCACTAAAAACCATTGTAAATACCATTTTCCATTTTTGCAACTCTATTTTGTTCATGCCGAGGAGTCCTCAAGCTTGAGGAGTATTAGAACTATCATCTTGCAAATTTTCATAATTTTTAGACTCTGTTTAAGCCCCCAAATAAGCCGTGGAACCTATTTTTTAACTAGGCCGAACACTAGGTCTGGACAGGGCCAAAACCACTCAAAAAACTATAAAAAGTGCTGAGAGCTCATTTTTGAGGTTAGCTTGTTGTAGATTTCAGCTTTCTAAGAGATCTCTTTTGTAATTGAAGTCCTTCCATTGTTCCACTCTTTGCTCTTACTTTGTGCACGTGTATGTGTATGTGTGTGCATGCTTGTGTGCTTTCACTCACGCACTTTGTGCCATCACTTGCTCACGGTCTTCATACCGGTCCTCACGTCTCCACGGATTGACATTTATGAGGTGAAGCTCCTCATGTTGGTACTTGCCATTGTGTTAGAGTGACACCAAATTTGGCACCGTTGTCGAGGAGAGAGCTTGGAGGACGAGCGTGTAACGGTAAGACGTAGAGAAGCGATGTTGGAAGAAAAAAAAATCACCATTTTCAGTTCATCTTTTGAGTTTTTTTTTTCATCTCCATCTTCACCATCACAACCATTTCCTCCCCATCTTCATCTTCTCTGATTTTTTTTTCATTTTCGAGTGTACATTCACCTCGTTTTTCACTTGCGGCTATGAGCAAGAAGCATAAAGAGTGTTCAGAGTTGAAACGCTAGAGAATATCCTTGGAATATGCTCAAAAAAACCCCAAAAATTGAGTGAGAGTATCTCGGAGTGACAAGGACTGCATTTGGTATCGCAAAGGGTGGTATCGGTAGTTTGGAGATAAATTTTGCATTTATAGGCACATAGGACTAAGAAGGAGGACATAAGGTACACATATTTGCAAAAAAATTTGAATTTGGACCTCAAAAACTCCAAGTATCGTGTCCGGTTGAGTTTTGGTATCGAGATACCAGAACTCCCATGTATTGCGATACTTGTCGAGGTATCGTATCGTGCATATCCATTTGAGGTATCGTGATACCATTCTGGTATTGTATCGTCAAGTGTTGGGGTATCACGATCGCAGTCATCCCGATGGTATCGTATCGTGTCAGTCATGGTATCGTATTGCGTGCATGATTGGTATCGTAGAGCTTAGATCCATAGAAGAGTGTGTGCAGATGTGCAGACATAGAAGACAACTTGGGTGAGGAGTTAGAATTGTCCAAACTCTATAAGGATTCTGACAATTCTACTACTCATACCTCTAGAACCTCCATTGAGATAGATGAGATAGCTGAGCAGGTTGTCAAGAAGCTAGGCATTCAAAATAGAACAACACCATGGGTCACCTCATTGAAACGATGTTACAACTGTGGTGGAGACCACATGGCTAATGTTTGCCCAATGATGGCTCAACCCCAAGGAAACCCTAATGCTCTATATTGCACCATTGAGAGGAAATACAAAAATCATAGAGCTCAAGATTTTCCATACAATAGGCAGGCTGTCAGACAAAATTTTCAGCAACCTTACTAATAGGGTAGGTATCAAAACCAGTCCCAAAAGCCATATTATAGGCCACAACAACAATATCAGGCACCATATAGGCCACAACTAGTCCTAGGAACCCAACGGCAAGCTCCTGCCAATGTGATTCAAGTTAAGTATGCAGTGGTAGAGGAAAACCCTAATAGAGCATTGGTGCCACTAACCCTTTTGGACTCAGAAAATGACTCTCACACTCATGGTTCAGATTACTTCCATGAAGATAGTTCACAAGCTTATTACATAGATTCACCTGAGCAAAGTGAGACTTCTCCATATCAATATGAGACACCACCTATGGAACAAAATTGGGAGCCAGAATACTCCAATGTCATGTACACAAATCCCAACCCCAGGACCCAATTGAGACAAGTAAGACCACAAGCCCCTAGAGGACCATGCTTTAGATGTCAGGGTGACCATTTCATTCGTGAATGTCCCCACTCATCAATTCTGAGACAAGGACAAAACATCACAATACAAGGCTTTTATCTTGAGTGTGGCAAAGAACATTTTCCAAGAGAGTGTCCTAGGAATCCCTCTAGTGCGCCCAAGGTTACACCCATCAATGTTGTAGGCTTAGTGGCTAATTCAAGTTCAAGTAGTAGTAATGTGGCTCCTGTACAGGCAATCACTAGGGCACAAGCATTGAACCAGGATAAGCCGGCTAACCAATCAGAGCCAAGTGAATCAGGAGAGCCGAGTAAGAGGAAAACAAGAACATGGAAAGATACCAGGGAGAGAACCAATCGCAAGTGGAATAAAAAGATATCAGAACTAGAAGAAAGCCTGAAAGATGAAAAACAAAAATAGAAGACATTGCATCTCAAAGCCCCTCGCATGCCGAAGCTCCATCCACTCCACCTCATCCCACCCCACCACCCATTGTAAATAGACCGCAACCAGGGTTTGTTCTTGCAAATCCAACACCAAAAGGCTTCGACATGATGTTCAAGGCCTACCAGGCTCGACTTCAAGAAGGGCCTACAACTGCAAACCTAGACAAGAGTTACCCTAGAGCAGACTTAGAGATTGAACAGACAAAAATGTGCATGAAAATGGTAGACCTAGCTCAGGCTATGCTCGAGACCAGTCAATCGTTCAATCAGACAAACTCTGTCAAACCAAATTTTCATTTCCAGGGCTTAGTAGAAAGATTAGAGTGGTTGGTAAACAAGCCTCAAGTTTCTTTACCTCCACAGGCTCAACTAGTTGTTGAAAGAGAAGAGATTTGAAGGGAGTCGATCCAAAAGTTTGCTCTCATACTATCCCCATGACTGCTAATGCCAAGCCCACCAAACAAAAACCCTACACATATAATGACACTTATGTAGCTAAAATAAAAGAAGAAACCGATAGGTTGATTGAAACTGGATTTATCTATGAGATTGAGCATACTGAATGGGTGTCCCCCGTTGTAGTGGTGCCCAAGAAGAATGAAGCATTGCGAGTGTTCATTAACCTTAAAAAAGTTAATGTTGCTACGATTCGAGATAGTTATCCACTTCCAATCACCGAACATTTATTGGAGCGTGTTGTAGGCAAGGAAGTTTATAGCTTCCTTGATGGATTTTCAGGTTACAACCAAGTAGCCATTGCCCGAGAAGATCAACACAAAATAGCTTTTGCCACAGAGTGGGGGATCTTTGCATTCCGTGTGATGCCATTTGGGCTCACCAATGCACCTGCAACATTCCAAAGGCTCATGTGTCATGTCTTCAAAGAGTTCTTGGGGCCCTGTCGCTCGTGATTGACAAGCTTTTCAGCTAAAATTTTTAGGGTTTTTATTCAAAATTTTGGGGTAATTTTGGGCACAATTATCAAGTAATTAGCACTTTGTGAGGTCCCTACATGAGTAAATTGAGAAAAATCTTGTTTGACTGATAGCCTGTTTGAACCCTGTTTCTACCCTAGAAACCTGAACAGTCATAACTTCCTCATACGAAATCCGTTTGGAGTGATCTTAGGCTCATTGGAAAGCTCATTTCGAATCCCACTAAAACATCCATTAGCTTTTGTGAAACTAATAAGGGGAGTTATAGATAGGGTATTTTGAAATAGACTATAACCTAGGGTAGGAAAACTGAGGGATCTCTAGGATTGTTTTACATAAAGACAAAGGAGAAATTTGGTCTTTGAATTATATGAATGAAAGTGGTTTGTTATGTCAATTGAATTTAAGTCTTGAGCTGACTCTGGGACTTTTACAGGTCCATTGAGAGCATCGAAGGGCGTCCAGAGCACTAGCACATTGCAAGCTTGAGAACGGGGTTCTTGAGCACCAAAGAGCAAGGGATCAGTAAGTGAGGCTGGATTATTCTCAACTTGCTTTGTCAATTCCTAGCTTAGGCTAAGTACGAGTCATGCTAGAAGTAAGTTAGGGTGACGATAGGCATCTATCAAGTTGAAGACTACCTACGCACTCAAGTTCAAGCTGAAACATAATCTCTTTGTGATCGATAACTTTAAAGGAAAAGAAGTTAACGTGGTGTGATCAACTTAAAGTGCGGAAAATTACTCAAATATTCCTAACGATGTGATATCATATAAGAGCATAAACACAATAACCACCAAAAAAAGGAACCAAGTGACTGATACAAATTGATTTGCAATGAGATTGTACCTTGGGTAAAAATTGGGATTGCTCAATAAGGCATATGAACCTTAGATCAGGACGACACCTAGGGAGAGATAGACAAAGCCTTAGGTCTTCAGAGGCTAGTGTCAATCACACTCCTAGGTCTTGGGCCCAGTAGTTGAGCAATTAATTATTCACACTACCCTAGCCATGAAACTAGTGAATCAGAGATGTCTCATGGAATGGAGAGACCAACAGGAAGTTTAGGTGTGGCTTACTTGCAAAAGGTTGAAGGTCCCTACAATACTCAACTAGAATACCTTAGGACCAATCGATTAGGTACTATGAAGACGGCCTAAGAAGATTCATGGTCCATATCAAAAACCCAGATCAACCCGTTGGACTAGAACATCCAGCAGTCAAATTTGAAAATGGTGCGTACCTGGACAAAGAAGGGACCATGTATGTAGTCACCAATCACCCAGATAGGACATATGAATTTGGTAATGTGATCTCAGAAACGGACATTGGTGACATAGAACAAGGGAATGTAGGAAGAGAGCCTAGAACTCCCCGAGGAAAGTCAGTCCTCACTAGAATTATCACGCCAGAATGGGTTCCCCATGACAATAAGAGTATAGATCTACTCTTAAACCGAGAGACTGACGAAGCCTTTTGGAGGTATAAGAGTGACTAGTCTAATGAGGCAGGAATGCTTACGATCTATGACTTTAAAGATCTCGATAGCCCAGGCAAAGTGACCTATCTGAACAATACTTCAGAGAGGATCTTTGTGGTCTCAGAACATGGTAGGCATGCCTACACTTGGAAGGGTGAATTTGTTTTTCCCCAACCAAGATCTAATGTCTCTTATGGTCACCAAGGAGCTGGAACATCCCACGCTCATGGAGCTCAAAGGTACAGAGGTAGAGATAGGCTAGAAGTGAGCTTTGCTAACCCACTAGGAAGAGAAAGAACGAGGACAGAGATGGATAGAGTAGAAACTGAGAGACCTAGAGACCCAAGGAACGCAAGAAATACTGATGATTTTCCTTTGCCAAGGCCTAGGGAACACACTAGAACCTTGAGGCCAACCTAGCTGGTTAAGTCCATGAAGAATTACTTCGATGGCACAGGAGACCCATACAATCATGTCGCAGAGTTTAGGCAAGTCCTGAGAGCCAAGCAAGTTGATGACCTATTCACACAGTACAATGCATTTGGTCTAATCCTTAGGAACACATCCCTTACATGGTTTCAACCACTACATGAGAGACAGTTTAGGAACATAGACCAACTTCTAGAGGCTTTAATTACTGAATTCTTTAAGAGTGGCATAAGGCATAATACTTCCTCACTGATTCATAGCTTCAAGTAGACACCTCAAGAGACGGTTAGACTTGCATGAAGAAGGTTTAGGCAATACCTAGAGAGATTCATGTTCCTAAGTTATCCACACTAGCTAAACAAGTGGCTTTATTCTTGGATGGACTGCTAAGTACCAAATTGAGATCATATGTGTACTTAAGGAACCTAGGACCATAGAAGAGTGTGTACATGTGCATCAACATTGAGGACAACCTAGGGGAGGAATTAGAGCTTTCAAAAATCTACAGAGATTCAAATAGCTCTACTAGCCTCAATTCAAACCTGTCCACATCTATTGAGGAGCTTGCAGAGAAGGTAGCGCAGAAGTTAGGAGTATCAAGCAAACAAATACCAAGGTTTGCCCTAGTGAAAAAATGATATACCTGTGGAGGTGACCATATGGCGAATGTATGTCCCATTATGGCTCAACCCCAAGTGAATCCTAGTAGCCAGTACTGCACCATAGAATGGAGATACACTAATCACACTACACAAGATTGCCCATACAATAAACAAGCAATTAGGCAAACTTACCCTCAGCCATACCCTCAACAAGGAAGATACCAGAACTAGTACCCATCACAGCAGTATGCTAGGCCTCAGCAACCATACCAACCACAATATCAGGCCCAACAAAGACCCCAACTTGTGTTAGCTCAGCAACCTCCAACTCCAGCCAATTTAATTCCAGTAAAGTACGCATCTGCAGAAGAGAATCTGAATAGAGCCATAGTGCCAGTAACACCATTGCTTTCAGAAAGTGATCCAAGCGATCATAGTTTTGACTCCACCCACATTGATAGCCCACAGGCCTACTACATGCGGTCGCCTGAGCATAAGGAGTCATACTTCTATGAAGACCTGAGATGAGTCTAGTTGGGATCCAGAGTATGCAAATGTCATGTACGCAAACCCCAACTCTAGGCCTCACCTATGCACGTAAGACCCCCATTTCCTAGAGGACCACGCTACCGATGTGAGGGAGATCACCTTATTCGTGATTGCCCTATGCCTACACCTACACAAACCCAATCTGTGACAATTCAAGGTTTTTGTCCCGATTGTGGGAAAGAACATCTCTTGTGAGATTGCCCTAAAAACCCTAACAATATACCAAAAATCACTCCTATCAATGTTATTGGGTTAGTGGTAGACTCTACAAGGAGTGTAACTTCCACTGCACCAATGCAAGTGGTTACAAGAGCTCAAGCATTGCAGCAAAACCAAGGTTTAGGATAGGAAAAGAATTCTGAGGTTAATGAGACAGAGAGCATGACCAAGAAGAGGACTAGAGCTTGGAAGGATAGTCGAAAAAGAATGAAAAGGCAATGGGCAAAGAAGATGAGTGAGCTCAAAGAAAGTTTAAGAGAGATGAAAGCCAAGATTATTGAACTCACATCTCAAACTCCCTCTCACACTACCCCACCACTACCATTCCCATCTCCATCCAATCCACCACCTTCCAACCCACCTCATACAATCCCACCACCCCCTAGAGTAGGATCAGTCCTAGCAGATCCCACTCTTGAGGAGCTAAACATGATGCTTAAGGCATATCAGGCCAGAATCCAAGGAGGGCCAAACATAACGGATCATGAAAAATGCTACCCTAGAACCGAACTAGAGCTTGAATGAACTAAAATTTGTGCCAAGATGGTGGAGTTGGCCCAAACCATGTTTGAAGCCAGTCGCCTCTTTAACATCTCTAGTTCAGTTAAGACACAATTACACTTTGATGGACTGCTAGAAAGATTGGAGAGCCTGATTGCACAGTTAGAAAAGGACGCCACCTCTCAAAATAAGGACGAGGCAAGTGAAAGGATAAGCCTTCCTGCTCAGGAAGCTTATGTGCCTAACTCCACAGAACCAGACACATCTTCTTCTATGAATCGGTACTCGCCAGAATTCCTAGGAGAAGTTCAAGAGGAGAAATGGGCAAAAGAGAGTGAAGTTCCTCCGCCCATTGAACTTGTGGATGATGCGCATGATCAATTCCCACATGACATTCCTTCCATTTATGAGGAGAAGGAGAGTACTCAATATCATGAGAGATTAGACTTCGATTCTAATTCCTTACAAGAATTACCCCATTTCACTGGCCCATGGGAAGCAGTCTACTTGTATGAGGGCACCCACGATCATGGTAAGAAACGAAGACTCAATCATACCTAGGAACACGGAGGTCGTCAAGAACACTAAAGTGCAATGCAATCTCACTTTAGAGGAACTACTCAAGGTTAGGCCAGAACTTTGGAAACATGTAGCCAATCAAGTGCCAGAAATAGCAAAACCTCGTTCCCAAGTAGGATCTCATAGAACAGTACCAGAAATACCCTTGGACAAGATAGGAGACATGAGTGAAGGAGAAGAAGGAAACACCTATCTTCCCATTACCCATCAAGGATACACAACCAAAGCAATTCTAGACTGAGGTGCAGGAGTTGCAATTGCTACCACTTCCCTATGGAAGCGTTGGGGCAAGCAAGCACTCAAGCCAACAAGAATGAAATTGTAGATGGCCGATGGTCACATTGAGAGACCCTTGGGACTGCTAGAAGGAATAACTCTCACCACATGTGGTGTGGATTTTGAGCATACTTTTGCTATATGTGACTTTAGCAAAAATCAGGCCTATGAGATGATTTTGGGAAGACCATTTATGCGACAATTGCAAGTGTTACAGGATTGGGGAACCAATTCCTTGTACTTGCAACACTTAGGTGTCAGGAACAAAGTTAATCTCAAGGATTACTCTCATAGAGATGTACCCCCAATCCAATGGAATCCCATCCATAAATCCAAAGATGATACTGAGTCAGTGCATTCCATAGGATCAGGATCCTCATGGATGCATGAAGACACCCACCTATGGATGTGTAAAGTAGCAGTAGAAGAAGAGAAGAGATAAAAAGCCAGAGAGATAGGTGTGAAGGAAACCCGTAGATCAATTCAAGACCCAATCTATGCACTTGTAGTGTTTCCTAATGAAGAATTTGAACCTCACGGCTGGGGAGAAATTCTAGCAACAATGGATGTAGCCATCAATGAAGAACAATGGACACCCCACTGTGATGAGGATGGCTATGACATTTCAGTCTTCTCAATAGAGCCGATCATGGGCGATTCGATTATTGAAGAATTTGAACCTAGCATTGATGCATTTGAAGATGCAAGTGACTCCGATCTAGAGTCAATCATTATGGACTCACCTTTTGCATCAGATGAGGAGTATTTCTATGAAGTAGAAGTTCACCCTTAGAGACATGAAGAGCTTACAAATGATGTGAGGTTAACCACACAAGTAACCGCCAAGAATGAGGCAAGAAGAGGAAGAAGAGAGAAGTCACTCAAGAAGAGGAAGAATCTTTGTTTAAGGTCCCTGAGAATTCCAAAAAGTATGATATAGACGATAGGAGAGTCATGGTAAGAATGCCTAAACATGAGGCGCAAGCAAGAGAGGCCTATGATAACAAAGAAACCACCAAGAAAATAGTTGTAGCCCTAGAAGAAGGAGAAGAAAGATGCACATACATAGGACATGACTTGACGGAGGACGAAGATCAAGAGTTGATAGCTTTGCTAAGAGAATACAGAGATGTGTTTGCTTGGAGCTACAAGGACTCGAAAGGTGTAGAGCCTAACATATGATCACATGCTATCCCCATGACCTCAGATGCCAAACCCTCTAAGCAAAAGCCATACACATATAATGATAATTATGTTGCCAAGATCAAAGAAGAGATAGATCGCTTGGTTGAAGCCGGATTTATCATCTATGAAATTGAGCACACTGAGTGGGTATCCCCCATTGTAGTGGTGCCCAAGAAGAATGGAAAGCTCTATGTATGCATTAACCTGAAGAAGGTTAATGCAGCCACTATTCGAGATAACTATCCGCTTCCGATTACTGAGCATCTACTAGAATGAGTAGCAGGAAAGGAAGTGTACAACTTCCTTGATGGATTTTTTGGCTACAATCAAGTATCCATAGCTGCAGAAGATTATCATAAGACAGCTTTTGCCACAGAGTGGGGCATCTTTGCTTTTCAAGTAATGCCATTTGGGCTTACGAATGTGCCTGCTACCTTTCAGAGACTGATGTGTCATGCACTCAAAGAACTAGGAAAGGCACCAACTCTTGGTCCCTCCAGGAGTACACATGAAGATAAAGATGTTGTTAAAACTTGGTGATGCAGAGAGATGATGTTTTCAATCATGAAGCTAAAGATGCGATGGAACTCCCTTCTTTTCCAAAAATGATCAAGACATGGCCACTGAAGCAGTACGGAATGCGGAAGAAGCAGGTGGCATGTGCTCAAAGCCAAAGGAGAGTACGAAGCAAGGCATCTCTACTAACAAAACAAATATGGGTACGGAAAGGCAAACATCTAGATGCGGCCAAGTTAAATCCTCTGACTAAACATCATGCTAGTAACTCACGACAGGACCCTAATAAGAAATCTTTCAAGGATTTGCCCATGAAAGTAGCACTCATCTGGGTACCTAAGCAATCGATGAAGGTCGACCCACAAGCAAGACACATCTGGGTGCCCAAGGCTTGCTTGAGGGCTCAAGTGTCTACCCTTAACTTCATGAGACCAAGCTCCCTTCACACATAATTACACATGCTCCAATCGGCACTAACTGACCACTTGTAAATGGGTCCCTAAAAAGTCCCACTTTCAAGTAGTCACCTTTGTAAAGTCTTTCATAGCCCACCGACGATCCCATTGTAAAACCTTGCATTACATTTCACGACCAAAAGTTTGTAATAACCCCCCTGACCCCAAATTGTAAATTCATCTTCACCTACTAACTGCATCATCATCACACTGCATCTTTCCACTTAGCTCATAGGATTATTTGTTCACTAACTACACACACAATCACCAAGCACTTACAGACATACTAACCTATCACTGTGCCTCATGTTAATGTTGTAACAGGGACAAAAATTGTTCTATCCTGTCCCTTACAATGTTAACACATGCTTATATATTCTCACATAACCAGCAAACAAGAAGTAACATGGCAGACGCAGCAGGAACTAACTCCGAGGCTGGGTGGAGTGCCCAGATAGTGGACATTGAAAATCTTCCCCTTGAGACCCAATTAACTAAGCGACCCTAAGAACTCAAGGTAGTGCATATGATCCCGATCCAAGACCCCCCGCAAGGGCACACTTCACAAGTTGATAAGCATGCACATTGGTTCAGCGATGTCGCAGGTCCTCTCGGAGAAGGTACTTACTTTTGGGAGGCCGAACTTTAATTTAATGGCAAGTGGGTAAGATACCACTTCTTTACCCGTGAGTTCAAAAAATATCAGAATGCGGAAGTAATGCAATCAGTGTGGACCAAGGCTGGCTTGGGAAAATATTTTCGAGCATTGTTACTATACTACCCTCACTAACGTCAGGGCATGAGCTCAAAAGGTTGAGACTCACCATCAACCTAGTATGAGAGGCATTGGATATGCAAAGAATGCACATTCCTACAGAAAAAGAAACTCTGATTCCTGGAAGGATGAAGCATAAGGATCTAAATAAATTGAAAGACATGGTAGCCATGACACCTACCATCGCTCTCCACCTACGCATGATCATGCAGCACTTTGCCTTCCCAGCTCAAGAATGCTTCACCATGCCACCTAAAAGAATCTGGTTAAGCTTGTACCTAGCAAAAACCGAGACTCTCACTCTCAACCTACCCCACTGGATCATAGATCAGATCCACTTAGCACATCAACGTTGGAACAAGAAAAATAAGAATGTACTCCATGGATGTTGTGCACTTACCTAGATTATCTACAAATGCCTAGCTTATGGTGTGCCCATCTAGAGGGCGTTGCTATGGACAAGAGCTCAAGAATTCTAGAGATGGGCATCAACAACAGGACCACCATCCAAGAAGATGAGAGGAGCAGTGCAAATTTTGTGTGCCCAAGCAAGGGGTGCTACACTCACGCCAGACATCACCCCACCTCAAACAAGATGTATCTAGCCATTTACAATCCGCTTACCCATGCTGAGTACAGAAGGACCCAACCTAGTTTTCCCTCCAATTCCCTCTGACTTGGAGTTTACCCGATTTGACAAGGACTCAGATGAAAAGCGAGACAAAGAGCAAGACAAAACCTCAGAGCTAGCAAGTGTCCCCGCCTATACAGCACAAATAAAAAGATTGTATGAGACTATGAAAAGGGTTCAGGAACATGACAAGCTATCACTAGAAACAGGGAAAATGCTAATAAGTCAAATGTTAGGAGAGGAAGGGATAGATGAACAATTTATTGAGTCCATGAATCTTCATGCAGATGCGCTTGGCTTGGATGAAGCTATTCATTCAGCTCTTGCTTACCTTCATCGCTTTGAACACCGAGTGCCCGAGCTGGGAAACAAATTCATATTAATGTATTGGCAACCACTGACACAACACAAGCACAGGCACAACATGAAGCACCGTCATCACCACCACCAAACCCACCCCCCTCACCTCTCACTGCGTGCTTCACTTCTCCCCACGACACCACTCTCCTAAACTCCACCACCACCATACACATTACAGAACTTCCCCCTTCTTCTGGTACCCAACTTGGAGGGGCACTGTTCACTGACACCACATCCACCACACCCACTGTTCCCATTTACATTGTCACCCATTCTTTTGAGAGTATGGAAACATCACCACCACCCCCTCCCCCCACACTCCCAGAGTCTCCTATACCCCCTCCCCCCACATCACCTCTTGTCTCCACTTCATTCACACTCCCGTTCCCCTTCCCCATTCCCCCAACATCGCTCACTTTCCCAGCATCCCCTAATGTAAATAATATTTTTTCCACTTTACATCAATGTATATACAATCTGCAGAGTGAATAACAAACTTTGGATGATCGACACCACAATATGATGGCCGACCACCAACACTTACAGTAGCGGCTTACGGCCATAGAAGCAGAAAATGCTGACCTCAACCAATGCTACACCACACTCGAACAAGCCCATCAGACCCTCCTAGAGACTCCTCAACCATCAAAATCATTACACGTCAAAAAACTCAAAGTTTTACTCGAACTCTACCAATCTGATAATCTTAAAGTTCGACATAATCTGACCTTACTCAGGAAACACATGGCCACTACCTTCGAAGAGAATCAGCGACTTCAGAAGCAGAACAAAGAGAATCTAGAGGCAGCCATGGAAAGCTCCCCCTAGGAGGTCGACCCAGAAAGGTTCAAGGCAGTCCCTTTAGAGACTATGAAGACCATTCTTGAAAGTTATGCCGATCTTCTGGAGGCACATGATGATGTGGAAAAAGAACGAGATACACTGTGATGACAGCTAAGGGAGCAAGAAGAACAACCCAAAGTCATAGAGTCATCATCGACTTTGGAAGAGGTAAAAGTGCTGAAAGAGAAGGTTGAAGAATTGCAAAGGAAGCTACTTCAGTATGAAAGGAAACCCTCCCCAATCATCGAACCAAACACAGAAGAATTGGTTCCCATGGAAGTGGAAGAGTCCTATGAGGAACCCTATGTTTCTATGCCTATGTCGGGCGGCCAGCAAACATCGGAAGGAATGGACACCCTTGAAGTCGAAGCACCCAAATGGCTTCAGAAACTCGAAAAGATAGCCAAAACCCATGAAGATCGCGTCGCAGTACAAATTCAATCAATGACTAAACTGGAGGACATTATTATAAACTCCAAGTACTTTCGACACATGTCACATCACCACTAGATAGGAACAAACGATGCTCAATACGTGCCTTACTGTGTGCTCTTAGCCGATTACAATGCGGAGATCCAACAAATATGTGGCAAAGCCCCGACTTTCGCCACTCAATTTGGTCCCGACGATCTACCTGAACGTGCTAAACAAGGGTCAACCTTCCAACCCACCTGGAGGATTCATCTTCTCAAAACATATCCAGAAATGGTTCGTACATGGAATAACATGCCACTATTTATCAAGTATAATCCATGTTACGTTCCAGTCCTCTGAAGACACACATTGTCTGAGTTTGCCATCGCTGTCAAGAACGTCAAAGGCTATGCAAAATGGTTGAATTATGTGTATCTAGCACCCCCACAAGGACAGGCCTCAGTTGCATATATGATTTCCACCATCTGTCACTAGAGTATTAGACTACGGAACACACCTGATGTGATGGCACAAATGTGTATGAAGATATTTGAACTAATGCTGGTCACATTTAGAACATTCAAAAACATTAAAGACCCACATTTCTCAGGAGTCAGCTTCAGCGCAGGCAACCTAGACTTGGTGTATGACATGAGCACAACCCCCTCAATTAATGTAATATATGCCTGGCACACAAGAATAAAGTACCTCCCAGCATGCTACAAACAAACTTTCGAGGAGATGTTTGTCACAGGGTTCTTGGAATACCACTCTTAAAATATTCATACATAGATCCTCACATCTCCTCCAATTGTTTGTTGTGGAGAGGACCTTACACTCGGAGCAATTGTGGTTGCCACATCCAGACGTTCAAGGGCCAGTAGATTGGGATGCTTTATTAACAGACTTAGCACGGGGGCTGTGGCTAGAAGAACATCACCTAGCTTCAGATGTGGTTGAATACTATGTCAAACGCTCAACCAAACAAGGGTATGTCAGAGACAACAGACGCGAGAGAGGGGTGTTGGCAGTGGTAAGACAGTCAAGGACCTACGAGAAAAGGAAGCCAGCGAAGAGAATCAAAGCAAAGAGAAGGGCCAAGTAGGCAAAGCAGTCAACGGAGATCCGGCAAATAGGCCTATCATTTTTCATGAATTAATATTTCCCAAACAATGATTTTCGTCACTTCACACCATTGTAAATATCATCTTTGATTATTCCTACTCCATTTTGTACAAGCCGAGAAGTCCTTGAGCTTGAGGAGTATTAGCAGTATTTATGCACTAATTTTCATAATTTTCAGAGCTCGTTTGAGCCTCCAAACTAGCCTTAGAACCTAATTTTAACTAGGCCGGACACTAGGTCTGGACAGGACCAAAGCTAGTCAAAAACTATAAATAGAGCTAGAGAGCTCATTTTTGAGGTTAGTTAGTTGTAGATTTGAGCTTGTATGAGGTTAGCTTGTTGTAGATTTGCTGCCCAAGCCAAGGAACGTTAAAGAGGTACAAGCCTTTATGGGCCATTGTGGATATTATCGCAGGTTCATTCACATGTATGCAATTATAACTAAGCCTCTTTATGCCTTGTTCATAAATTTTGAGTGGAATGATGAATGCAAAAATTCCTTCAATGAGCTAAGGAGACGTTTGTGCACATCACCAATATTGACAACTCCTGATTGGAATAAACCATTTCACATTCATGTGGATGCATCCAATCATGCAGTAGGATGTGTGCTAGCACAACCCACAGGTGAAGGAAATTTAGACTTGCCGATAGCATATGCGAGTAGATAGTCGAATGCCACTGAGCGAAACTATACCATAACTAAAAGAGAAGGCTTAGGCATGGTGTATGTTGTGAAGAAGTTTAGATACTATCTATTGGCAAACAAGTTCAAGTTTTTCACTGATCATCAAGCTTTATTATATTTGGTCAATAAACCTTGCAATACAGGGTGCTTAGTAAGATGGTTCCTCTTACTAATGGAATACGATTTTGAAGTGGTTGTTAGGAAAGGTAGGACCCACCTTAGGCAGATCACCTTTCTTGCATCACCTCGGGAGAGTCACCATAAGGAGTGTCTGATGAACTACCTAATGCTTATTTGTTCAATTTAGAAGTTGTTCCTAAATGGGCAAATACATTAATACCTATCCTGGCCTTCGGACCCGCAAATAAAAATGTAAAACAAACAAAGATGAAATTGTAAAATCACAAAAATATCAAATATTGGTAGGAAGCATGTACAAACAAGATACAGAGTGTGTACTAGCTTGTTGTGTCGAGGATGACGAACATAGTAGTTGGTTGCAACAAGCCCATGAAGGATTGCTAGGAGATCACTATTCTAAACAATGAACATTGCAGAATCTAAAACGTTTAGGAGTGTATTGGCCTAGCATGGACAAAGAAATTCATAAGTGGATTAAAAATTGTCCAATGTGCAAAGAGAGACCCCCAGTGGAGCATGCCACCCTTTATCACGTGTCGTTAATTCTAGATTGGAGTGCTCCATTGGTAGAATTTATGAGATCAGGAACTCTACCTAGCGAGGCTAGTCTAGCAAGAAAATGAAGCATGGAGATATCGGAGAGGCAAACATGGTTACCTAAGATTGTGCATTCATGAATCAAACTACTTGAAAATCTTAGAAACTGCACATAGCGGTGTTGTAGGTGGACACTTTGGGCCTAACCGAGTAATCAAGAACATTCTATTCTTAGGACTTTGGTGGCCCACTCTTCATATGGTTGCACATACTTATGTGAAGAAATGTGACACATGCCAACATGCACAATATCTGATTAGAAAGGACGAGATGCCTTTGAGACCAATGATGGGAGGACATGCATTCTTGAAGTAGGTTATCGACTTTGTAGGTTCTATTAACCCCCCAACTAGAAATTCCCATGCAAAATACATTATTGTAGCCATAGACTACCTTACAAAATGGGTAGAAGTCAAAGCCACAACGAAGAATGATGCTCAAACAACAGCTAAGTACTTATTTGAGAACGTGTTCACTAGATATGGATTACCAATAGAGTTAGTAAGTGATAGAGGTATGCACTTCTTCAACGAAGTTATTGAAAACCTTCTCCAAGAATTCTTGGTAATTCATAAGAAGTTTGCCCCCTATCATCTACAAGCTAACAGACAAGCCGAGAGCACGAATAAGATCCTATGTAACGTATTGAAAAAACTCATAAATAATAAACGCTCTTATTGGGACAAGCAGCTTCATCATGTTGTTTGGGCTTACCGAGTTGCTTACAAAACAATACTCAATGCTACCCCATTTCAGATGGCCTTCGGACAAAATGTTGTGCTACCATTGGACTTCCTAATCCCAGCATTAAAAGTAGCACAAGAGCATGAGTGGAATGTACATGAATTGTCCTTTAGGATCTGTGATCTAGAACGCTTAGGTGAGACAAGGCTACGAGCGACAGCAAGCATCTATGTTGCAAAAAAAAAGACAAAAGGCATACTTTGATGCACACATCAAGGATAAAGGATTGAAAGAAGGAGATCTAGTGTTGGTTTATACACTCAAGCAGCATGCCCACAAATTGGAGAAACAAGGATATGAACCCATGATCATTAATAGAATTTCCACTAGCAGTGCGGTTTGACTAGGCCTAGATGTCAACTCGAAAGCCCTAAAATATCACATGGACATGTGCCAAAAATTGGATGTAATTACTTCTCGCATAATCGATCGACGCCCCTTTGTGACCGTGGAGGTAGGACGAGGAAAGACTGTAAGGACTGTGAGGGCTTTGGTTGACTCAAGCGAAGCAACTAGTGCAGTTAGACTTTCATACTGCCAAGACCTACAATTGAGCATCAAGCCCATAGAAGCATATCTCATAGGTTTGGGAGGTGTGGAAACCCCTTGTTTAGGTGAGGTGGAACTTCCCATCTACCTTCAAGATGTTCCAATGAAATTCAAAATGCTATTGTGTCACGATGAGGACCTTACAGAGCCACTTGTCTTGGGTCAAGATTGGATTTATGACCATGCAGTCAACTTGAACCTAGAAAGCCAACTTCTTCAAGTTTGGGTACATGAACAATGCATTACATTAGAATTAGAGAATTGCATGCCCACAGATCATGGCACCACACACTCTCTTAGTTCCTCTAAGACTAATCTTCACAACCAAGATGTTGTATGTGTCAAAAGCTCTATGATCCAGAAGGACTCAATCATGGAAGGATAGTCGCAAAGGCAAGCAGAACCTCCTTCTTTTTCGAAGAGTAAAGCATCCATAGTAGTTTAACCTCAGAAGCAATCAAAACAGTACAAGACAACCGGTATCTCAAATAGACAAAGAGCCTTCAAGAGTAAAGTAGTTCTGGGTATAAAGCGCATCTGGGTACAAAAAGGAGAGCAACCACTAGCAGTGCCACCACAATTTCCACCTAGGCAAGCCAACCATGGGAAGACAAGAACAAAGCACCCAGGACCAGCTCAACTAGAAGATCTCCGATAAATTTGGGTACCTAAGAAATTAGTTGGAGCTCAACAAGGGCGATTACAAATGTGGGTTCCCAAAGGACTCTTACATGCACAAAGGCCTATGCTCTCCACCATGCAAGAGGTCTCAACAAAGAAGCCTAGGAGAGAAAAGGGTAAGAACCAAGCACAGAGATTTAAAATTCCTTTATCTGATACAATGTACCCTTAAAATTCCACTTCTGTCTTATGGAAAGAGCACTTCTCGAATTTCGCATATAATCCTTTCTTTCTTAGTTTCTATAGGACTATCTTTACATGACATTCATGAGCCTCTAGATTTTTTGAGAATACCAAATTATCATCAAAATATTTTACAACAAAAATCATCTAAATATTCTCAAAAGATATCATTCATCATATGTTGGAAAACAGCTGGAGCATTTGTAAGACCGAATGGAATAACTACATATTCAAAATGGCCATATCTTGTTCGAAATGTTGTCTTCCATTCGTCTCCTTCTCTGATCCTTTCAAGGTTGTTAGCTCCTCAAAGATCAATCTTCATGAAGAATTTTGCTTTTCCAAGGCGTTCCAAGAGGTTTGATATAAGTGGTAGCGAGTATCTGTTCTTTATAGTGACTTTATTCAATCCACGATAGTCTACACACATCTGGAGAGTCCCATCCTACTTCTTTACAAATAAAATAGGAGCTCTTGCTAGAGACTTCGAGTGTTTGATAAACCCCTTTGCTAGATTCTCATCAATGTTCTTGCATAGTTCTGTAAGTTCCTCTGGGGATAGTCTGTAGATTGGTCCAAAGGGTGGTTGTGCTCCCTCTTGAAGATCTAAGGGGCAATCATAAGGTCTATGCTCTTGGAGGATATATGTTGGCAGTAGCCAGAGGCACAGAAGACGCGGAAGCATGTAAAGACAAAGCAGGGAGCCAGTCGAATCAATTTTTCAAAGATTATGTTCTATAAATATTCTTCAAAAAACCTCCAATAGTGATTTTCATCACTATTGTAACATATGTAACATAGTAAAACCCTTTTTGTAATCCATAGCTCCATTTTGTGCAAGCCGAGGAGTCCTCGAGCTTGAGGAGCTTAGGTAGAATGAGCGTATCAATTTTGGTTATTTTTAGACACCATTTACCCCTTCAAATAGCACTTAGGACCTATTTTTTAACTATGCCGGTCACTAGATGTGAAACCGGTCAAAACTAGTCTAGAATCTATAAAAAGAGCTAGAGAGCTCATTTTTTAGGTTAGCTTGTTGGAGTAGAGAAGAGCTTAGAGCTATTTTGAGTTGTAAGAGTGTTCTTGAGTAATAGAGTTGATTTCTCACCTTCCATTGTGTCTTGCTTGTGTCTTCGTAGTGTGTGTGTATGTGTGTGTGCATCTCTATGCTTCTCACCTTCACTCTCACTTCATCTCACATTCACGATCTTCATATCACTCCTATCTCTTCCGCGGATTGACATTAAGGATGTGGAGCTTCTTAATGTGGTTCTCACCATTGTGCTAGAGCAACACCAAATTTGGCGCCGTTGCCGGGGATCGAGTCTAGGACGAATGTGTGATGGTAAGAGTATAGCAAGAAGTGGCGTTGGAAGGTAAAAATTTCAGTTTTTGTTGTTGTTTTTACTTAGTTTTTTGTGTTTTTCACCTCCCCCACACTCCATCTTCATCACTGCATCATCATCTCCAACTCCAAAAAAAATCAAAAAATTCACCATATCCACCCATTCTCCTCATTTCCCCTCATTTGTGCATGTGCAAGAGAGAGAGAGAGAGCTTTTGTGCTTGTGTGTACTTGTGTGTTTTTGAGTTTTCTTGCAGGTACAGAGCTCCAGTGCATCAAGAAAGCTTAGAAAAGGTAAAAATTCACTTTCTGTCAGGGATCTGCCGTAGGTGTCAGACCATCGCGATGGTCTGCCAACTTCGGTATTTTTGGTAGGCGAGTTCATAAGCGTGTAGGCGACCCTTGCGTGTGTAGGAATCCATTGTTGCATTTGCAAAATTCACATTTTGGTGGACCATCGCAAGTGGCTCAGACCATCGCGATTGTGTCACACCATCGCGACGGCTCGGCCGGACCATCGCGACGGTCTCGCACCATCGCGACGGTCTCGCACCATCGCGACGGCTCACTTGAGCCATCGCGACGGTTCACTTGGACCATCGCGATGATCCCGTCAACTCCACGCCATCGTGATTGGCCCATGCCATCGCCTTGATAGTGCTACATGTCAAATTAGGCCATCGTGATTGCTCACTAGCCACGCCATCGCAACGAGACCCTTACACCATCGCGACGACTCAAACTTTGGACTATCGCGATTGGCTCACGCCATCGCATCTGTGACCATCACGACGATTCACTTCGGACCATCGCGATGGTTCACGTTGACCGTTGATTGACGCCATCACGATTGTTCACTCAATCGGACCATCGCGACGCCTCACCCCGACCATCGCGATTGCTCACATTTAGACCATCGCGACCGTGCGCTTCAGACCATCGCAACGGTTCGTGCACACGCCATCGCGACGGTTCGCCTGGACCATCACGACGGTCCCAGACCATCACGATCATCTCAGACCATCACGATTGCTCACCCCAAACGCAAATTTTAGGGTTTGATTTTTTGACCAATTTTGGGGCTATTTTTTGAAAATTTTTGGATCATTGCACTCATAGGAGACCCCTTTGCTCATATTTGAAGAAAAACCTGTTTGTGAGTTTTCACCCCCTAGGGCCTGAACGGTCATATCTTTTTCACCCGAAGTCCGTATTTTGAGTTTTATAGCTCGTTAGAAAGCTCTGTACTAGTACTACGTGACCTCAATTGTTTTTTTCATAAAGAATACTTGATTTTTAGATAAGCTAGTTTGAGGTTGACCTAGTGTGGGACTAGAAAGCCAGGGGGCAATCATTGAAATTTTGGGCAAAAGGGAAAGGACTTTTAAAAGTGAATATATTCAGGTGCTTGATCATCCATTGTGAATTGGTCTAAACATTGAATTTTGGCAGGTCTAGCAAGGCAATCAAGGGCATTCAAGGCAAGGTAGTGAAGAACGCAAAGCTTGGGAAGTGCGGCTTCTTGGGCAATCAGAGCAACCAACAAAGCTGAGTCGAGGTTGGAAGATTACTCAACCCCCTCAGTCAATTCTTAGTTTAGGCTAAACGGTAGCTTTGTGGATTAACGACGATAGGAACGATCAAGTTCAAGACAGTAATTTATCAAGTCTAAGACTAAAAGTAAAGGTGTGTGATACAAAAACCTAACGGGAAAGAACTTAAGTCTGACGGAACGAGAACTCAAAGTACCACAGAAAGTCGAATTCTTGACGCATACATCTAGACAAGAACTTAAAGACACTTAAAAAGAACTAAGCAATTAAAAACAAAGAACCATTGACGATCAAAGAAGTGCCGTGAAGTAAATTCATGAACCTTAGATCGGGCAAACATATAGGTAAGTCAGACCGATGAAGCCTTAGATCATCAGAAGCAAGTGTAGGCACTACTGCACGATCGTGGGCTCAGCAACTGAACACTAGTTATCCTTACGAGAGCTTAGATACGAGTGAATCAGAAATGGCATTTAGCACAAAAAGACCAAAAGGAGGGTCAAATGTAGCATATTTAGAAAGACCTGAAGGACCCTATAGAACTCAGTTGGAATTTCTCCGAACCAACCGCTTAGGTGCTTGCATTTATGAGGATGATTTGCAAAGACAAGTGGTGCAAATGCACAACCCGGATCAACCCATTGGATTGGAACATCCAGTGGTGAAATTCGAAAGAGATGCGTACATAGACAAGGAAGGAACGATGTACATCTTAAGTACGCAGCCAAACAATACGAATGAGTTTGGCGTAATTCAGTTGGAAACAGAAGCAAGATCCCAAGGAAAGGAACCATTGGAAGAACCTAGAACACCTAGAGGGAAATCTGTACTGACACGAGTACTAGTTCCAGAGTGGATCCCAAGGAAAGGAACCATTGGAAGAACCTAGAACACCTAGAGGGAAATCTGTACTGACACGAGTACTAGTTCCATGGCATGCAAAGAGAAAAGAACAAGGAAAAAACCGGAAGTAAGTTTCAATCATCCCATAGGGAGAGATACGTGAACACGCAAGAATACTAAGACCCACTCAACTAGTGAAATCCATGAAAAACTATTTTGATGGGACTGGAGATCCCTATGACCATGTAGCGGAATTTAAGCAAGTGTTAAGGGCAGAACAGGTCGAAGACATGTTCACGCAATATAATGCTTTTGGACTAACGTTAAAGAATACCGATTTAACTTGGTTCCAACCATTGCAACAAAGGCAATTTAGGGACATCCATCACTTTTTAGAGTCATTCATCACTGAATTCTCTAAAAGTGGGATCAGACATGACACGTCTTCGTTGATTCATAGCTTCAAACAGACCCCTCAAGAGACAGTTAGACTGGCAGGACGTAGATTTAGACAATATGTTGAAAGATGTCCAATACAAGAGTTACCCTCACAGGCCAAACAAGTGTCATTGTTTCCAGACGGCTTGTTGAGCTCTAAACTATGCTCCTATGTATACTTGAAGGAACCCAGAACGCTAGAGCAGTGTGTAAGAATTTGCATAGACATTGAGGACAACTTAGGAGATGAGTTGGAACTCTCGAAGGTCTATAAGGACTTAGATTGTTCATCTCTAGCATCCACAAAATTGTCTAGCTCAATAGAAGACCTAGCAGAAAAAGTGGCCCAGAAACTAGGAGTTTCTAGTAAACAGATGCCCAATTTAACAACTAATGTACGTTGTTACACCTGTGGTGAAAATCATTTGGCAAATGTGTGCCCCAATGCAACACAAACACAAGCAAACCCTAGTGGCCAATACTGTACAATTGAGAGAAGATACACAAATCATACGGCTCAAGACTGCCCATACAACAAACAAACAGTGAGACAAAACTACCCGCAAGTATACGCACAGCCAGGTAGGTATCAAGGCCAATACAATGCTCAGCCTCAGTACTATAGGCCTCCTCAAAACTATCCTTATCAGGCTCAACAGAGACCTCAACCTGTTTTAGCTCAGCAGCCACCCCCACCAGCGAATGTCATCTCAGTCAAATACGCTGCTGCAGAAGAGAACCTAAGTAGGGCCTTAGTGCCTTCTTCACCTTTGATCACAGAGAGTGATCCGAACTCAAACAGTTTTGACTCCACTCATGTAGATAGTCCATCCGCATATTACACAGAGTCACCAGAACATGTGGAAACATATCATTATGATAGTCCACTAGTGGAACCTAGTTGGGAGCCCGACTATGCTAATGTGATGTACACAAACCCTAATCCGCGGCCCCAATTGAGACAACAAAGACCACAGGGCCCTAGAGGACCATGCTTTAGGTGCCAAGGAGATCATTTCATAAAGGATTGTCCACATCCTCCGATATCAGGACAATCACAATACTATAACATACAAGGCTTTTGTGCCAATTGTGGTAAAGAGCACATAATCAAAGATTGTCCTAAGAACCCAGTTAACGCTTCAAATGTGACCCCGATCAACGTGATGGGTATTGTGAACAATGTAGATGGATCCAACCCTACATATGTGCCTATCCAAGCTATAACAAGAGCCCAGGCGCTCTTACAGAATCAACAGCTTAATCAGGAGAAAATAGCCGGAACTAGTGAAGTTGTCGAATCTAGCAGTAAAAAGACGAAATCTTGGAAAGATTCTAGAGAAAGAATTAAGAGAAAAAGGAGTAAAAAGATAACTGAGTTGGAAGGAAGTCTCAAGGAATCGAGAGCCAAAATCCTAGAGTTGACTTCACAGGAATTGAATCAAGAGAACCTAGCGCAAAAATCAGGATCAGTTTTAGCAGAACCCATACCAGAAAACTTAGACATGATGTTTCGTGCATATCAGGCTAGGATAAAGGAAGGACCTCAAGTAGCTGAAATGAGTAAGAACTACCCTCGAGCAGACTTAGAAATAGAGAGGACTAAACTTTGCATGAAGATGGTAGAATTAGCACAAGCTTTGTTCGAAGCCTCTAGATGTCTTAATTGGAATAACATGGCAAAACCGGAACTACACTTTCAAGGACTAATGGAGAGGCTAGAATACTTAATAGAAAGCAAAGAGAAAAGGGATTAGCATAGGAATCTTAGTGTCCCAGAGACACAGGAAAGGAATGAACCATCCCAGTCTCAAGTGCCCAACACAAAAGGGGAAGACAACTTGTCTTCTATACATAGATATTCACATGAATTTTTGAGAGAAATACAAGAAGAGAAGTGGAGAAAAGAACAAGGAACCCATCCTCCTATTCAAGAAATAGACGACTTGCAGGAACAATTTCCCCAAGATATTCCCTCTATTTACGATGATGTAGAGGAAGAACAACTGAGTGAACACACAGGTTTTTAATCCAATTCTTTACAAGAATTACCTCAGTTCACAGGACCTTGGGAAGACAAGTCTATTAACATGAGAGCACCCACGATAATAGTGAGGAATGAAGAATCAGTGATCCCTAGAAACACGGAAGTGGTCAAGAACGCTAAAGTTCAGTGTCACCTCACGCTTGAGGAATTGTTGAAGGTTAAACCAGAACTGTGGAAGCACGTAGCAAATCAATTCCATAAGCTTGCTACTATTCCCTCACAGATAGGAACACACAAAAAGGTACCAGAGATACCCATAGAAAAGATCGGAGATGTAAGTGAAGGAGAGGAAGGTAACACTTATCTTCCAATAACCCATCAGGGCTACACCACGAAAGCCATCTTAGATTCAGGAGCCGGAGTAGCCATTGCTACCACCGCTTTATGGAAACGTTGGGGTAAGCCAGCACTCAGACCCACCAGGATGAAACTACAAATGGCTGACGGACACATAGAAAAATCGTTAGGCTTACTAGAAGGCATATCTCTCATCACTTGTGGTGTGGAGTTTGAGCATACCTTTGCCATTTGTGATTTTAGTAAAAATCATGCTTATGAGATGATATTGGGATGGCCATTCATGCGTCAGTTGCAAATTGTACAAGATTGGGGAACTAATTCTTTGTACTTGCAACATTTAGGAGTGACTACTAAAGTCAATCTTAAAGACTATTTACATAGGGATGTACCCCCAATACAATGGAACACCATCCATAAGACACAGGAAAAAACGGAATCGATGCACTCTTTAGAGTCAGACCCCTCATGGTTACACGAGGACACTCATCTATGGATGTGTAAAGTGGCAAAACAAGAGGAAGAATGATTAGAAGCCAGGATCTTAGGTGCAGAACAACATCCACGCACCCTTCAAGACCCAGCTTACACCCCGATAGTATTTCCAGATGAGGAATTTGAACCCCATAGTTGGGCAGAAATCCTAGCAACCATGGATGTAGCCATCAATGAAGAACAATGGACACCCCACTATGACGAGGATGGCTATGACATTTCTGTCTTCACAATAGAGCCAATCATGTGTGACTCGATTATTGAAGAATGTGAACCTAGCACTGATGCATTTGAGGATGCGAGTGATTTCGATTTAGAGTCAATTATTATGGACCCACCCTTTGCATCAGAAGAAGAATACTTCTACGAAGTAGAAACTTACCCTCAGACACACGAAGAAATTACGAATGATGTGAGAATAGCCACACAAGTGACTAGCAAAAGTGAAGGTAAGAAAAGAAAGAAGAAAGAATCCATGTCAGAAGAAGAAGAATCTTTGTTTGATGTTCCCGAGAACTTCAAGAAGTATGAAATAGAAGATAGACGAATCATGGTACGAATGCCTAACAGAAAAGTTGAAGTGAGAGAAGTATATGATAACCGAGAGAAAACCAAAAAAATCATTGTAGCCATAGAAGGAGAAGAAGAAAAGTGTACATACATTGGGCATGATTTGACGAAAGAAGAAGAAGAAGAATTAGTTGCCCTATTGCGTGAATATAGAGATGTGTTTGCTTGGAGTTACAAAGATTAAAAATCATTGTAGCCATAGAAGGAGAAGAAGAAAAGTGTACATACATTGAGCATGATTTGACGAAAGAAGAAGAAGAAGAATTAGTTGCCCTATTGCGTGAATATAGAGATGTGTTTGCTTGGAGTTACAAAGATTTGAAAGGAGTAGACCTAGATATATGTTCTCATAGAATTCCTATGACTCCAGATGCAAAACCCACGAAACAGAAACCATACACGTACAATGATAACTACGCTGCGAAGATTAAAGAGGAGATAGATCGTTTGATAGAAGCAGGATTTATTTACAAAATTGAGCATACCGAATGGGTATCCCCCATTGTGGTTGTGCCCAAGAAGAATGGAAAATTGCGTGTGTGTATTAACCTTAAAAAAGTTAATGCCGCCACAATTAGAGACAGTTATCCTCTTCCTATCACAGAACACTTATTGGAAAGAGTTGCGGGCAAGGAAGTTTACAGCTTTCTTGATGGTTTCTCAGGCTATAATCAAGTAGCCATTGCTCCAGAAGACCACACAAGATGGCTTTTGCCACAGAATGGGGCATATTTGCATTTCTTGTGATGCCTTTTGGGCTCACAAATGCACCCGCCACTTTCCAGCGACTCATGTGTCATGTTTTCAAGGAATTCTTACGCAAGAATTTGGAAGTTTATGTCGATGACTTATGTGCATATTCAAATGAGAGACAGACACATATCCCAGAGTTAAGACAAGTATTTGATAAATGTCGAGAATATCAGGTTTGTTTGAAACCAGAAAAGTGTGTTTTCATGGTGAGACAAGGAAAAATTTTAGGACACATTGTGTCAAAGAATGGAATTTCTATAGATGAAGAAAAGGTGAAAGTAATTGCAGAATTACCTAGACCAACTAACGTAAAAGAGGTACAAGCATTTATGGGCCATTGTGGTTATTATAGACGATTCATACACATGTATGCAATCATAGCCAAGCCATTGTACTCTCTTTTGACCAATTTTGAATGGACAAATGAATGTGAGAATTCATTCAATGAACTCAAACGACGTTTGTGCTCAGCACCTATATTGACCACCCCGGATTGGAGCAAGCCATTCCATGTACATGTGGATGCATCCAATTACGCCATAGGATGTGTGTTAGCACAACCCACGAATGAAGGTAATATAGATCTCCCCATAGCTTACGCGAGCAGACAGTTGAACGCAGCAGAAAGAAATTACACCACTACGGAATGAGAAGGATTAGGGACGATCTACGCGGTAAAGAAATTCAGACATTATTTGTTGGCAAACAAGTTCAAGTTCTTTACAGATCATCAAGCACTATTGTACTTAGTCAATAAGCCATGTAATACGGGAAGACTGATACGTTGGTTTCTATTACTCATGGAGTACGATTTTGAAGTAGTAGTCAGGAAAGGAAAGACACATCTTAGAGCTGATCACCTCTCGAGACTAACCTTAGGAGAAGCTCCTCAAGGAGTAGTAGATGAATTACCTGATGCATATTTGTTTAACCTTGAGATAGCACCAGAATGGGCTAAGCCGATAGTCCCCATTCTCACGTATGGACCCAAGAATCCTAAGATAAGGATCAAGGAAGGAGAGATTACAAAGTCTCAAAGATATCAAATCATAGCAGGAAGTATATATAAACAAGACAATCAAAAGATTCTTGCTTGTTGTGTAGATGAATCAGAACATGCAAATTGGTTGCAATTAGCACATGTAGGTGCATTAAAGCAACATCACTCGAAACATCGTACATTGCAGACTCTGCATAGACTAGGAGTATATTGGCCTACGATGGAAGCAAATGTCTACAAGTTGTGTAAAGAATGCCCTGTTTGTTGTGAAAGACCACCAGTAGAACATGCTACATTATATCACGTGTCTCTCACACCAGACTGGAGTGAACCTTTAGTGACGTACTTGAGGACGAAAACATTCCCTCAAGGAATGACCCTAGCACGACAACGAAGTCTAGAGCAGGAAGCTCAAGACTATTCACTTATTGGCGATAATCTATACAAAAGAGGACGAGATGGATACCTAAGACAGTGTGTTCATGAAAGCAATTATCTAAGCATACTAGAGACTGCACACCAAGGTGTTGCAGAAGGTCATTTTGGACCGGATAGGATAATCAAAGCCATTCTCTTTGTAGGATTGTGGTGGCCCACTCTTCACATGGATGCGCATACCTATGTAAAGAGATGTGATGTGTGCCAAAGAACTCAATTTCCTACTCGCAGAGATGAAATGCCATTGAAACCCATGATGGGTGGACGTGCATTTTCTTTGTAGGACCCATTAACCCCCCTGCAAAAGGTACACATGCTGAATACATTATTATTGCAACAGATTATCTTACCAAATGGGTAGAGGAAAAAGCCACAAAAAAGAATGATGCACACACGACTGCAAAATTCTTATTTGAAAATGTCTTTACAAGATATGGGTTGCCTATAGAGTTAGTGAGTGATCGAGGAACTCACTTTCTAAACCAAGTCATTGAATATTTGTTACAGGATTTTATGGTGATTCACAAGAAATCCGCACCATATCATCCTCAGGCCAATGGTCAGGCTGAAAGCACTAACAAGATCCTTTGTAACGTACTGACGAAACTCGTGAACAACAAACGTTCAGATTGGGACAAACAGTTACACCACGCTGTTTGGGCATATCGAGTGGCCTACAAGACCGTACTCAATGCAACTCCCTTTCATATGGTTTTTGGTCAGAATGCTGTGCTTCCTTTGGACTTCTTGATACCGACCCTTAAGGTTGCACAAGAACATCAGTGGACGGGCCATGAATTAACAGCAAGAATAATGGACTTGGAACGATGAGGAGAAACCAGGCTGAAAGCAGCAGCAAGGATATACGCAGCTAAGAAGCGACAAAAAACATATTTTGATGCACATGTGAAAGATAAAGGCTTGAAAGAAGGAGATTTAGTTCTAGTATATATGCTGAAACAGCACGCACGGAAGTTAGAAAAGCGAGGTTATGGACCTATGATCATTAACAGACTCTCAACAAGTGGAGCAGTACAATTAGCCACCTTAGAAGGAGACATAATGCCTAATTACATCAGTGGCTGTAGAGTCAGGTTATACCAAGAACCTCTTACTGAGGATATGCTTAGACGACTCACATTGGCAAAGAAGCGTAAGGAGGAAGAAAATAGAATACGAGCTGAAGCTCAGGAAGAAGCTATAGAACGCATTAAGTGCATGAAGCTAAGAAGACAAGGACTAGGGAGAGAACATTATAATCATCTGGAAACACCACCTAGATATCCCATGGCCATGTGTCAAGTAAAGTCAACCACTCATCCTAGCATAGTGGACAGGAGACCATTCATTACAGTCAGGCTAGAGCATAGCAACCCTTCCCAAGATCTCAGGGCTTTAATTGACTCAGGTGTTGCGACTAGTGCGATTAGATGGTCCCATTATAAGGATTCAGGAATAGAAATGCGGCCAATTAAGGCATACCTCATAGGGCTAGGAGGCATGGAAACCCCTTGCATGGGTGAGGTGGACCTTCCTATCCTCATAAACGAAGTGACCTTGACAGTAAAGCTACTAGTGTGCCATGATGATGACCTGATAGAACCCCTAATCCTTGGCCAATAGAAAGTAACGGCGTAGAAAGTAAGTAAGTGTTTTGGCTATACGATCACTCAGTGGACCTAAATCTTAGACAAGGCTCCTTGCAGATTGGAACCTTAGATCAGAAGTGAGTGATACCACTTGACTTCCCTAACGGCTGTTCGCCTGAAGTACGCGACCCTAGACCCCATGAACAACATGCGACAGAAGACCGAAAGATCTTTGGTCAGATCAGTCACGTTACGTCTACACCAACCCACGCGGGCTTGGCTATGGACAATCGTCAATCAGAAGGACGTCAGGAGATTTTCCCTTGGGCTTCCTGCAAACTAGAAGGGGTAACCACCCAACAGATGGGTCAGGTGGACTTCATCAGCGTCCACATGGGCAAAACACCCTGCGGTGCCCATCCTTCCACACTTACTGCGGACTGGCCTAGATTAAAAGTACAAAATGGAGCACTTCCTAATGGGCAGGTTTCGCAAGTGTTGGACCTCCCTTCTTTTCCAAAGCAGAGTGTCCATTCGACCTCTCAACCTCAACCACAACAGAGTCAACCACGACGAAGGAACCCAGACCGACGACAACATCAGATGACACAAGGAAGAAAGCTGTAGTCTCAGTATCATAAAGCAAGAGGCACAAGAAAAATATGGGTGCCAAAAGGACAGAAACCACCAACAGATTTCAACAATGCAGACAACGATAAGAAGAAGTCAAGGCAGAAGCAGAAACAGTATCCAAGATCTCCTCGACCTTCTTCTACGACTACAAACATTCGACAAATTTGGATCGCCAAGAAGTACCTTATGAATCGACCCACAACCACGCAGATTTGGGTACCCAAACAGTGTATTATAGCTGAACCCTCAAGCCTTGTAATATACACCCCTCAGAAATCTCTTCAACCCTCCATACCAACAAATCCGATATCATCTTTTGTCCCTCCGCAGAGACCTATCACCCGATCACAAACTCTTAGGAAGTGGATACCGAAACGTATCCAGAAGTCTTCTCCTAACCCTTTGTCTAACATAACTACCACCCCGACTAATCTACAACCTTGTAATAACTCATTCATGACTGAACCTTGTATAAATCCACACACTATAACCCAACATCACCTGTAATAACATCTCATCAAAGAACTCCATGCATTATCTGAAAACATATAGGTGTCTAGAGACCTGCACTAGTTCTGCAAGAAGCATTGCATCAATCACATCACAACACTTGGCTACACGGGTTACACATCGGCTATGGAAAGGGATTGCGGTCTCACCTTAATGGGATCATAATTAGTTTCCATACTAATGTGCTAATCTTTTGTAGCAGATCTTTTCCATTAGCACGTCAATCATCATCCAAACCGAAGAAGGACCATCTGAAGCTGGAACCAGTATACCCAGGGCTACTATTAGTGATTTACTTGCTGAGCTCCATCCGACGGCTCCACCGCCAGAATTTTAAGGTTTCCCAGGACCGATGCCTATTGACGATCCTCCTAGAGGGTATACTGAGAAGATTCACCACAATTCTCACTGGTTTCAAGGGCTAGCAGGACCCTTGGCGGATGCTGAGTTTATATTTGAGGCTAATTTGACTTTTGATGACCGTACCTGGGGCAAATATCAGTTTCTCTCAAGAGAGTTCCAAGGGCTACAGAACACACAAGACTTAACACATGTTTGGGCAAGAGCCGGCTTCACAGATATTTCAGTGACCCTTTGCCTAAACCTGACTTCTACAGATGCTATTACTTAATCACCACTTTGGTAGCTTCGGAGAACAAGGATCTGCCAGGCACCTTCATCCTGCCATCCTTAGTGAACGATCCACCATATAAAAGATTTTATCTTTCTAAAGATCTGATTCGAGCTGCCATCAAGATTCATGGAACCCACACGCCCACAGAGCGAGAAAGGTTAGTTCCAGACCCTATGAAACGTGGGGATGTTACAAAGTGGGAGGAGATTTCGGCAATCACACCTGAGCTTTCAAAACCACTGCGGATATGTATGCAGCATTTTGCTTTTCCCGCTCAGGACAGATTCACAATGCCTCACAAACGAATATGGTTTGGTTTGTATTTATCTTGTATTGGACCCCAGACAGTTGATCTAGCTAGCTAGATCATTGATCACATGTATTTAGCACAACATAGATGGGAAAGAAAGAAAGTCATCAATGGATGCTGCGCACTGACTAGAATTGTATATATGTGCTTAGCATATGACTTGCCGATTGAGCGAGCATTGACAAGTGAGGAGCTGAAAGCATTTAAAGGAACATCGAAGAAAGCTAGGAAGCCTAGCAAAGGAAGAGCAGGAAAGCGAATGAGAGGAACTATCCCCTGCCTTCAGATGCCAGAATCACCCTCAGCACAACCCTCTCTTGAACAGTCTCCTACTGAACCCCCTGTACAACCCATTCACATAAGGTTATCGAGACCAGTTACAACGGAGGGCACTACCAGCACAGTCACTACTCAAGCAGCCACAGTCCCAGGACCTACCACCACTACAGCAGAAGTTCCCACCACTATTGGTGCGGAAGCTTTCTCTTTTCTGATACCCCATTTAGAAGCAGAACAAGCAGACACCACATTTGATTTTGAGATGCAGGATGTATTTTCAAATGAATTTCAATTTTCAGAAGGCCAGATCTTCTCTCAGGAATATGAAAGGCCCAGCTACCCTACCACACCGCGAGATCAACCACAAGGACAAGTAGTGTCTAGTTCCGAGGAAGAAAGAACAGAAACCGACGAAGATGAAGGCGATGACGAAGATGAAGGCGATGACGAAGCCAGTTAGGGAACTCATGAATCCCAAGAACATGTGCAAACAGACGAACAAGGACAACAAACTGACACCCAAGGTGACACGAGCACACACGAAGAAGAAACCTTCGAAGCAGTAGCTTATACACTAGCCATCAAAAAGTTATACTGTACTATGGAAAAGGTTTGGGCGCATAAGAAGTTGACTGACGAAGAGAGCCAAACACTCATAGAACAAGAGCTTGTCTCGAGCGGGTTCGAAGAAGTATACATCAGAGGTTTCAGAGAGCTTGTCAAATCAATTGGACCCACTGAAGCCTTAAGATATTTGCAGAGAAAACCGCTACCGCAGTATGATCCTCATAGAATCCGCCTACTAACCAAACCAAGTGAATACATTCGAGTACCCACCGGCGGTCAGTCTTCAGAACAGGCCAGGGAAGCATGTCTCGTCCCTGAAAGCTCATTGGCAGAGGACACCATTATCGTCGACTCCCCACCCCGTACTACTTTTGTACATACCACCACAGTCGTCGAAGTACCGACCACCCCAATCGCTCCTCCATCACCTCCCATCCATTCAATCTCCCCCATACACCCTCCTTCTCCCAGAACAACATCCTCTTTCTCCGGTGGAGTAGCAGAAGTCGTCCTTACTCCCATTCATCCCACAATTCCCGCACCCACTCAACCTAGTCTACCCTCTAACACATCCACCTTTCTATCCAACCCATTTCTCCATCCATCTTTTCCATCCTTCCCCACACCTCCAAGACCCCTTTTTCCATTCCCACCTCCATTAACCTTCTCCCCAGTCTCACCTCCCCGACCCACCGTAACTCCTCTTTCCCCTTTCCACCAAGCCATCCAAGACAACCCCCCTATAAATTACTCTTCAACCTTTGTAAATCCTGTATTTACACCCACACACTTACCCACGATCACACCACTATTCACAGTCACTGCACTCGACATCACATCCAGCGATATGGATATATCACCCCCCACTGCACCTCCACTCACTTCATTTGTGGCACCACAATATTTAAGCACACCACAATTTTCCACAATCACCATAGCATCCACTTTTCCACCCCCATTCCCCGTTCCCTTTGCATCTACACCCACTGCATCTTCACTTAGCACACCATTAATATTATCACCCACCATAGACACAGCATTTCGACAGATGTTCATGTGTATGACGCAAGTAAGAGATGAGTTCACATCTCTTGGAAGTAATTATCAGCAGCTACAGAGGACAACCAACGACTTACAGTCGCAGCTTAATTCATTGTCGATTGAGAATGCCTCATTGAATACTTGATACCAAGAATTACGCGAGGCATACCACAAACTGGAAGTAGAAAGTGAAGAGAAAACCAAAGAGGCCACTGCTGATCTTGACAATTTGTTAAGGGCCCAGACAGTTCGCAATGCGACACTGACTCGGAACATGGGCTTACTTAGAAGAAATCTAGCAGCAGCAAAGGAAGAGAACCAGCGGCTACAAGAGAAGAACAGAGAAAATTTAGAAGCTGCTCTCGATCATCCAGACCAACCATTAAGTCCTAGCCGGTTCAAAGCAGTGCCCTCCGAATCAATGAAAATGTTGCTCGATGATCACATCAGATTGCTCGATGAATACTATCGAATGAACGAAGAATATCAGAAGCTAAAAGAAGATCATAAGCTACTCCAGCTCAAAGCACCTGCAACACAAGGACTACCAGCTCCTGCGGACCCATCTCCTGACATCCTAGAGGAACTCAACGCACTACGGGCCCAGGTATCTACTCTTGAATCGCGGATGCTATATATGAAGCACCACCACAGCCAGATTCCCCACTAGAGCTCCCAGCTGATGAAGAAAATGTAACTATTCCGGTGGAGGAAACTTTTGAAGAAGCCTACAAGCCCCAACCCATCCCAGGCGGACGAGTCACAACTGAAGGCCAGACGACTTACGAACTTCCTACTCCCGCATGGATGAAGACAATTGAAGAGCTTGGAACCACCCACTCCGCACGAGTAGAGGTGCAGTTGCACGCCATGGCAATGATTGAAGAAAGAATTTTACAGTCACCCTACTTTGCTCATTTGGCCTCGTGCAGATACATATCCAGGCATGAGTTACAATACAAACCGTATTTCATGTTAATGGCCGAATACCAGTTGGCCATAGAGAAAGAAACAGGCAAGAAACCATCTCATGCTACTCAATTTGAACCTGAGGATTTGCCACTAGATGCGCAGCAAGGCGAGATCTATCAACCAGATTGGCGTAAAGATCTTTCACAAGAATATCCTGAGATGATGAGTACTTGGGTTAAGGCACCTTTACATTTAAAATACAACCCATGTTGGGGACCAGTGCCACGTCGCCGTTCCTGGAAGGCATTCACGATTAAGATAAAAAACAACAAGCAATGCCAGGATTGGCTAAACTACCCATACTTCAGGCCACCTACAGGACCACCTACAATCGGATACATGATGGCCACGATTCGCGACTGGATCCCTTGCTTGAAACACATGGACGATATAGCAGCGCACATGACTGTCAAGATATTTGACATGATGCAAATGGTTTTTAAAGTCTTCAGACGCATCAAGGCACCCCATGTAAACACCCCGAGCTTCGAGCATGGCAATCTAGATCTTGCATACGATATGAGTACAACGCCATCGCTTCGGGTGTGTTACGCCTGGCATTGCAGAATCAAATACTTACCGGCGTGCTACAAGCAAACCTTCAAAGAAATGTTCACAACCGGTTTTTGGGAATACCATTCGGAAGTGTTCATCAGCAGACCAACCCACCTATTGCAACTATTTGCCTGTGAACAGATGGTATATTCCACGCACTATCGACTCCCGCCATCAGACAGACTGCAGCCAATCGATTGGGAGAAACTCGAGGCAGATTTGGCCCGAGGCATTCGGATATCAGAACACACCCTCGCTCAGGAACTACTACAGAACTACATCCGACAGACCGCACAACAAGGTTCTGTCGAGGACGACCGAAGCGAGAGGGAGGGGGGTGTTGCCAGTAGCCAGAGGCACAGAAGACGCGGAGGCATGTAAAGACAGAGCAGGGAGCCAATCAAATCAATTTTTCAAAGATTATGTTTTATAAATATTCTTCAAAAAACCTCCAACAGTGATTTTCATCACTATTGTAACATATGTAACATAGTAAAACCCTTTTTGTAATCCATAGCTCCATTTTGTGGAAGCGGAGGAGTCCTCAAGCTTGAGGGGCTTAGGTAGAATGAGCGTATCAATTTTGGTTATTTTTAGACACCGTTTACCCCTTCAAATAGCACTTAGGACCTATTTTTTAACTATGCCGGTCACTAGATGTGAAACGGGTCAAAACTAGTGTAGAATCTATAAAAAGAGCTAGAGAGCTCATTTTTGAGGTTAGCTTGTTGGAGTAGAGAAGAGCTTAGAGCTATTTTGAGTTGTAAGAGTGTTCTAGAGTAATAGAGTTGATTTCTCACCTTCCATTGTGTCTTGCTTATCTCTTCGCAGTGTGTGTGTATGTGTGTGTGCATCTCTATGCTTCTCACCTTCACTCTCAATTCACGATCTTCATATCACTCCTATCTCTTCCGCGGATTGACATTAAGGAGGTGGAGCTTCTTAACGTGGTTCTCACCATTGTGCTAGAGCAACAATATAGCATTCTTCTTTTCAAAAACATATTCAAAGCCTTTGTACTGATTGGGTAGCTGTATTGGATCATCTTTCTTGGATTCTTGAGCTGGTATGGCATAGATCATATATGTAGGTTTCTTCCTTACTGCATGTATGAAGGCTTTGGCTCCGACATATGTTGGGTTCTTTTGGATATCTCGATGGGTGATTTTATTCTTTTCCCAATCAATGTCTGGATTATGCTTCTTTAACCAGGGCATTCCAATGATAACTAGATGTACTGGGCTTGATATTACATTGAAACATATGTGGAATTCATGGTCACCAAGGTGTACTCTTAATGGTGTGGTTTCCATGGTTATATTCCCAGATGCTAGAGGTCGTCCATCTACTACTTCAACTATTATTGGTTTGTTCTTCCGAAGTATAGGAACTCCATGTTTCTTAACAAATCCTTCATTGATGAAACATGAGGAGGCTCTTGAATCTAGTAGGGCTGTAAGGGAAAGGGTCTTCTTGGGCATGATTAACTTGACACGTGCAAGACATGTTTCTATGGGTGTAACTGGAATTATGAGACCCCTTCTTATATCATGGTCCGATTGCAAGGTCTCTTTTACAACTGGACTTCCTCGTTTCCCTATTCTACAAGGGTGGCTGCGACTCTGGAGTTTGTTCTCTTGTTCGGATAATTAATTGCAATATGTCCAGGGTTTCCACAATAGAGACATAACTTATTAACTCTCCTTCTCTATATCTCTTCTAGTGTTAGAGGTTGAAACCTAGTTACATCTATTTGCATAGGTTCAGGCAAAGGCTCATCTTTAGGAGTGGGTTGGAACGGTTTTGGCAAGGTCTTCCTTCTACTTGTTTTTCTTGTTTCCTTTCAAAAAGTTGGTTATCACATTGAATAGCTTGCATCATGAGCAAAAGGTCCTTCACATCATCTCTTAAACCCCATCTAAATTGTCTTATGAAATAATCTTCATGCCAAGTGAAATCACATATCAATTGCCTAAATTCAGGTAGAGGCAAGGGGGTTACCTTAATGTAACTTCCAAAGTTTTTTTTCTGCTACTCGACTTGTGTCTGCATCTCCAGATGTGGCGGTGAGTTCTCAAAGAAACCCCTCATAGTCCTGAAGTACTACCATGTTCTTCTCCAAGATTGGGGTAAACCATGATAATGCTTGGCCACAGAGCAAGGTTCCAATAAACCGGACCTTGGATGCCTCGTCAGGGTATCTATTAGGTTGCATACGGATGTACAATTTAACTTGCTGGAGAAAACCACAAAACTTTGTGCAATCACCATTGAACTTTTCTGGCATGCAAATCTTGGGTTCCTTCATAAATGATGTACTAGGTCGTTGATTCACTTGAATACCCCCTTGATTTGCTTGAAGACTCCCAATTCGTTCTTGTAATTCTTGGAGGAGTGCACCTACATGCGCTGGATGTCCCATCTCAACTTGTGTCTATCAATGAGTTAGGTCCTCGACTTGTTGTTGGAGACTCTGAAGTGATGCTACAATATGTTCATAAGCGTTCTCCATGATGCCTGGTCTTGGATAGAAGCTAGTCTTGCCAAAATGTCTGGGGAGCACTAGATTGTGCTCTCTGACTACCATAGACAAGATTTTGGAAATACACTTCTGATTACAAGAACACCCACGAAGGGAAACGATACAAGAATATGTGACTGATACAAGATGTCCCACAACCCGAGACTAATAGGTATGAATAACTCGACTAGAGATGATATAGGAGATCCCACAACCCGGGAGCATAAGTATAGAAAAAGATATCTGGATTACAAGAACTCCCTTCTCGGAGATGAACTAGATACAAGAAAGAACTCGACAGGATCTCGTACTACGAGATTATAAGAGGACAAGATAGGATGTCCAAGAACTAGATTAGACAAGACTAGAACAAGGAACAAGACAAGAACTGGAACTGGAACTTGGAGAGTACTTACTTGGCGGTCACGACTCCTTGAGCTCCCAAGACTGGTATTGGCAAGACTGATTATGAATGTGGCCAACCCCTCCTTATATAGGTTTTCAAGGGCTGTTCCCTAGGGCGGTTGCGAGTTGATGATGTCATCAATGATGTCAGCAAATCAATTAAGACTTCAGAATGTCAAAATTTAGCAAATAGATAGTTAATCTTAGGGTTTTGGCATGCTCCGGATGCAATGGAAGCATTGGTTTCTCCTAATTTTGAACCAATCATGAGATATAGGATTCACATGGAATCTAAGGTTTAGGATGGTTTCCTTTGTCCATGAAAATTTTTATCACTAAAAACGATTGTAAATACCATTTTCTATGGATCAAGCACAAGCATAGAAGCTCATCAAGGAAGTGGACACACAAGAAGAAGGAGCATGTAGGGAGCTCCAAGAAGCACATGTCAAATTTTCAGAAGAAATCCCTATAAAAATAGTGATTTTTATCACTAAAAACCATTGTAAATACCATTTTCTATTTTTCTAACTCCATTTTGCTCAAGCCGAGGAGTCCTCGAGCTTGAGGAGTATTAGAAGTATCACCCTGCCAAGTTTCATTATTTTTAGACTCCGTTTGAGCCCCCAAATAAGCCCTGGAACCTAATTTTCAACTAGGCTCGACATTAGGTCTAGACAGGGCCAAAACCATTCAAAAAACTATAAAAAGGGTTGGAGAGCTCATTTTTGAGGTTAGCTTGTTGTAGGTTTGAGCTTTGTAAGAGAGTTCTTTTGTAGTCGAAGATATTCCATTGTCCACTCCTTGCTCTTACTTTGTGCGCGCATGTGTGTATGTGTGTGCATGCTTATGTGCTTTCACTCACGCACTTGTGCCATGACTTGCTCATGGTCTTCATACCGATCCTCACGTCTCCACCCATTGACATTTACGAGGTGAATCTCCTCACATTGGTACTTGCCATTGTGCTAGAGTGACAAATGTAGATAAAAATGGAACTCCCTTACTAGATAATGTTGGAGATAGACGTCTGCGGAAGCACACGAACAACACAAGGAAGGAGAAGAAGCTTGGAGCACAACACACAATACTGAATGTATTACTAGAGAATGTACAAAGATAAGTAGCCCATTAGGGCAATAGGCGTATATACAAGCCGGGGGAAAAAACCTCCTAAAGAGGGAAAAAAGTGCCCCGACGGTCCTAGAGTGTTCACACACATCACTACCTAAATATATCAACAAATCCCCCCTGGGAGTGATGTGGTGAACAAGTAGCTAGCACTCATGTATAAGGAAGTGCCAAGCTATGTGGAAATCACTCCACAAAAGTAAGTAAGCCCAAAGCTTTGCGGAAAGCTTCAAACTTCTCCCTAGGCAGAGCCTTCGTGAAAAGGTATGCAATGTTCTCCTGCGTGGGCACATATGCCAAGCTGATCTCCCCAGCAGAGAACCTCTCCCTGACATAATGATAATGCACATCAATGTGCTTAGTGCGAGCATGGAACACAGGGCTCCTCGCAAGTGCCAATGTGCTCTGACTGTCAGTGAAGATGGTGGTGGCAGAAGACTAACCAACACCCAAATTAGCCATAAGGGGTTTGAGCCACACACACTCAACAGTCATTGTGAAAGCTACCCTATACTCAGCCTCACAACTGGAAGTGGCCACGTAAGCTGCTTCTTGCTCAACCAAGATATACATGAGCTACCAAGCATGAAGCAAAAGCCACTAGTGGACACACGAGTGTCATAGCAACTAGCCCGATCAGATTCATAAAAAGCATGCAAATCTGGTGGTAATGATCCCCCCTTGGGATAAAACAACCCAAGTAGCCGATTACCACTCAAGTAGCGAAAGATATGCTTAACCACCTGCCAATGCTTGACTCCTGGGCAATGCATTAACCTGATCATCTGTGAGACAACAAATTGAATATCTGGCCGAGTAATGCATAAGTAAATCAAGCATCCAACAGCTTGCTGATAGAGAACAACATCAAATGCATCTCCAGCATCATGAAGACTCAATCGTAAACCTGTCTCCATAGGAGTGGCAATAGGCTTACAACCTTCAAGGCCAAAACGCTGCAGTAATGTGTCAATTTATTTCGTTTGACACAAAGCCATTCCACCATCAACGTGCATAAAGTGAATGCCCAAATAATGATGCAAATGCCCCAAATCAGACATCTCAAATGAGGCATGCAAATCAGCCTTATAATCAGCAATATGCCTCTCATGAGGACCAGTGAGCAGCATGTCATCAACATAAACCACAATGATAAAAAGTACATCATTAGCACGCTTAATGTATAAGGTGCTTTCAGTTGGACTGTTCTCAAAACCATGTGCAATCAGATAGGCATGTATCTTTTCATACCAAGCACGTGGTGCTTGCTTTAAACCATATAATGGCTTCTTTAACATGCACACCTGGTTCTCATGCCCTTTCTTCAAAAAACAACGGGGCTGAAAAACATACACTTCTTCATGCAAGTCACCATTCAGAAATGCAGTTTTAATGTCCAACTGATGTACATTCCAACCATGATGGGCTGCAAATGCACAGATGCTCCAAACAGTAGTCATACGGCATGTAGATGCAAAGATCTCATCAAAATCAATGCCTCTTTCCTGTGCACAACCCTTTGCAACAAAGCCTAGCCTTATACCTATCAACTGTACCATCATGTTTATGCTTCAGCTTGTATACCCACTTAGTGTCAATGGCCTTCTTGCTAGGAGGCAAGTCACATAAAGACCAAGTACCATTCTTCATTATTGCATCATATTCGGATTGCATAGCAGCCATCCAATTTTCTGAATTTTGTGCTTCATCAAACGAAATAGACTCAGTCTCATCACAGAGACTAGATGCAGCCATAGCATAGCAATCTGATGCAAAAGAGGCACTATGAGAGCCTGATCGAGTATGATATGATAGAGGTGCATCTAATTTGCTGTCACGCACGGTCTGCACCAGCCATTTTGGCATAGTTCTTGCCTGCTCAATATCAGCTCTCTCATCAATAAGTGCATCATGTAAATTTGCATCAGAAATGGAATGATCTGCATGATCACATGAAACCTACAAAGGCTGAGAAGTTTCCTCATTAGGACCAGCACTAGACTGTCCACTTGTAAAAAGAGGAAGCAAAGTATCATACATGCATTTGGAGCTAACAGATGTCTCCTTAGTACATGAAAGCAATGGCTGAATAGCATCCTCCACAAAAACAACATCACGGCTAACCAAAATGTGTTTAGTCTATGGATGATACAAACGATAGCCTTTACTTTCAGAACTGTACCCAACAAAAATACATTTTACTGCTTTATCATCCAATTTTCTGCGATGTTGTTTGGGCACTAATGCATATGCCAAACAACCCAAAACACGCAGATGAGCAACAGATGGCTTGCGATCATGCCAAGCCTCATATGGAGTGATAGACTACATCGCTTTAGTGGGACACCTGTTCAGTACATATGCTGCACACATGACAGCCTCAAGCTAGAAACTATGTGGTAAAGTCTGACTCTTGACCATACACGTCGCCATCTCCATGAGAGACCTATTCTTTCGTTCAACAACTCCATTCTGTTGAGGTGTATACAGCACTGTACACTGGTGTTTTATCCCACATTCAGCAAGAAATGCATTAAAATCAGAAGACATATATTCCCCCCCTCAATCTAAACAGAGGTGCCCATTTTACATGTTGATAGATTTTCAGCCAAAATCGAAAATTGTTTGAAGCACATGAACACTTCGGACTTTGCCTTCAATGGATATACCCATGCATGCCTGGGAAAATTATCAATGAAAGTCACGAAGTAAAGATAATTTCCAAAAGAAGGTGTCTGCATAGGACCACATACATCACTATGTAAAAGCTGCAATTTCTGAGTAGCCCGAACTGAGCCATCTTTTGGAAATGAGGAACTCTGCATTTTGCCCAAAATACAGCCTTCACAAACATTTTTTCTAGGTGCCTCAAGTTTGGGCAAAGAGGACACCATTTCATATTTCTGCAGGCACAGCAAACTAGCAAAATTCAGATGACCAAAGCGTGCATGCCAAAGCTTTGCATCTGACATAGCCTGAGAATCATATACTGCACCTACCGAATCACTTATAGATCTTTCATAGTCTATGAGCTTATACAGCCCACGACATAAAATGCCAGAAGCAATAATCACGTCGCCATTTGATAGATCATGAACTGTACACCTTCCATCAACAAATTTCACAACCAAGCCAATCTTGGCTAATGCAGAAATTGATAACAAGTTCTTCTTGATCCCTGGCACAAATAAATTATCTGACAAAGCGAAAGAACTACCATCAGTAGTAGTCAAAATGATCTTACCAACTCCCATAACAGGATAAGAGGAGTTGTTGGCGCATGTAACAGTATTCCTTGTAGGGGCAGGCTCGAGTGAAGAGAAGAAACTACGCTGCGAGGTAATATGTTTGGTCGCCCCAATGTCAAAATACTTGCAAACATCTGAGTCTACTGTAGACATGCATTGCTCATGAGAAGATGGGTCAAAACTGCAAACAGTCGTAAACGCCCATTCTTCTTCCTCCACAAGATTAGTAGACTCTATTTTGGTGTAGAGGCCTCTGCAACAACCATTCCAGCCTCTTTCTTATTTGCCTCTTTAGCAGCCAGTTTTGGACAGTTCTTTATGATATGATCATTCCCTTTACAGTACTTACAAAACAATTTCTGCTTTTTTGATTTCTTTTGATCTTTATTTTCCTTCTTTGAATGTGCAAAATTAGCAGACTTTTGCTTACTAATTGAAGAGCTCCATTTTCCTTTGCCCTTCTCACTAGCTAGGAAAGCTTGATTTGCAACTCGCATAATGGACCCGTTCTGCCTGGAATGATCTTGCTGCAGCAGAACAGAGAATAACTCCTCAAATGATAAGGCATTTGGATTGCCTTTCATCATCAAGCAAAGAGTAGAAGCAAAACTCTGATATGAATCAGGAAGACCATTTAGAACGGTGTGCACAAGTGAGCTATCTGGTATAGCCTCATCAGCAGAAATCAACTATTCCTTCGAGTCTTTGATCTTCGTTAGGAAACTATCCATAGAATCACCTTCATTCATGTGCTCACTCTCCAACTGTTTTCAGAGGTAAGCAACACGAGCCTCATTCCTAACTTGGTACAATGTGGTAGGTGTATCCCAAGCATCCTTAGTTGTTCTGCAAGAGTGAATGTGAGGAATAATGGCATGTTTGACAAACAAAGCTATCAATGCATGTGTCTGGGCATGTCTGCCATCCCATCAAATATGCTCTACAATAGGTGTAGCAAAAACCATAGCATGAAGAGGAATATGCAGAATATCATCATCTTTGACACCTTCTGCATTAGCTTCAGTACCTACAGTTGTAACAGTTGCAAGTGTGATAGGACGTTTTTCGACACCCTACACAATGTTCCACAGTCCTTTTGCAACCAACACATGTCGCATCATATAAGCCCATAACGGGTAGTTGGTACCATCCAACTTATCCTCAACAGCCAACATACGGAATACATCACTGCTTTCAGCCATGGCCGGTGACTAAAATACCTTGATGCAGAAAATTGACTGCCGATACGAATTTTGCTAGACCTATAGTAGACTTCAAGACGCTTATATTGGCGAACAGAAATTGGTATATACCTTTGGCACAAAAAGACAAAATATCCTACACAAGCACTACGATAGTGCGTTCAGAGGTCGAAACGAGCTCAGATCGTGATTTCGGCACCACAGGGTGACGATGTTTTGATCTCGAAAACAAGCTAAGTATGATTACCAAAATTCGTGCGATTCTGAGACTGCAACCGAAGGAGTGTGGACGGCACCCTAGATGAAGCGAGGACTTGCTCTGATACCAATTGTTGGAGATAGACATCTATGAAAGCACACAAAAAACACAAGGAAGGAGAAGAAGCTTGGAGCACAACACACAATACTGAATGTATTAATAGAGAATGTACAAAGATAAGTAGCTCATTAGGGCAATAGGCGTATATACAAGCCGGGGGAAAAAAACCTCCTAAAGAGGGAAAAAAGCGCCCCCATGGTCCTAGAGTGTTCATACACATCACTACCTAAATATATCAACAGATAATACCTCGTCTGTTATTTTTTATGAAGCCTCGTTGGTCCATGCATGTGGAGCTTCTTCATGAACTCTTTCAAGGTACTCACTAACATAGTACATGCACTTTTCAAGCATGGATCCTTGTAGTTTCGCTCTTTGATGCACATAATCTTTTAATATTCCTATAAATCGCTCGATCCAAAACATCCATCGAGTGTTGAGAATACCTGCAATCTCTATTTCATCTACAAGATGGGCTAATAAATGAACTTGAATATCAAAAAATGAAGTAGGAAGCTCTTTCTCCATCAAACATAGTAGCTCTTTGCATTCACATTTCTTTTGTGGGATCAAGGTTTTGTCAATCTCTTTTTGATGTAATCCACCTATACATATCATAAAAAAAAATATAAATAAGTTAATGAAGTTGTTGCATGGGTAGGAGGTGATGGAGTGCCCTCTGATTGATCATAATCTGATTATAACAAGAAAAAAAAATATATATCAGTTATGTATCTATCAAATATATTTAAAATTAAAAGTTTGATATACTTACGGACAATGGTGGAGTTTCGTCTGATTGATCAAAATCTACAAATAATAGTATTAGATATTAATAAATTTGATTATTTACATACATAAACATTCACATATACATATTTACACATATTCAGATATACACATTTACACATACACAAATATTCACATATACACAAATACACGTTCTTGTGGGATAAATGCATGTAATTTGTATGAATGTGTGTATATGCATGCATGTGTGTGTCTGTATATATGTGGATATGTATATGTGTGTTTATGTTATATGTATGTATATGTGTATATGTATGCATGTATGTGTATATGTTTGCATGTATATGTGTATGTGGGTATGTGTATATGTATGATTGTGTATATATGTGTATGTATTCTGATTTTTTTTTTGTTTGAGATTAAAATAACAGGAGATATTGTATGGTGGAAAAAAATAAGAGGCGACATGACATGCCACCTGAGACGTGGCAATTCGTTCATAGACAACTACGTCTTCAGGAGTCATTCCCTCAACAGAAGGTATACAAATTAATAATTTATATTTATAATTCTCACATGTTTTATTAATTTTTTACATTTAATTCACGCATTTTTTTCTATTTGAATAAACAGGCTACTGCAAAGAAGAGAGTTGAGTCGAGCCACACATCGCACTTATGCCAAATGGCCGATCATGGTTTTGTAGCTACATTTGTAAGTATATGTGTTATTGTAAATATATTTTTTATTTAAGTTAAAACACAAGAAACTAATCTTTTTTATTTGTTTCAATGCAGCGAAAGGATTACGGTCGATATACTATGAAACATGAGATCAAGTATGCTACACATTTTGGATATCGGCATTTGAGCGAGTATATGCAAGATCATCCAAATGCATTTTTGAGTATAATTAAATTTTATATAATTATTATTTTTTGGATGTTTTACTTGTTTTACTTATTTATGTTTATTATATGTAATATAGGAGTATTGTGGAGAGGAAGATATGGAGAGGCAGATATGGATGAGGTGGAGAGACAGGCATAGGAGGGACGATCTCGATCGTCACAGGGCGCTCACACAGATACATTAGATCATGCGGATGATCGTAATGATGAGGAATGAGGATGATGATGATTAGGATTCTTGATTATGACATTGGATATGTATTCACACACACACACACACACACACACACACACACACACACACACACATATATATATATATATATATATATATATATATATATATATATATATATATATATATATATATATATATATATATATATATATATATATATATATGTATATATATATATATATATATATATATATATATATATATATATATATTTATTTATTTATTTATTTATTTATTTATTTATTTATTTATCTATATATTATTCATTTCAGTTATGTTCTGAATTGTGTGTATGGTTTTAAGTAATGAAAAGTCTTGTTCTATTGATTTGTATTATTGTTTATATTAAGCATGTGTTTTATTACTTTAATTATATAATTCATTCATATTTATGTGTGCTTGTGTGTATATAAAATGTATATATGCACATGTAGGTATATATCTATATGTGTAAGTGTGTCTATATGCATGTATATGTATGTATCTATGTATATATGTGCATGTAGGTATGTGCATATGTATATGTGTATATGCATGTATCTACATGTGCATGTGCAAGTGCATGTGCAAGTGTATGTGAGTATGCATGTGTATGTGCATGTGCATGTGTGTATATGTATGTATGTATGTATGTGCATGTATATATGTAAGTGTATGTGTATATGTGTGTATATGCATGTATATGTGTGTATATGTATGTATGTGCATGTGTATGTGTATATATGTATGTATGTGCATGTGTATGTGTGTGTATGTGCATCTGTGTGTGTACGTATGTGCATGTATATGTGTGTAATATGTGTGTGTATATGTATATATGTACATATGTATATGTGTATATGCATGTATGTGCATGTGCATGTGTAAATGTATATGCGTATGTATGTGTATGTGCATGTGCATGTGTATGTGTGTGTATATGTATGTATGTGCATGTGCATGTGTAAGTGTATGTGCATGTGCATGTGTATGTGTGTGTATATGTATGTGCATGTATATGTGTAAGTATGTGTATATGTGTGTATGTGCATGTATATGTGTATATATATGTATGTGCATGTATGTGTATGTACATATGTGTGTGTACGTATGTGCATATATGTGTATGTGTGTGTATATATACGTATGTGCATATGTATGTGTATGTGTATAAACATATACAAGTGTATGTATATGCATGCGTATATGTATGAAACATGCATGTGCATGTGGATGCATTTCCATTTGCATCCATGTGCATGCATGTGAATGTGCATGCATGTTGATGTGCATATACATGTATTTTAGTATGTGTTAATGTGTGTATGTGTATGTATATATGCAATAATGCATGCATGCAAGTCTTTTTATGTGGTTGTAGAAATGTTTGTGCATATGAATGCATATGAGTAAGTGTATGTGCACATGTATGTGTGTGTATGTGCATGTGTATATGTGTGAACATGCATCTTCATCGTGTATAAGTGTATATGTGCATATCAATAAGTGTGAATATGCTAAGTAATGAAAATAACACAATTCAAATGATATACAAAGAATGGAAATTGTACTTACAATAGTTAGCCATATTTTTTGCTTAGTCTTTTTATGTGGTTGTAGAAATGTTTGTGCATATGCATGCATATGAGTAAGTGTATGTGCACATGTATGTGTGTGTATGTGCACATGTATGTGTGTATGTGCATGTGTATATGTGTGAACATGCATCTTCATCATGTATAACTGTATATGTGCATATCAATAAGTGTAAGTATGCTAACTAATGAAAATAACACAATTCAAATGATATACAAAGAATGGAAATTGTACTTACAATAGTTAGCCATATTTTTTGCTTAGTTAGCTTCTTGAATAACTTGCAATAAAGAGAGAGAGAGAGACAGAGAGATAATTCAAAGAGAGAAAGAGGTAGAAAGAGAGAAACACATAGAAAGAGAGAAAATAAGATAGAGATTAGACAAAATAACAATTCTGCAAGCGATTGTTTTAGCTCCTAAGCACAACACAATTGTGAACGTTGGAGAGCTCTTCGATCAGATGGGTGTAGATGCTGATAGAGCTTCCAATGTTTTAAATTTCTTTTGTCAAAAACCTATCGTGTAAGCGATGCTAAAGCATCGTAAATGCGTGTGCAGATAGCGTCACATACATGACGATAATTAACATCGCTTATGAGATGCAAATTAGCATCGCTTATGCGGTGCTTTTTTTAATCATCGCTTTAGCGATGCTCAATGTAACCTTCGCTTATCCCATCACACCACACATCCATAAAAACGTCAAATTTTTTGTCGTTTAACCGATGTTCCGCCCTCAACGCTTGTAGTGATGCTTTATACAATTTTATAGCAACGAAATTGTATCGCGTTAATCGTCGCTATGCGCCCATATTCCTTCTAGTGAATCCTCCTTTGTTTCTTCATGTGAAAATGTCCAAATATTTTCTCAGGAAATATAGGACTTATCATCTAAAAATACATCTTATAACCTTAGCTTTGCTTGAGAGTCTGATATAAGAAAGGTATGGAGAAGATGAGCGGCTAAAAATACTATGGATGGAATGATTTTTGGGCTTCTCAAGAGAGAGGAGAAAGCTTGATTTAACCCCACATGTGCAAGCTAAGATAAGTATTGTGTTCATTATCTAGAAGGACAGGAAGGAAAAAAACCGCTCAACACTTCTCCCTCTAAGTCACACATATGCACTTCTTAGTAGGCTGCAAGGAGTTTTTGGAGATGCAAACTCATGTATCTCTAGGTGAAAGGTGCCAATATCCCACATACGATGGCTAATTGCTTAAAAAGCCACTCTATAGAGAGAGATGCATGTCTCCACCCAACCAACCCCTCTAATATATGACTCAAAGTCTAAGGGGGTGACTGAACCACAAGCGGACATGTGTACCTTCCATCACCTAGGTCTCGAAGGTGATCATATAGTTTTCAAGCTTAGGAAATCATATGTCTTATGAATCAAGACCCCCCAAACTCTCACATACAAGTCAAGTGGCTAGGAAAAACTTTCAATTAAGCCTAAGGTACTCACTTTTAGAGAAATCAACCCTAAGGCTCAAAGGACCTCCCTATAGGGGTAAATAAACCATAAATCCCAAGGGTTTCACACCTAAAAACTGAAGAGTCGTATCCCTTAGACCCATGTAGTTACACAACATCTACCCATTCGATTCTTTCCATCTTAGTTCCCTTTCAATGCATCCAACATTTTTTAATATAGACTGTAGTTCCTCCTACCATCCGAGTGTCCCAATTTTCAACTCTAAATCCTATCGCACTTCCCTCCCTAGTTCCCTATTAGCTTTCCTACTCATCGCACTTCCCTTAAACTACCAATCTATGTCGTTGTTCCCTTCAGCCATTGATTTATGAGGAATCCCCATCCCAGTTTCAATATGCTCTCCTAACCAATCTCCATGAACTACTAAGAATAGGCTTCTTATCTTCGCAATATGGAGGGTACTTTATCCATGTTGTAATATGGACATAAAATCATAAAATCCGTCCAAGCTCACGTAGCCAAGTGGTTTGACACCTTGAGTCTCAAGGAGGATGTCCTGAGTTCAAGTCTTGGCTAGACATGTATCTATGAGTTCCCCACAGATGGGTGCCTCTACCTTACAAGGTTGGGTGTGTATGTTTTCAATTCATTGTGCTCTCAGAAAATAAAAATAAAATCATAAAATCCCACCATGCATGGTGCAAGCTTACACTTTCACCATTGATAAGCCCTCGAAATTCACCAAACAAAGATCATCACCAAACAATGCACTTCTTTCACATACACCATAAAGTAAAAACTTATCTCACACCGAATTAGGAATAAAGTTAAAGTACTTCAAATTGGACAAATAGAGTACTTCCATTACTTAATGATAATTCGCAAACAGAGTGCTTCCATTACTCAATAATAAGATTCTGAAGCGGCTCTACACATTCATGAGAGACTCGAATAATTTTTTCTTCTCTCGTACTTTTTTTTTCTATGCTCTCTCTCTTCCAGGCTACATAGAGTTACATATTAAAGTAGGATACATAACAATATCATGTTTTGGTAACGGGTTGTGCGAAGGTATCTAGTTTCAATGTCTTGAAGGCATTACAAGGATAGACTGGCCACATCGGACTAGGCATGTCCAGTAGCCTATAGGAATTGAACACACAATCTTTGCCTCAGAGGTGAATGCCCAAACAACTCGCTTATGGTGCATGGGCATAATTTCACAAAAACACAGATATATACAATTACAAAATTGCCACCAATGGTCACCTAACAAGTAGCTTAGTAAGAGCTATGATAGATTAGTTTGGCTCTATTCGGGCACACATATGCAACACACCCCTTCCCAAAGAACATGAGAAACATTTCTTAGCCATCCAACACCTATCTGGATCACCAAACAAGCTCTTTATAGCATACAAAAATATACTTACTATGTTCTAAATAGTTTTATTAGACCATAGCAAGTAGTTTAATTCTCTTCTTTTCCTCCTCTTTCTTTCTCTCTTTTTGTTTTAGTAGAGATTTCTCTTTACACTCTAAAAACTGAATATTTTAGAAAGGAAAAATTATATATTAATATTTTAGGAATATGGCCCATTTTAATGAGGACCTTGAGGACCAGCTCAATAAATTATGGATAGCCCATTGGAGCAATAGACAATGCATTTGTGAGTGGAGTGTGGTGTAGTGGTTGACATGTTGGGCTCTAAGCTAAAGGTTCAATATATGTAGATCGGCCCGATGTTAGCCCCTAAAAGTAAGCGATAAAGGGAGTCTCTTAGGTGTGTGAGTTACACCTTTCAAATTTCAAGCTAAGAGAAGAGTAGACGAAGACCAAACTTTCAGAAAAAGAAAAATAGTGGATTTATAAATTTTCTTGTACTTTGAGTTTCTCTATTCGTATTAAGCACAGCTACTGATGGCTTATCTTGCATTAAGGTACTTAGATAGGGATTAAATATTTAAAGATAAATGGAGTGATGGAAAATATACGAGATGAAATCAAGAAGAAGAGGTTCAATGTATTTTACTAGTTTGCCCCTCAAGTAAGCGTCTCTCAACATTTTTACCAAAAATTGTTAGTTAATGCATCATAAGAAGATCCTATTGGGGGACTTCACCACATGGATATTTCTCGTTGGAACCTTTGAACAATAGGGTCTTTGTGGGCTTACTAGTTCTAAGGTGGAGCCTTTGATAGCTTTCAGCATTAATGTTTCAAATTAAGAACATTGTTGTTTGTCCGTGCACGTTAGGATGTTTGGTTGGGCCCTTTGCTGCTTGAGGCAGGGGCAAGAGTTCAACTCCTCCGTATGGAAGGATAGTTGTGAGTCCTAGGTGAGTGTATTGCATTATGGCATATTTAAACTAGTCTCCTTTGGGCAGTCTTTTCTATGTGTCGCCTTTGGGAAGTCTAACCCCTACTTCCTGAGATACGAGGGGTCCCATGGGTACTAAGCCCTTCACTTGTATAGTTGTTCTTTTGAAAATTCAAACTATATAAAGGAGATCAGGCTTAGCCCAAACTTCCTCTAAAAGAAAATTGTTGCTAAAGTTTCCAAACACATCAAGGAAACCCCTAGCTAACATAGAAACCATAAGTTCACCAGATCGAAATATGTCATTCTTTATTACACTCATCCACAAACGACAAACATAGAAACCATAAGTTCACCAGATCGAAATATGTCATTCTTTACATGTAGTGTCCTCTAAGATTATTCATGAACTATATCTCTTTTGATTGTTAGCTTTGTGTAATGGCTCTTAAGCTTCTTTGTGGCTCTTTAATTCTCTTCCGTTGAATCTATCTTTTTTTTTTTGCTTTGTAAAATAAAACATAAGTTTTCTCCATATGATAGTAAACAATTGTAAAAGTTGTATAAAAGATCTGGGATCCATGATGTAATGCTAATCACTTTGGAGTGTTAATTATGAAGTTGAGAGTTGAAAACTAGAAGTGCAGCTCAACATATAACTATGAAGTTGAGAGTTGAAAACTAGAAGTGCAGCTCAACATATAACCCTTGATAAAGTGGAAGATAAGAGAGTCTCTAGGGTATGTGAATCATTCATTTTAATCTTTAAAGGATAAATGGAAGAATAGGTTGACGATCGAACTTCAAGAAAAAAGAAGTCCACACATGTTAGTTCAAATGAGTGGGCCACTTGCCTCTCATGGATCTGGGGAGGTTCAACCCTTGTGAGTTGCCACTAGACATCCCTCATCACTTAATGGTAAGATGTTAAAGCTAGCCCCTTCTCGAGACCATTAAGCTTTCAAACTATCCAATTTGAAACCATTCATTTCATCCAAACTTAAGACTGTCTCTTCTTAGTGTCTACCTTAAGGAGCCTTTGAGCTTTGAATCCTTATTCTTGAACTTCCAACTTTTTTTAAAGAGGAACTTTGGTCGAATCCTAATCTTTCTTATAGCTTGAATTAGCTTGAAAAAACAAATGTACAAGTGAAGGGGCATAGTACCTATAGGACCTTTCTATATCCCACAAAGCAGGAGTAGGCTATTCGAAGGTGTCACTCAAAAAGAACTACTCGAAAGAAACTCGTTTAACTTTGCCCGAAGGCAATACACTCACCTAAGGCCCAGAATTGTCCTGCCATAGAGAAAGGTTGAACCCTCACCTCCACCTCAAATGGCGAAAAGCCCAACCAGATAACCTAACATGTGTGGACTTTGTATCATAGTGTTTTAGGCAATTAATCCATGCTTTATGAGATTTGAAAAGCCCCCTGACTTCTATGCCTATTTTTTATTGTATCTTTCAAATAAATTCAAAATAATAATTAAAAAAAAAGAAAAGTAGATCTCAGCGATAAAAAAATTTCCTTTAAAAAAAAAACTTTAAGAAAAAAGCTGCATCAATGATCAAACCTAAAAAAAAAAAGCTACATATCAATGATCAAACTTCTCAAAAAAATAAAAACAAAAACTTCAAGAAGAAAAGCTTCGTAAAGAAAAGCTTCGTAAAGAAAAGCTATGGTGGGTATGTTGAAGAAAAAGCTTCGTAAAGAAAAGCTATGGTGGGTATGTTCAAGAAAAAGCTTCGTAAAGAAAAGCTATGGTGGGTATGGAACATGAAAGGAGTATGATTCGGACCTTTAACTATGAAGTGCAGCTTAACATATAACCTTGAAAAGTGGAAGATAAGAGAGCCTTCACCATTCATTTTAATATCTAAAGCATAAATGGAAGAATAGATTGACGATCAGACTTGAAGAAAAAAGAAGTCTATGCATGTTAGTTCAAATGATTGGACTGCTCGCCTCTCATGGATGGGGGAGGGTCCAAACCTTGTGAGTTGCCACTAGATAGTGGTGAGATGTTAAAACCAACCTCTTTTGAGGATCATTGAACTTTCAAACTACCAAATTTGAAACCATTCATTTCATCTAGCATTAAGAGAGTCTCTTCCTAGTGTCTACCTTAATGAGCCTTTGAGCTTTGTATCCTAATTCTTGAACTTTCAAACCTTTTTTTAAAAGAGGAAGTTTGGCTGAAGCCTAATCTCCCTTATAGCTTGAATAAGATTGAAAGAACACATGTACAAGTGAAGGGGCATAGTACCCATGGGATCCCTCTATGTCCCACAAAGCAGGAGCTAGATTGTCTGAAGGTGACAATTGGAAAAAATTACCTGAAGACAATTGGTTTAACTTTGCCTGAAGGCAATACATTGACCTAAGGCCCACAACTGTCTTGCCGTAAGGAGGGGTTTAAACCACGCCTCAAGAGGCAAAAGGCCCAACTAGACACAACCTAACACATGTTGAAAGCACATCTTTCCCGCCAGATTTTCCATAGGACCTCCCCTTTGATGGCATTCCAGAGAGTCGCGGAGCAGCCGATCGCTTCTCCCAGCAGGGCTTGCTGCCAACCGAGACGTTTCTGAAGTCTAATTTTATTTCCAACCATCTGCCAGAGTATGTTGGAGTTGGGGCAGGTAAAAAAGATGTGTGAAACATCTTCGATAGATCGGTAGCAGTGTTTGCACCAGGGAGGAATCCCACAAAATTTGCTAGCCTTAAGGTTGGTCCAGATTCTATGATGAAGAATTTGCCATAAGAGGACATACTTTTTTATTTCTATGAGGGGGTGCCAGATAGCCATGAACTTCATGTCCCACCGAAGCCGTGTCCATGATAGGCACCACTTCTTGTTGATGATAACCTGATAGTCAATCGTTTCTTTGATGTTCAGGATTTTCGATAGGCTATTCCCATTGTACCATTTGAGACCAAGCGAGCTCGACATGTCATGTCCCATGAGAAGGCGAACTTTGTGTCGGTCCTAGGCGAGACATCTGCTTTGCAAAGTGATCCATTCTTCGTATGAAATGTTGACGCAAGGGTCAATATCCTCGAAGTTGATCCAGTGGTTGGTGTCTTGTTTCCAGAGATGGTTCCATTTTTTGAAGCGTTTGTTCCATAACTTCTTGGCATTTTGAATATTCCAAGATTCCACACTCCGGATGCCATGGATCGGAAACCAGATAGAGTCGTTTTGTCTGATACCGGCTGCCCATTTCTAGTCTTCACTTATTCTTGTGTAGCTTTTGACTTTATTCCAACTCTTCCATAGGGAGCACACGAGATTAGAGCCTTTCGGGAAGACGGGGATCGGGGAAAACAGCAAGGTCAAGATGTCAAGATTCTTCCAATTTGGGAAACCCATGAGAGCCAACTCATTCTTGTTTCTGAAGATCAACTTGGCCAGGCCTCCCTGTTGCACCAAGCCTTAATCATCCATTTGGCCGCTAGTTTGTTATCCATGCACCCAATGTCCTGGATACCAAGTCCCCCACTATCTCTATGGCTGGTGCAGATGAACCATTTGATTTTAGGCACCCCCCTCCTATTGTGGTCGCCCGTCCAAAGGAAGTTTCTACAAATACTATCCAGTTTGGACAGATCTTGCTCTTTCGGTCTCCAACAAGAAAGGAAATAAATGGTAGATGATAAGAGGAACGTGTTGATAACCATAGCACGACCAGCAAGATTGATTTCCATACCTCTCCAATAGTTAAGCTTGTTTTCGAGTTTGGCTAGCACCCAGTTCCACTGTTGTTCCATAGAGACGCCAAACCCCAAGGGAATCCCAAGAAGCCAAAAAATTTGGCCCTGCGGAATGATTTGACAGCCATGATCAATGAGAAGGTCGGGCTGTGACCCAACAATAGCTCTAAAGGCGGTCTTAGAGTGATTGATTGTGGATCCAGAGGCTTCACAAAAGGTAGCCAGACACCTCCAGAACGTCTCCATGCTGGTACTATCATTGTGAACAAACACGTTCATATCATCGGCAAAAAGTCTCATGGTGATCTAACTGTGGTCATGAGGCAAACGGAGGCCTTTGATATTACCAGCTTCCACCTGATGCTCCACCAGCCTGCTAAGCCCTTCCGTGGCAATGGCAAAGAGAAGGGGAGCCAATGGGCACCCTTGTTTGATAGATCTTCTAAGTTTGATCACCTTCGAAAGTTTGCCATTAATGTTAATTTGGGTCGATGCGTTTTCGAGAAGGGTCGTGATCATCTTGGTGAATTTCTGACTACATCCAAGATCTTGGAGCGACTGCATAATATAGTCCCATTCCAGCCTGTCGTAGGCTTTATCAAAGTCGATCTTGAGGAAGGCCACGTCTTGTTTAGACTCATTTGCAAATTCAAGACCTTCCCAGATATCTATAATGGTTTCCAAAATTGACCTGCCTTTGATGAAACCTTTTTGGTCCTCACTTAACCACGCTCTCAAGTGGCAAGAGATTTTGTTGGCAATGACTTTGGCAATGATCTTGTATCCTGTTTGGAGCATCGTAATAGGACGCCAGTTCTCTATTCTGTTCTTTTCCCCTTTTTTGTGTATTAACTTGATAATGCCATTGTTGAGACAAGAAGGAAGCGCGCCAAACTTGAGCGCCTCTTAACGAAGAGGGGTGGCAACCACCAACTTGAAGGATTTAAAGAACTCGTTAGTGAGCCCGTCGGGTCCCGGGCTTTTACCAGAAGGGAGGGCATCAATGACCTCAATGATTTTCTGCTTCAGAGATAGGAGCATGTAGCAGGGAGCAAAGGTTGAGTGGTATCCTGTGGGGGGAAACCCTAGATATGGCTGCCATACAGTCCCTTCTATGGTGGGAGAGGGGGTTCGAGGTCCCCAGGAGTCTTGTGAAGCGCCCTTCAATGATTCCAAAATTGTCTTCTTCCGTATTGCATACATTGCCATTTAAGTCTAGCAATAAGGGGATCGATTCTCTGTTATGTTTCCTTTTAAGGATACGGCACATCTCTTTGGTGGGTTTGTCAGCTTTGCCAGCCCACCACTCCTTGAAGAAAATTTGCAAATTTTTCCTTTGTATTTCTTCCTCGTATCTCAGCAGCACTCTGATTTTTCGAAGACCTTTCTGGGCTTGAGATTTTCCTTTGTTCACTTCCTCCTCGAGCCTCCAGAGTCTATGATATAGAGCTTCTCTATGAGCCCGCCGCACATTCTCGAGCATCTTCCTAGATCTAATCATGATCTGTCATGACTTATCGACCGCACTTCTCCAACACTTGGCTGGGGACAAGCCGGAGGCAAATGCCTCCTTCCACACATCATCAATTTCTTGATGGACGGAGGGGAGAGAGAAGGAGGGCGCACTAGCATGGAACCAAGGAGCCTTACGGATCTTGATGGAAGGTTGGAAAGTGATAACGATCGGGTAGTGATCAGGGATGGTGAGGCCGGTGCGTTGCGAGAGGGAAGGGTGGCCCTACTGATGAGTAAAACTCTGAGAAATGTAGCATCTATCAAGTCTAGCTTTCCTCAGGTCCTTGCCCGCTTGGAGATTTGACCAAGAAAAGCCATTCGAATGTTTGAATTCGACCAAATCCAAGTGTAGTTTGGTTTTGTCTCACGTTTCTTTCTCCCGACTATCGATGACCATGCCCTTGCCCATCCATCTGTCCATAGGGTCATCCACCATGTTGAAGTCACCACAAATAAGCACGTTGTGGGGGAGCAAGTCCAAGGAGGCCCAAGTGTTCAGTCTCTCTAACTCCCCATTAGGGGCATACAAAGAAACTAAAGTAAAACAAAAAGGAGCACCAAAAGAAACAACAATCCATCGATGGCATTCATCTTCAATGGAGTTCTCAAGCTTTTCAAACCAGAATTGATTAATACCGATTACCGTTCCACCAGACCCCCGCTGGTGCACCGTTGAAATCCAAACATGGGTCGAGGAGACATGTCTAAGCCGTTTCTGGAGGTCTTCTCCATCAATTTTAATCTCTTGAATACATATAAATTCTGGGTTTAGGCTAATGTCGCGAAGCCATTGACCAATGATGGTCGCTCTTGAGGGGTCGGTTAGCCCTCTAGCATTTAACGAGATGATGATCATTGTCGTAGTGAGCCCTCTTTGCGGGAGGGAGCTTTGTCCTTTCTTTTCTTGGATTCCTCTTTCTTTTTTGTTGGGATCGGATCCCGAATTAGCATTAGGTTCTTGTGGGGGCTTTTCCAGGGTAACTCCATAGGTTGTTTTCCTTTGCAGGATGCCTCCTGCTGGGAAGAACAGGGCACCGTTTTCGACACCGTTTTCGGAATAGTCGATCCGATGATGGAACTTTCACTATCCATGTTATCTTCGTTACTAGTAGTAAAGCCGTCTTCTTTGCTTGTAGTGTAACCCTCCTGGGAGGTTTCTTTATTGTCAGGGATCTCTAGGGCTTTGTAATTGGTGTCCACCTCAAGTTGGTTCCCACCTGAGTAGTCAAACTCATTGATCTCCTTTTCCAGATTGCAATACAAGTTGCTGGAGGGGGTAACTGACATGTTGTTTCGCTCCGAAGTCGCCCTAGAGCTTCTTTTCCTTCTTCTTCTGACTTGATGAACCCGTCTGCATCAGCTTTTGGATTCAAGTCCGGAAGAGTAGGCTAATGCCGAACTTCTTTTATATTAAAAAAAAAAAGGTTGTATCCAAGTGTTTGCTAGGCATTTAATTCATGCGTTGTGAGATTTAAAGGGTCCATAGAGATTTAAAGGGTCCATAGCTGCTGTGCCGGTTTTGCATTGTATCTTTCAAATAAATTCAAAATGATCTCAGAGAAAAAAAACTTCTTAAAAAAATAAAAATAAAAACTTCAAGAAAAAAGCTGCACAATTATCAAACTTCTTAAAAAAATAAAGATAAAAACTTAAAGAAGAAAAAACTGCGTTAAAAACTTCTTAAAAGATAAAAATAGCTGCATCAATGATCAAAGTTCTTAAAAAAATTAAAGATCAAACTTCTTTTAAAAAATAAAACATCAAGGATCAAACTTCTTAAAAAAAATAAAGATTAAACTTCTTAAAAAAATAAAGATAAAACTTCTTAAAAAAATAAAAAAATTAAAGATAAAACTTCTTTAAAAAAAATAAAAAAAATAAAGATAAAACTTCTTAAAAAAATTCTTAAAAAAAAAAGATAAAACTTCTTTAAAAAAATAAAAAAATAAAGATCAAACTTCTTAAAAAAATAAAACATTAATGATCAAACTTTTAAAAAAAATAAAGATAAAACTTCTTGTCCATGTCCTGTAGGACAGTTGGTTGAGCTTTGGCCTCTTGAGGCGGAGGTCCAGGGTTCAAGTCCCAGGCTGGACATGTTATGGCTTACGCCAGTTAAACCCAGTTATAACCATGTCTCATTCAGTTGTAACCTTGTCTAACCCTTGCTTTGTGGGATACGGGGGTCCCGCGAGTACTATGCCCATTCACTTGTACAGTTGCAATTTCAAAGTTAAAGTCCGGGGGAGTAGGCTTCGGCTGAACCTCCATTTAAAAAAAAAAGATAAAACTTCTTTAAAAAATAAAACATCAATGATCAGACTTCTTAAACATTAAAGATAAAACTTCTTAAAAAAAAATAAAAATAGCTGCATCAATGATCAAACTTCTTAGCACTACAGATGATTGTAGGCTCGTGGCCCACGCGTCTTTCACGCGAAATCCATCTGTTTTCTGCAGTTGGAGCACTTTCTTTTCAACGTGATTCTGCTACTCTTAACCAAAAAAAGCGTGTTGAAAGGACTTGAATTTAATTACAGACACCAACTAGCCACCTCATTAAAGGTATTCTCCTGTAGCCTCTCTTTCCTGTAGACTCACTGATATTCTCCTTCTCCGTCTCTCTCCTTCTCCCTTCTGCAGCCATGGGAGAGAACGCAAACGCCCTCGAGATCAATGGTGTCCACAATGGTTGCACGGGGAAGCCAGATGATGCAGAGCAACGTCGACGAGAGAAGCGGCGGCGGAGGCGAGCGTGCTTTGCCTGCTGTGGTTGCTGCGCTGCCCTTGTCATCCTCATCGTGATGGTCCTCATCATCCTCGCCTTCACTGTCTTCAAAATCAAGAAGCCCCAAATTCACCTGGAACGAGTGACCGTGCAGGATTTCGAGGCACAGGTGATTCTCAACCTGCCGCCGTCCGTTTCTCTCAACGTCACCCTCGCACTCGCTGTATCTGTACACAATCCGAACAAGGCAGCGTTCCGCTACGGCAACACCAGCGCCTTCATCTTCTACCGCGGCGTCCAAGTAGGAGCTATGCCAATCCCCGCTGGAAGGTTGGCTGCTGGTGGGACGGCTACCATTGCATCCTCCCTTACACTGTTTGCTGGTGTCCTCCTTGGTGATATTCGCGTTTACAGGGACTTCATCGCCGGCTCATTGCCAATCACCGCTACTGCTCGCGTTTCTGGCCGCGTTGACGTCTTTCACATCTTCAAACACCATGCAGATGCTTCCACGGTCTGTAACGCTACTATAACGCCTCTGAATGGAAGTGGATTGATTCGGAGCCTTGACTGCACCTACGACGTCAAACTCTGAGACAGGAGGGTGCAATCCGTTCGTCCTAAATATTCATCAGAAGCATTCTCTCTGTAGTTCACTAAGCATGCCTTAAGTTCTGGGAGGCTGCAGAGATGTGTCTGCCTAAAGCCATAGCTTTACCTTCTAGAGTCATAGCACTTATGACTACGAACCACGTTACGGACCCTCGTCCGATCTCTGTCGTTATTAATGGCAGACATGATTAGCTGAACAGCTCTGATGGAATCTTATGTCGATTAACCTCGTCTAACGATTCGTCGAGAAAATGATACCCTAAACCCACATCCACGTGTTACGACAATCTACGCTCTTTGGCTGGGCAAGTATTCATTTATGATCGAGACATTAAGCTGGAGAAGGCCTAACTGAATGAAGCACTGGAGTCTTTCTTATTGTTTTCTGGATCAGTTTGCTGATTTTATCTGTTCTGCGGAAGCTAGGTAGCCAGCCAAAGCAGAATTTTAGTGTCATTGATACAATACAGTAATTGAGCTAATTCTGCATCTCTTTGCAAGCTCCATTTTGGGGATGTAATGTGTCTTATCTCACTATGCGTCTCAGCTATGAGTGGATCTCTCTATGCAGCGTGTATTAACGCCTTCCAGGGCGTTTCACGCTGTATAGACATGGATACTGTACATTGGCGTCTGCACATGAGCCTTAACATATCTTGCATGATGTTGAATGGGCATCCGTATGTAATGACCATGCCTTTTGTGAAGTTGCGCAGGTTTTCTTTGAATCTATGGTGTTATGCACTTGTCTCATAACTACCTCTCATTCATGTCATGTTTTATTTTTTTGCTTTTGGGGAAGTTCGATCGTTGCCCTACTTCTCTATTTATGCTTACATTTAGGTTTGAAAGATTGAAACACCAACTCACCCACCTTAGGGAACCCCTTTCCTTCTCTTTCCAGGGTTATACCAATGGTGATCCTCGATATATTATTTCTGTTATTAGTAAGATTGATTTGATCCGTATGCTGAGGACTCTTGTCTTATTGCTTTAGCACTCGTGGTTCGTCCTATCCAGCATCAATACATCCTGTTTTGCTTCATCAGTCTTTTTACATCACTAGAATGATGTTGCACTATATAAACTCCGAACCCTGACATTCTGTACAAGCTATGTAGCAGACAACGCTCTTGCTTGATACCATCCATGTTGAGGAGGCTCGATTCTAGATAGTATCGCCGTCACCTCATCTAAATCTGTTTAAGGGCTACGTGTTGTAGATGTCTGTCAATGGCAATGGAGATGTAAATGGGTTCATTCTCTCATATTCTATTCCGCTCGCATTGTACCAGAGCTAAACGCAGCTGCTAATAATGGCAAGTGACAAAACTATGGTTAATCTCTTCAGAAAATATCATAGTTTTGATCAAAGGATCTCTTTCTTCATGTCTATCTCCTATTATTAATGAGCCATGTCAAATCTCCTTCTTCTGTGCAATCTGGTGTTGTTTTGCAACTTGGTTGCCGTGCTCCTTGATATTAAACTCGAGATAGATCACGTCGCGCATCTCCAGAAACTCAACTGTGCGTCGCGCATCTCCAGAAGCTCAACTGTGAATGACCAGGAAGGAGTCCAGCTCAACAAATTGAGCTGAATACAGCTGAGAGGTCAAACAGAAGTCCCCAAGTATGTACAGAGTTTGGAGGGTAGTGAGCAGCAAGGAGATGGGCCGAGCATTTGAAGTCTGTAGAGCATATAGGTTTGTAGGGAAGATAGTAGGTATAAGGGCAGAAGATGATCGGCTGTGAGGTACGAAGCCTCTTGGAGTCTTGATGGAGTTGGGTCTCTCTCTGATCAATCGCCGTGGAAGCTTCTTGTAGATGGTTCAACTTAAATATGTTTTCCTACTGTCCCAAGAAGAAAGCACTACTGGTCCCGGTTCGCTTCGCTGGCCTGGTGGTTGGGCTTCTCGCCTCTTGAGGCGGGGGCGAGGGTTCAACCCCTGGCAGTAACATGTAGGGACATATGAATCCTAGAAACCGTTGTATGTGGCTGTTGGCCACCGTTTAATTATCCCTGCGGTAGTTGTGACTGTCGTTTAACTCAGTCTTGTAAACCCCTGTTCTTGTGGGATAAGGGGGGTCCCATGGGTACTATGCCCTTCCTTGTACAGTTGCGATTTCAAAGTTAAAGTCCGGGGGAGTAGGCCTCGGCCGAACCTCCATTTAAAAAAAAAAAAAAAAGAAAGCACTACTGTCCTAAGAAGAAAGCATGGTGTTCAAAGCTTTCAAAGCGTACTCTAGTGTCGTGTCCCGGGCATTGGGTATCTCACCGCACTTGTCCTTTGGGGTTGGTTGACCACAGTCTTTGATTACAAGGTCATGTACGAGTCTTTTTTGAAAGATGAAGTGACGGATAGATTTTGCCTTTTGAACGGGTAAGCATCCTGGCCCCCATCCCCTACTTAGAAAAAAAAAAAAAAAAGCTGAAGCTCTTGGGGCTTTCTTAGCGACTTTACGAGTTCTCAGAATCCGATAATGAAGTTGTTAGGCAAGTTATTGGGCAATGCTTGTCCGGGTTCTCAATTATTAGTAGCATCCAATGGTTTGCATCCAATGGTTTTCAAGTAGGTTGAGACGATGTTGCTATATAGTCATTCAAATGCTCGTGATGACATGGATCACTTCGTAAGGCACAAGTGACATGAATCAGTTTATGAGATGTAAAGTGCTATTTAGACTACTTGGGTGGGCGATGGCAGTCTCGTAAGCCCTACCATGCAATCATTTATGGCCAATTTTCATATCGTGTTCACAAGTACAGGAGGCACATCCAAATCTTCATTCCACATCATAGAATATGAAAATTGGCACATCGTCCATGTCATGTAGGTGGGTTGGTTTGGCACTAGCCTCTAGAGGCACAGGTTTTGTGTTCAACTTCTAGGCTAGACATGCAATGGCTTTGGTTAGTGTAAACCAGTTGTAACCTTGTCTAACTTTTGTTTTGTGGGATATAGGGAGTCCGTGTGTACTATGCCCATTCACTTGTACAATTGTTCTTTCAAATTAAAGCTCCGAGGAGTAGATGTTTGTTGAACTTTCAATTAAAAATTGACACATTCAAATTTTAATTTCATGTCACAAAACATACATAAAAAATTTGTTTCGGCCTTTGCCTCTCACCCTTTGAACATATTGGATACCAAGTCACGTAGAAATCTTTCTTTTTTGACAAACAAGGAAAAAATATTGAATTTAAGATGGACTAATACAATAGTAGCCAATGGGCTAGACAATAGAGAAGAATATCACGAGTTTGTGGAGTAAATAGATAGGAGATACTCTCGCCATCTACATGGGGCTTCTTAGAGAGGATGTTATGGATAGTTGGAGATGGTGATTCACTAAAGTGGATTTTGAAAGCCAAAAGAGGATAAGATGGTTGAAGTTGTGAAGGATTGCAATAAGAAGCTGGTGGATGCACTTAAGCAATGCAACGGGATAATGGTAAGTAATTTCTTGTAATTTACTCCAAATTGTTCAGCCTGAGGTGTCTTCAAGTTTGAGTACTAATTTCTTAACCCTTCAAAATTATGCAAGGACTTTTTTCACTCAAATCAGACCTCAAACGAGGGATTATGACCTTTTTCTAACAAGGGGACACTAGAATCTGAAGAGGGTTAGTTTTAAATAGCTCACCTATAAAAGTGAACAAACCTTCATGTGTGTTTCTTCTTGTTTTTATTGTTCATTCTCTCTTCTAATCAAGTGTGAGTTTCTTGGGAGCTCTTGTCTCTAGTCTATCATCTTTAGTTATGGCTTCTTAAGACTTTTGAATTACCAAACATATTAACAATGTTGCTTTTTATCCATGGCTGTGGCTTCTTATTGATTTTTGAGATTAAGTTATTTCTATGTGCAATTTGCGATGTCAATAATTAGCTAGCTAGCTAGTTAGCTAGCTAGCTAGCTAGACAGATAGATAGATAAATAGATAGATAGATAGATAGGTAGATAGATAGATACTAATTAGCTATCTATCTATCTATCACATTACTAATTAGTTATTACTAAGTAGCTAGTCCTTGGTTAGTTGTTTGTAATTAGTTATTACTAATTAGCTATTGTTAATTAGCTTGTTATCAATTAGCTATTACTAAGTAGGTGGTTCTTAATTAGTTGTTAGTAATTAGCTATTACTAATTAGCTTGTTACTAATTAGCTATTACTAAGTAGCTATTTACTAACTAGTTGGATCTTAGTTACTTGTTAGTAATTATCTATTATTAATTAGCTATGATTAAGCTATTGATTTTGGGTTACTTGTTTGTAAATAGCTATTAATAATTATTAGCTTGTTACCAATAAGCTATTACTAAGTAGCTATTCGTTGTCAGTTGTTAAAAATTAGCTATTAATAATTAACTTGTTAACAATCAGTTATTAATAATTAGTTTGGTATCAATTAGCTATTACTAAGTAATTGGTTGTTAGTTAGTTGTTAGTAATAATTTATTACTAATTAGCTTGTTAGTAATTAGCTATTACTAATTAGCTTGTTACTAATTACCTTGTTACTAATTAGCTATTACTAAGTAGTTAGTTCTTGGTTAGTTGTTAATAATTAGTTATCACTAATTATCTTGTTATGAATTAGCTATTACTAAGAAGCTGGTTCTTAGTTAGTTGTCAGTAATTAGCTATTACTATTTAGCTTGTTACCAATTAGTTATTACTAAGTAGATAGTCTTTGGTTGATTGTTTGTAATTAGTTATTACTAATTAGTTTATTACCAATTAGCTATTACTAACTAGTTGGTTCTTAGTTAGTTCTTAGTAATTAGCTATTACTAAGTAGCTTGTTACTAACTAACTATTACTAAGTAGTTGGTTCTTGGTTAGTTGTTTGTAACTAATTAGTTTGTTACAAGCTATCTATTAGTAAGTTGCTGATTTTGGGTTACTTTTTAGTAATTAGATATTACTATTTAGCTTGTTACGAGTTAATCAATACTAAGTAGCTAGTCCTTTGGTTAGTTGTTTGTAATTAGTTATTAGTAATTAGCTATTACTAATTAGCTTGTTACCATTTAGCTATTACTAAGTAGCTGGTTCTTAGTTAGTTGTTAGTATATAGGTATTACTAATTATCTTGTTACTAATTAGCTATTAGTAAGTAGCTGATTCTTGGTAAGTTGTTTGTAACTAATTAGCTTGTTACTAGTTAGCTATTATAAAGCTGCTGATTCTAGGTTATTTGTTAGTAATTAGCTATTATTGGTTGGCTTGTTACCAGTTAGTTATTACTAAGTAGCTAGTCCTTGATTAGTTGTTTGTAATTAGTTATTACTAATTAGCTATTAGTAATTAAATTGTTACCAATTAGCTATTGCTAAGTATCTGGTTCTTAATTAGTTGTTAGTAATTAGCTTTTACTAATTAACTTGTTACTAATTAGCTATTACTAAGTAGCTGGTTCTTGGTTACTTGTTTGTAACTAATTAGCTTGTTACAAATTAGCTATTACTAAGTTGCTGATTTTGGGTTACTTGTTAGTAATTAGCTAATAAGAATTAGCTTGTTATCAATTAGTTATTACTAAGTAGCTCGTCGGTATTTAGTTCTTAGAACTTAGTTATTAGTAATTAGCTTGTTACCAATTAGCTATTAATAATTAGCTTGTTACCAATTAGCTATCAATAATTAGCTTGTTACCAATTAGCTATTACTAAATAGTTGGTTATTAGTTAGCTTGTTAGTAATTAGCTATTCTTAATTAGGTTTTTACTAATTACCAATTAGCTGTGACTAATTAGCTATTATGAATTAGCTATTACGAATTAGCTATTAGGAATTAGCTATTAGGAATAAACTATTATAAATTAGCTATTACTAATTACTATTATGAATTAGCCATTATAGATTAGCTATTACTAATTAACTATTATTAATTAGCTAATACTAATTATCTTCTACTAATTAGCTATTACTTACTAGCTATTAATAATTAGCTATTACTAATTATCTATTAATAATTAGCTATTATGAATAAGCTATTACGAATTAGCTATTACTAATTAGCTATTACAAATCAAGTATGAATAATTAGATATTTTGCATGGTGAACTGACGTTATGTTACTAGATAGAAGCCTCATCTATAGTTTCCTCTATTGCAAAATTACCATGCTCTATTGCTCAAATGCATAAAATGAATACGAAAAGCAACATCTCTAGATTTTCCATCAAGCTCAATTGAAGAAAATGTATTAGTGTGAATAGTTAAGGTCAAATATTCCACATGTCAAAATGGTTGTTTTATAGTTTTTGTATATAATCTTTGAAGGAAAAATTTACAGTGAACAACTCAACCATAGACTATAGTAAACCATCCTTTCAAACATCTACACACACACATACACTTTAAATTCTTCTTTCAAATAGCTATAGCTATATATGTATGTATGTATGTATGTATGTATGTATGTATGTGTGTGTGTATAGCTATTTGAAAGAAGAATTTAAAGTGTATGTATATATATATATATATATATATATATATATATATATATATATATATATATATATATATATATATATATATATATATATATATATATCACTACAAGAATAACGGGGGCGTAGCGATGCCCCCAATCGAAAAAAATCAGGTATCCTCGCTTATCGGACGCTTCTTTAAAAAAGCATTGCATAAGTGACGTTCAAGAAAAAAACCCAAAAAATAAATTAGGGTAGTCGCATATGCAACGGTCAACGTCGCTTATGCGATGCTTTACTCTAGGGTGTCTAAGAGCTTCAACGCCTAGCGATGCTCCTAACGACACAAACAAACTGTCTGCAATGATTGGGCATCGCATAAGTGATGGTGTAAGAGTTAAAAAAAAAAGCTTTTTTTCAGCACATTTGTGTCGGGATCGAGCAAGCGAACGAATCTTCATAACGAGTGAGAGTGACGGTGCCGGTTGCAATCGAGTCCCGAGGTAGGTACACACACATACACAAACATACACACACATACATACACACATGCATACATACATGCACACATATGCATACACACATATACATACACATATATACACATGCACACCTACACAGACATATGCATACATACACATGCATACACACACATGAATACACATACATACGTACATATGCATACACACACATACATACACATATATACAGATACACACATATACATACACATACATACACACATACACATACATACACACATATACACAAACATACACACATATACACACACATACATACATATACACACACAGATACATACACATATATACACACACATATACACACACAAACATACACACATATACACACATGTACATACACACACATATACACACACATAACTTATATACACACACATATACATACACACAGGTTCATACACACATATACACACATAGATATACATACATATATACACACACAGATACATACACATATATACACACACATACATACACACATATACACACACATACATACATACATATACACATACACAAACACGTACATAGACACATATACAAACATACACATACACATACACACACAATGCATACACACATACACATATAAATACTTGCACATAGACACACACATATACACTCACATGCATACATACACAAACATGCATACACACATATGCTTACACATACATACATACATACACACACATGCATGTACATAGACACACATGCATACACACACATACATACACACATATGCACACACAAATATACATATACATACACACACATATACATACACACACATAGAGACACACATACACATACATGCACATAGAGAGACACACATACACACATATACACATGCATACACACAAACATACACATATATACACATATAAAAACACACATACACACACACATTATACATACATATGCATACATACACATACACATGTATACATACACATACATACATACACATACATACACATACATGCATACACATACATGCATACAAGTATACACACACATACACACATATCCACAGGTATACATACACACACATGCACATACTATACATACACACACATGCACACACGTATACATACACACACATAGATACATACACCCACATATAACACAGATAGAGACACACACATACATATACACATACACACACAAACATGCATATGCATAAATAATGCACATGCATATGTATACACACATACATACGTGCATACACATATACACACCCACATACACATATTCATACACTCACATACACACCTACATACACATATACACACATATACATACATACATATACATGCACATACATATACATACACCCATATACACACACATACACATACATACACACACATACATGCATCACATATACACATACACATACCCATACACATACGCATATGCATATGCATATGCATACACATATGCATATGCACACACACACACACGCACTCACACACGCACACGCACACGCACACGCACACGCACACGCACACGCACACGCACACGCACACGCACACGCACACGCACACGCACACGCACACGCACACGCACACGCACACGCACGCGCACACGCACGCGCACGTGCACGCGCACGCGCACGCTAACGCGCACGCGCACGCGCACGCGCACGCGCACGCGCACGCGCACGCGCACGCACATGAGTTCTATCAAAAATTTGCCATAACTTTGGTTTTGAGTTTTGCTCTTTTAAATCATTTCTTGATGCTATTGTGTCTTTCAATCCAAGAAGATGTTGCCATAATGAATAACCAATATTCTTGAATATATGCATAGGATCAAGAAGATGACATACTTTTAACTCCTTCCAATACTCTAAAGAACACCATATCAACATATTCTTTGCTAGTGCTAATTTTTCTTTACCTCTAATCTTACATCCTCATTATCTTCATCATCACTTAAGATTTCCAATTCTAGATCTATAAGAGGCCCATCTGTCCATTTTCGATACCAATCCATAGGTGTCATTGGTTTTGGACATTGACCAGTTTCAATTTTTCATCAATGATATTAATACCTCTCCATAACTCTTGGAGATTGTCAATGAGAGGAGCAAGATATATATTCATGTCTTTAACTTGAATTTTTCCTAGGATTAAAAGTGAAAGCATTAAATGTTCCTTTTTAATGCTAAGGTATGGCGGGAGATTGTAGTTAATGACTATGACAGGCCATGTTGACCATTTACTAGATTTCATCCAAAATGGATTAACCCCATCTAATGCAAGTCCTAATTTTATATTGCATAGCTCTTGTGCAAAATCAGACCATCTAGAGTAAATATGTTGAAAAGTTGCACTATATGTTGGAATTCTCATTACCCCATCAATACTTTTATGATCAAATCCCCATGTCAAAAGCTTTGATAATTCAAGGCTTTGAAACATATGTTTAATTCATGGAGCCAATGGAAAATGCCTCAATACGTTTTTTGGGATTTTGCCCTCTTTGTCGTTATATCAAGGAGATTGCCATTTTGGACATGTCAAAGAGTCTGCATATTCATCTCTATATAAAAGACAATTGTTAAGACATGCATCTATACACTGATAATCTATACCAAGATTGTTGATTATCTTCTTCATTTCATCATGTGATGTAGGAAGAATATTCTTGCTTGGTAAAAAATTTTCAAATAGTAACCTACAAGTTCATGAAAAAAGATGATATGAATAAAAATAAATAAATAAGTAAATAACTAAATAAATAAATAAATAGAAAATTATAAAGTATACCCTAATAGTGCCGAAACAGATATGTTTCTCCATCCAAAACAATTTTGAAGATTGAGAATAAATAAGCTTGCACTTAATCATGCTAAGGGACTTCCTTCATATGTATGCTTTAGACATTCTTCTCGAAGATATTTCTCGTTTTTAGAAATATCAATGCTCTAATTACCATTTTGATACCAATCCTCAATAAAACTTGCCATGCCATTATCTTCATCATTATCACAAAATTCTTTTACTTTATCTTCTTTTGAATATAGGTCTTTCAATCTTGCATATTCAATAGGATCACTTTTGCGTAGTCTCCTCATGGAAACTTCTGATAAATGAGGTCTTACTGGCAACTTTGAATGGTGTGGTGGAAGATCATCAATATCATACATAGGAATCTAGACACATGAATAAAAAACATTAGTATTCCATAAATAAATGAAAAGTAAACTTTAAACATAAATTTAAATATGTAAGTTAATTTAAAAATAGTCTCAATCAATTAGAGTTTTCAATGCAACACAAGATAGGTGAATAGAAATTTTTCATTGCTCTCTAGCTATAAGGTGCTTTTGGAGGTCTACACCATCCATAATTCACTAATAATTCATCACGAAAATGTAATGAAGTAATAGCATTGACAACTATGTATCTCTCTACATTTCTATTCATGTATGGGGATTCGTGACTATTTTGACACTCCTCAAATGTGCAATTAGTCATTGAACTATTATATCCTCGACTACTTTTTATTAAACATGCTATATTTCCATGCATGTAACGTCTTCCATCAATATATAATGTTTCATTTTTGGCGTGTGTTATCGCTCTAGTAGCAAGGGAAGCTACATTCAGGCATAATCCATAAGTAGTCATGCTTTGAACATAATGTCTAAGTTGATGCTGATCTCCCCATCCATATATAGGACTAAAAAATGACATAAGAGTGACTTCAAAGTTCGGAGGCACATGCAAATCCTCTACAATAAAGAGACCACAACCAGCACCAGTAATAGTGGAAGGAGCAATCATATAGCGATTACCCCAAAAGTTAAGAGCCTCTCCATCTAAAGGAAGTGGTCCTCTATTCCATCCTCCATATCTTCTTCTATCATATGTTTGTACTAGAGGATGATCACGAGTTGGCAATGGATAATATTCAGATGTTTCAGTCTATAAACCATGAGGTAGACGATTTTGAGAAACCTCTGCTTGTAATTCATAAATGGCAAGTCCGTGACATGTACAAGGTATATTAGCATTCTGAGTAGAAGAATCATCCTCATCATCATTGAGAAAATATTCTTGTATATTAAGTATAATTTGATTTTGTATATGATTTCCAATTAAAATAATGACATTAATTTATAGAATCAATACATACCCAAGCTCTATCACATTGATCAAGAGGTGCTGCATGCTTGAAACTACCATACCCTATCTCATGTTCAATACATTCCAATTGTGGTCTTTGATACATATCATGGCAAAAATTACACCAACATATAATATGCTCTTGATAGTAAAAATCACCATGATTCCTATAAGAGGAATCATGATGGCATTAATTTATAGAATCAATACATACCCAAGCTCTATCACATTGATCAGGAGGTGGTGCATGCTTGAAACTACCGTACTCTGTCTCATGTTCAATACATTCCAATTGTGGTTTTTGATACATACCATGGCAAAAATTACACCAACATATAATATGCTCTTGATAGTAAAAATCATAATGGATATATATTACAATAAGTACTCCTTGCACGATTAGGAGGCGGTGGCGGAGTTCCCTCTGATTGATCAGAATCTGATTATGTAGCAAATAAAGGTAGTAGATATTAATAATCTGATTATTTACATACATACGCATTCACATATACACATTTACACATACACACTTATTCACATATACACAAATACACATTCTGACATATAAATACACATACAAAACTATAAATATATGATGTGTGTATGTATGTATGCATATGTGGATGCATGTGTGTGTATGCGTGCATGTATTAATTATGTATGTGTGTATCTATATGTCTGGGTATATGTATGCATGTATCTATATGTGTGTTGGTATGTATTTATTATGTATGTGTGTGTATTTGTATGTGTGTGTATATGTGTATGTGTATGCATGTATCTATGTGTGTATGTGTATGTGTATATGTGTAAGTGTATGTGTATGTGTATATGTATGTGTGGATATATATGTATGTGTAAGTGTATGTATATATGTATGTGTGTGGGTATGTATTTACTATGTATGTGTATGTATGTATATGTGTATGCATGTATGTGTGTGTATATGTGTATGTGTGTATATGTGTAGGTATGTGTATGTGTATGTGTATGTGTATGCATGTATGTATATGTGTATGTATATGTATATGTGGGTATGTATGTGTAAGTGTATGTATATATGTATGTGTGTGGGTATGTATTTACTATGTATGTGTATGTATGTATGTGTATGTATGTATGTGTATGTGTATGTGTATGCATGTATGTATATGTGTATGTATATGTATATGTGGGTATGTATGTGTAAGTGTATGTATATATGTATGTGTGTGGGTATGTATTTACTATGTATGTGTATGTATGTATGTGTATGTATGTATGTGTATGTATGTATGTGTATGTGTATGCATTTATGTGTGTGTATATGTGTAAGTGTAAGTGTATATGTATGTGTATATATTGTATGTGCAGATACATATGTATGTGTAAGTGTATGCATATATGTATGTGTGTGGGTATGTATGAATATGTGTATGTGTATGCATTTATGTGTGTGTGTAATGTGTATGTGTATGTGTATACATGTATGTATATGTGTATGTGTATGTTTATAAAATTTAAATTTCTTTTAATATTTTGATTCTTTTTTTTGTTTGATATTGAATAACAAAAGATATTATATGGTGGAACAAAATAAGAGAAGACCTAACGTACCTCTTGAGATGTGGCATTATTTTTGCAGATAGCTATGTCTTCAAGAATCATTTCCTTAGTAGAAGGTATACAAATTAATAGATTATATTGGAGTGAGTTATAATTCTCATATGATTTATATTTAATATGTGTTTTTATGTTTCATTAAATAAACACAGGTGGCAGGACAGAAGAGAGTTGAGTTTAGCCATACATCACATTTAGGCCAAATGGGCAATCATGGTTTTGTAGCTACATTTGTAACCATATGTGTTATTGAAGCTATATTTTTTATTTTAGTTAGAATACTAATCATTAATCTTTTTTATTTGTTTCAATGCACCGAAAGGATTATGGTCGATATCCTATGAAAGAGGAAATTTATTTTGCTACACATTGTGGATATTGACATCTCAGTGAGTACATGCAAGATCATCCAAATGCTTCTGTGAGTACTAGTAAATTTTATGTAATTATTTTGTTTTTATTGATGTTTTATATGTTTTATTATTTATGCTTATTATATGTAATACATGAGTATTATGAAGAGGTAGATATGGATGATGTGGAGAGACAGATACAGGTGGGATGATCTCGATTGTCACAAAGTGCTCACACCTCTACCCATGATGCCACTACAGATACATTTGATCATGCGGATGATCATGATGATGAGGATGATCATGACGATGATGATGATCATGACAATGATGACGATGATGAGGATGATCACAATGATGATGACTGATACATTACATTGGATATATATTTTACATTGATATACTTAATTTTTTTATATCTATATATTTTCTCATTGCAGTTATGTTTTGAACTGTGTCTATGATACTAATTAACAAAAAGTCTTTTTTTAATGATTTTTATTGTTGTTTATATTTAACATGTAGTTGTGTGTGTATAAAATGTATGTATGCACATTTAGGTATATATCTATATTTATGTAAGTGTGTCTATATGCATGTATATGCCTGTATCTATGTGTCTATATATGTGCATATAAATATGTTTTATGCATATACATGTGTGCATGTGCATGTGAATGTGTATGTATGTATATGTGTATGTGCATATGTGTGTGTGTGTGCATATGTCTGTGTGTGTGTATATGTATGTGCATATGTATGTGTAAGTGCATGTTCATATGTGTATGTATGTGCATCCATATGAGTGTGTATATGCATATATGTGCATATGTATGTGTAAGTGTATGTGCATATGTGCACATATATGCATGTATATGAGTGTGTATATGTATGTATGTGCATGTGTATGTGTAAGTGTATATGCATGTGTATGTGTATGTGTGTGTATATGTATGTATGTGCATATGTATGTGTATGTGCATATGTGTATGTATGCATGTATATGAGTGTGTATATGTATATATGTGCATATGTATGTGTAAGTGTACATGCATGTATATGAGTGTGTATATGTATGTATGTGCATGTGTATGTGTAAGTGTGTGTATATGTATATATGTACATGTGTATGTGTAAGTGTATGTGCATGTATATGAGTGTGTATATGTATGTGTGCATGTGCATGTGCATGTGCATGTGTAAGTGTGTGTATATGTATTTATGTATGTGCATGTGTATGTGTAAGTTTGTGTATATGTATGTATGTGCCTGTGCATGTGTGAGTGTATGTGTATGTATGTGCATGTATATGAGTGTGTATATGTATGTATGAGCATGTGTATGTGTAAGTGTATGTGCATGTGTGTGTGTATATGTATGTATGTGCATGTGTATGTACGTGTAAGTGTATGTGCATATGTGTATGTGTGTGTATATTTATGTATGTGCATGTGTATGTGTAAGTCTATGTGCATATGTGTGCGTGTATATGTATGTATGTGCATGTGTATGTGTGCATGTATATGTATGTATGTGCATGTGTATGTGTGCGTGTATGTGAATATGTGTGTGTACTTATGTGCACGTATATGTGTATGCATGTTTATGTATGTATGTATGTATGTATGTATGTGCATATGTATGTGTATAAGTATGTATGTGTATATGTGTGTGTGCATGTGTATATGTATGAGCATGCATGTACATGTGCATGCATCTCCATTTGCATCCATGTGTAGGTGCATGCATCTGAATGTGTATATGCATGTGCATAATTAGTATGTGTTAATGTGCATATGTGTATATGCAATAATGCATGCATGTCTTTTCATGTGTTTGTAGATATGTTTGTGCATATGCATGTGTATGTGTATGTGTAAGTGATGTGCGTGTATATGTGTGTATGTGCATGTGCATGTGTATGTGTGTATGTGCTTATGTATGTGTGTGTAAAAGTGTGAGCGTGCATGGTCATGTATATATGTATTTGTGCATATGAATGAGTAGGTGAGTATGTTAATTAATGAAAATAAAATAATTCAAATGAATACAAACAATGAAAATTGTACTTACAATAATTAGCCATATTTTATGCTTGGTGAACTTCTTGAATAACCTGCAATAGAGAGAGAGAGAGAGAGAGAGAGAGAGAGAGAGAGAGAGAGAGAGAGAGAGAGAGAGAGAGAGAGAGAGAGAGAGAGAGAGAGAGAATATGAGAGAGAGATTAGAAAAGAGAGAGATTAGAAAAGAGAGAGATTAGAAAAGAGAGAGATTTAGGAATAGATTTATGGAGCTCATAAGCACAATGTAGATTTGAACGTTGGAGAGATCTTTGATTAGTTGCACGTAAAATCAGGATCGAAGATCAATCCGACATTTTTTTTTACTTTTATCAAGCTTGACAGCCGCATAAGTGATGTAAAAGTGTCGTGTATGCGCTTATACAATTCGTGGATAATCGACTCCCATCATCATCAACTAAGCAATGAAAATGAGCATCACATATGCAATGCTTGCCTTTCCATCCCATAAGCAACGCTAATCTAGCAACACCCTCAGGAACATCGCTAGAAGCATCGGGAATGACATGGGAAATAACATCGAGAATATCATCGTGTATATGACGGTGCGTGCTCGACACTCGGTTTGACGAAATTCATGATTATTTAGCGATGAAAATGTGTCATGTTAACCGTCACTATGCCCCCCATATTCCTTATATATATATATATATATATATATATATATATATATATATATATATATATATATATATATATATATATATATATATATATATATATATATATATATATATATATATATATATATATATATATATATATATATATATATATATATATATATATAGCTATTTGAAAGAAGAATTTATAATGGACAAGTCAACCATAGACTATAGGTAGACCATCATTTCCAACAACTCTCTCTCTCTCTCTTTATATATATATATGTGTGTGTATGCATATATATATATATATATATATATATATATATATGTGCATACATACATATAGCTATTCATACTTACATACCTAGAACATTAAAATGAGATTGGCTTTGATAAGTTTTCCTTGGTAGGACATCTCAATGTCCTAGAAAAATATGAGGAAAAGATGGATTGTACATAGATCAAGTACTTTTGAAGACATGTAAGGATGGATCATTAGCATGAATTTTTGGGCCCTCATCATTTACATGCTCTACCATGTTTGCATGTTGACTTTGTTCTCTTTCTTCATCGGTTGATCTTTGCCCTTGTCTTGTAGGGAGTGTCTTTCCTCCTTGTGTTACTCGACGGTTCAATGGAATATGATTATCATTCCATGGTGTCTCATTAACAGTCTCTTCATCGAAGGACTCCTATAAATTTGACTCTGAATCCATCATGAATCGTCTCCATTCTTGTTGTTTGGGCCTTGCCTTGAATGTTGTCTTAGGTGGGGGATCATCATCAAATCTAAGAGGGGATGGTTACATTTCTTGCGTTACATCTCTCTCTCTCTCTCTCTTGTTGTGAAGCTTCATTCTCCCATGATGGAATGCTACCAGAGTGTGTGCTTGCACCTGATTTTCATCTAGAAGAGTGGCTTGTGGTTCAACGCTTCTTATGGTGTGTCATCCATGTTGGGCACTGAGTACCTTGCACATGGCTAGGTTAGATGATGTGCTCCTTCCTAGAAATCTTCTTCATGCGTACCATTCTCCTAGGATCTAAAGTGATAAAAGGAATAAATCCAACTTTATTTAAAGACTTTCACTTAAGGTTTGTCTTGTTCACATTTAAATGGACAAAAAATATTTAAAAAAATAAAAAAATTTAAAAAAAATTAAAAACTAACAATAATAATAAAAAAATTAAGCATGACATAATGGAAAGAATTGGTTATTTATTTGATGAGAAAGGAATTATAAAAACCTTCACAATCAAGTTTTGGTAAGAAATAATGTATGTTGGGAGTCTGTAAACTATTTCCAAGCAAAACCCTCAAAGACTCTTTGTGCACACCATTGGGCATGATGTAGTGGTCCTGATGATGACATCCACTTCTCTCTTGCAATATCATGTCGTATGTTTCTTGCAATTTTTGCTATTTGTGACTCACATGCTTGTTCCATTGCATTTTTTTAGAGAATGTTGTACAAAAAACAAGTTGAACATTTTTTCTAAATAGTTCGATGTCAATAGACCACACTCATGATGGGTGTGTTTAAAGTAAAAACCTCTAGCCTTGTAATTTGACTTCTCCATGCCTTGTGTACTAAAAATCTCTAGTGGTCCATTTCGGTTCATAAAGTATGCTCCATGTGCAAAAAGAATATGCTATGGTTTGGTCAATAAGATGTACACATGGTATTAACAAATATATCATAAAACGTAAGCAAAACTTAATATGTAATGTGTAATGTTGATCTCTCCCCATGATAGGATGAATGATTGTGTAAACTCCTTCAAACCCACTTGGAATAATTCTCATTGTGAAGCATAAGTGGAAACAAAACCCATCTAATGTAACAATTGATATAAGGGGTGACCAAACCTTCTTTTGCTTGTTAATGAGATCAACCTGACTATCATTGTATGTTGTAATCAAACATAGGTCTTTCCATATCTCCCATTTCCCATCATCTTGAATATTCACATCTCTCTCAAAGAAACATTTTTCCTTCTTCCTAGTCATTGAAACTTTTTGTAAAATCTCTTGAGACTCACCATACTTCTTAACAACTAAAGATACATGGCCACTGTGACAACCAACAGAATTCAAAAGATCTTCTATTTTTTAAATTGCTATTGTTGAACTCTCTAGTGGTTTCATTGAAAATGCATATTCAACATGGAGCTTCAAAAGCCTATCAAAGATCTTAATGAAGGCATGCAAAGTACAAAAGTGAACATTGACCAATGGAAATGGAATAATGGGGTTCCAATCATTGGTTGTTTTTTCATGATTTATTTCTTCTAACGTTGGACACTTCAAAAGAGATTCTCCCATTCCCTACTATTACATAAGTCTGTGTCATCAATCTCTTCAGATTCATTAACTCTCATCAATGCCCTTACATGTTTAGACTATCTCTTACAACCTTTGTAACCTTATGTACAATATGGGAAAAGATAGAGAGAAGATGCTCCTTATTTACAACCTAGCATGCATTTTATACTCTTAAGGTCTCCACCCAAATGCCATTTTACTTCAAAATCACCTATACCATCTACAAAAGGTTTTTTCCCATATACTTGAGAAGAAGTTACTTCTGTAATCCATGGAGTCCTACTAAAAATCCATGAAATAACATTGTTTTATTTCTTTGGGAAGTTCTATAACACCTAACCATCAGATATCTCTCTCTAATTGGACACTGTAAGTAAAATGGGAAGCAGATCCTAAAGTTTTATCACCCATTGCATGGTCCATAGCTTCATTCATTAGTGTCATAATCAACCTTTCTAATCATCGACCATTTATAATTTAGCACTCATCAAGCTTTAGTATGAACTTTAATTTAACATTACAATCTGCACAAAAGAGGAAAAATTATCTTAATTTAACACTTGAATGTAAAAAAACTTCAACACCATTTAAAATGTACTAGGGGAGGGAATTTTTAAAAAATCAATAAGAAAAGTGACTTCTGACATGTTTATTAAAAAATGGGCCCTTTTAAGTAAATATACACTAAAAATGAGATTAAACATAAAATCATTTTTTTATTGAGATACATGCACGAGTTTGATGATGTGGAAAGGAGATTCTCTTGCTCTCTCTCTCTAGAAGAAGAAAGAGAGGAGCCTAGTAAAGCCTAAAAAAAATCCTACTTGAGCCTATTAAAAAATGCCCTATTAAATGCACTTTGTTCCCTTGAAAAGGAACAAAATTAAGATGAATCGCTAAAAATTAGGGATCCCTACAAGGCCCATGCATAGTTTAGTTTTCCCCCTAATTCTTATCTTTATACATTCTCTTGGTATTGTGTGTTATGCCCCAAGCTTCTTCTTCTTCCTTGTGTTGTTTGGGTGTTTCCACAGATCTCAAGCTCCAACAATTGGTATCAAAACAGGTCATCGCATCATCTAGGGCATCATGGATAGCCGTTCTATCATAGTCTTAGAATCACACAAAAATTGGTGAGCATACTCAAGCCGATTAGAAGTTCTAAACAACTTTGCCGTGTCACATCAAAATTTTGATATGAGCTTGTTTTAGCCTCCGAATGCACTATCATAGTGCCTATGCAGGCAATTTTTTCCTTTTTTTCCAAACATATATATAGGTTTCGGTCCGCTAGTACAAGCATCTCAAAGTGTGATACATGTTTAGCAGAGCTTGATAGGGTAATTCTGTTCAGCCTTTTGAGATACAATAATTTCTTTGCATCATGGTATTTTAGTTGGTGGCCATGGCTGAAAGCAATGATGTATTCTGTATGTTGGCTATTGAGGACACATTGGATGGTACCAATTACCTATTATGGGCATATATGATGCATCATGTATTGGTAGCAAAAGAAATGTGGAATATTGTGTAAGGTGTTGAGAAACGGCCTACTACACCTGCAAATATAGTTATTGAAGGTGATATAGATGGCGATGAAGATGACGATATTCAAATTCCTATTCATGCTACGGTTCTTGCTGCACCTATTGCAAAGCAACTTCAATGAGATGGTAGAGATGCTCAAGCATATGCATTGATAGCTTTGTCTATCAAACATGCCATTATCCCTCATATTCACTCTTGCAAAATAGTGAAGGATGTTTGAGATACACTTACCACTTTATAGCAGACAAGAAATAAAGTTCGTGTTGCTTACCTCCAATTGGAGAATGATCATATGAATGAAGGATATTCTATGGACTATTTTTTTACAAAGATCAAAGATTTGAAAGAGTAGCTATTTTTGCCAGATGGTTTTGCCAGATAGTTCACTTGTACAAAATGTTCTTAATTGTCTTCTAGATTTTTATAAGAGTTTTGCTTCTACTTTTCGGTTGATGATGAAAGGTAATCCAAATGACTTAACATTTGAGGAGTTATTCTATATTTTTTTGTAGGTAGATGAGTCCAGGCATAGTAGGTCCATTATGCATGTAATAGATCAAGCTTTCTTAGCTAGTCAGAAGGGCAAAAGTAAATGGAGCTCATCTACTAGTAAGCAAAAATATGCTAATTCTACATAGTCAAAAAAGGAAGACAAAGATGAAAAGAAAACATAAAAGCTGAAACAATTTTGAAAATACTATAAAGGAAATGATCATGTCATAAAGGTTTGTTTGAAACTCGTTGTAAAAGAGGAACAAAAAAAAGAGGTTGGAATGATTGTTGCAAAGCCCTCTGCACATAAAACTGAGTCTGCTAATCTTGTGCAAAATAAAGAATGGGTGTTTACTACTGTTTATAGTTATGAACCATCTTCTCATGAACAATGCATGTTTGTAGTAGACCTAGATGCTTGGTAATTTGATAGTGCAGCAACCAAACATATTGCCTCACAACACAGTTTCTTTAGTTCACTTGAGCCTTCCCCCATAGGGAATACTATCACACGTGCTAAAAAGTCCTCTTATCCTATAATGGGAGTTGGTAAGATCATTCTAACTTCTATTGATGGTAGCTATTTCATATTGTTAGATGCTTTGTTTGTGCCAAGGATCAAGAAAAATCAGTTGTTAGTATTTGCATTAGCCAAGATTGACTTGGTTGTCACATTTGTTAATGATAGGTATACATTTCATGATCTCTCAAATGGCAATGTCATTATTGCTTCTAGAATTTTATGTTGTGGGCTATATAAGCTCATAGACTATGCAAAATATATCAATGATTTAGCATGTGCAATTTACGATTCTTTGGCTATCTGAGATGCAAAGCTTTGGCATGCATAATTTGGTCCTCAGAATGTTGCTAGTTTGCTACAATTGTAGAAATCTAAAATGGTGTCCTCTCTACCCAAAATTGAGGCACCTGGTAAACATGTATGTGAAGGTTGTATTTTGGGAAAAATATAACATCCCTTCTTTCGAAAACATGGTTTAATTTTGTCTACTTAGAAATTGCAGCTTGTTCGTAGTGATCTTTGTGGTCCTATGCACACACCTTCTTTTGGGAACCACCTTTACTTCATGACATTCATTGATGATTTTTCCAAGCATGCATGGGTGTATCCATTAGAAGCAAAGGCATAAGTGTTTATGTTATTCAAATAGTTCCTAGTTTTGGCTGAAGATTTGCCAACATTTAAGTTGGGCACCCTCCATTCTGATCGAGGGGGGAATATATGTCATCTAATCTAAACGCATTTCTAGCTGAGAATGAGATAAATATCAATGTACAGTGCCGTATACACCTCAACAAAATGGAGTTGTTGAAAGAAAGAACAAGTCTCCCATGGAGATGGCAAGGTGTATGGTCAAAAGTCAGGCTTTACCACATAGCTTTTGGCTTGAGGCTGTTATGTGTGCAACATATATACTTAATAGGTATCCCAGCAAAGCACTACAGTCTATCACTTCATATGAGGCTTGGCATGGTCACAAGATATCTATTGCTTATCTGCTTGTCTTTGGTTGTCTGGCATATGCATTAGTGCATGAACAACAATGCAAGAAATTGGATGAAAAAAAAGAAGTGAAATTTATTTTCCTTGGGTACAATTATGAAAGAAAAGGCTATCATCTATATCATCCATAGATGAAATGCATTTTGGTTAGCCGTGGTGTTGCTTTTGTGGAATATCCAATTCAGCCATTACTTTCATGTACTAGTGAGACATCGGTTAGCTTGAAAGATGTATATGACACTTTGTTGCCTCTTTTCACAGGTGGACAATCAAGTGCTAGTCCAAATGAGGCAATTTCTTAGCCTCTATAGGTTCCACATGATGGTGCAAATCATTGAATTTTTTATGCAGATTTACATGATTCACTTGTTGATGTGAGGACTACTATAGAGGAGGCAAAAACTATGCCTAAATGGATGGTGCAAACTTTGCGAGATAGAAAATTAGATGGACCTCTATCATATGTTACCCATTTATGATCTCATAGTGCTTGTTTTGTATCAGATTGCTATGAAACGATTACCTCTAATCTTTGCATTGTAAATAAGCTTATTTCTTTGCATTGCAAATGAGCTTATAGAAAATTGGATGGCTGCAATGCAATCAAAATATGATGAATGGAAATAAACAAGAAATGGAGTGTCTCCAAGATACAAAATGGAGATGCACTCATGCAGATACAAATGTAGATGATGTAGGAGCATCATATCATCAACATCATACAGATGGCGAGATGTATGGTCAAAAGTCGGGCTTTACCACATAGCTTTTGGCTTGAGGCTGTTATGTGTGCAACATGTGTACTCAACAAGGGTCCCACCAAAGCACTCTAGTCTATTACTCCATATGAGTCTTGGCATGGTTGCAAGATATCTGTTGCTTATCTACTTGTCTTTGGCTAGCTTGCATATGCATTAGTGCTTGAACAACAACATAGGAAATTGGATGAAAAAGTAGTTGAAATCTATTTTTCTTGGGTACAATTCTGAATGCAAAGGCTATCGTCTATATCATCAACAAAGTAAATGCATTTTGAATAGTAATGATGTTGTTTTTTGTGGAAGATCCAATTCAACCATTACTTTCATGTACTAGTGAGACATCAATTAGCTCCAAAGAAGTATATGACACTTTGTTGCCTCTTTTCACAAGTGGACAATCAAGTGTTGGTCCAAATGAGGCAATTTCTCACCCTTTATAGGTTCCACATGATGACACAAATAATTCCATTCTTTATGCAGATTTACATGATGCACTTGATGAGAGGAATGATATAGAGAAGGCAAAAACTATGCCTAAATGGCTGGTGTAGACTTTGCCAGATAGAAAATTAGATGGATCTCTATCATATCATAATCATTCAAGATCTCATAGTGCTTCTACAATTTAGAAAATGAGATGGATTCTATGCAATCATAATATGATGCTATTATGAAGAATGGTACTTGGTCTTATGTGATTTTCCTCCAAGAAAAAAGGTCATTGGCACTAAATGGGTATACAAGCTAAATCATATGCTTGATGGAACAATTGATGGGTATAAGGCTAGGCTCATTGCAAAAGGTTATGCTCAAATATGAGGCATTGATTTTAATGAGACCTCTGCTCCCACATTCCGAATGACAACCGTTCGTAGCATTTTGTGCATTTGCAGCTCATCATGGTTGGAATGTACATAAGTTGGACATTAAAACTACATTTTTGAATGGTGAATTACATGAAGAAGTGTATGTATTTCTGCCCCATGGTTTTGTACAAAAGGGTCATGAAAAAAGTGTGCAGGTTGAAAAAGGCATTATATGGTTTGAAGCAAGCACCACGTGTTTGGTATGAAAAGATACATGCCTACTTGATTGCACACAATTTTGAGAACAATACAACTGAGTGCACCTTATATGTTAAGTGTGCAAATGATGTGATTCTGATCATTGTGTTGTCTATGTTGATGACATGCTGCTCATAAGGCGTCTGAGCCACCCACACTCAATAGTTGCTATGAAAGTTGCCCTATACTCAGCCTCACAATTGGAAGTGGCCACAGTAGGCTACTTCTTGCTCAACCAAGATATACATGAGCTACCAAGCATGAAGAAAAAACCACTCGTGGACACATGAGTGTCATAGCAACCAGCCCAATCACTGTTAGAAAAAGCATGCAAATCTAGCAGTAGTGATTCCTCCTTGGGATAAAAAATCCAAGTAGGCGAGTACCACTCAAGTAGCAAAAGATGCACTTAACCGCCTGCCCAAACTTGAGGCACCCAAAAAACATGTTTGTGAAGGTTGTATTTTGGCAAAATGCAACGTTCCTCCTTTCCAAAAGATGGTTCAGTTCGGGCTACTTAGAAATTGCAGTTTGTACATAGTAATGTTTGTGGTCCTATGCAGCCACCTTCTTTTGGGAACTATCTTTACTTCATGACTTTCATCGATGATTTTTCCAAGCATGCATGGGTATATCCATTGAAGGCAAAGTCCGAAGTGTTTATGTGCTTCAAGCAATTTCTAGTTTTGGCTAAAAATCTATCAGCATGTAAACTGGGCAACCTCCGTTTTGATCGAGGGGGGAATATGTCTTCTGACTTTAATGCATTTCTGGCTGAACGTGGGATAAAACATCAGTGTACAATGCCATATACACCTCAATAGAATGGAGTTGCTAAACGGAAGAACATGTCACTCATGGAGATGGCGAGATATATGGTCAAGAGTCAGGATTTACCACATAGTTTCTGGCTTGAGGCTATCATGTGTGCATCATATGTACTTAACAAGTGTCCCACTAAATTACTGCAGTCTATCACTCCATATGAGGCTTTGCATGGTTGCAAGCCATCTATTGCTCATTTGAATGTTTTTGGTTGTTTGGCATATGCATTAGTGCCTGAACAACATCGTAGAAAATTGGATGATAAAGCAATAAAATGTATTTTTGTTTGGTACAGTTATGAAAGCAAAGGCTATCGTCTATATCATCCACACACTAAATGCATTTTGGTTAGCCGTGATGTTGTTTTTGTGGAAGATGCTATTCAGCCCTTACTTTTGTGTACTAAGGAGACATCTGTTAGCCCCAAAGACATGCATGATACTTTGCTGCCTCTTTTTACAGGTGGAGAGTCTAGTGCTCATCGTGATGAGGCAATTTCTCAACCTTTGCAGGTTTCATGTGATGATGTAGATCATTTCATTTCTAATGTAGTTTTACATGATGCACTTGCTGATGAGAGAGCTGATATTGAGCAGACAAAAACTATGCCAAAATGGCTGGTGCAGACTTTGTGTGATAATAAATTAGATGCACCTCTATCATATCGTACTCATTTCGGCTCTCATAGTGCCTCTTTTGCACCAGATTTCTATGCTATGGCTGCCTCCAGTCTTTGTGATGAGGCTGAAGTTGTTTCATTTGATGAAGCACTTTCGTTTGATGAAGCACAAAATTCTGAACATTGGATGGCTGCAATGCAATCTGAATATGATGCTATCATGAAAAATGGTATACCAATTGTTGGAGTTAGACGTCTATGGAAGCATGCAATCAGTACAAGGAAGAAGAAGAAGCTTGGAGCACAACATACAATACTGCATGTATTACCACTAGAATGTACAAAGATAAGTAGCTCGTTAAGGCAATAGATGTATATACAAGTCGGGGGAAAAAAACCTCATAAAGAGGGAAAAAAGTGCCCCGGCGGTCCTAGAGTGTTCACACACATCACTACCTAAATATATCAACAATGATTATGCTCCTGTTAATAATGGTAATATTCCTCACACACATCAGAAACATGCCATTTATTAATTAAAAGTAGAGGTTTCCCAAAATCATCTACCTCTTGGTTTACATACTGAAACAATTGGAGATTATCCATTGTTAACTCTTGATTGTCCTCTAGTACAAACATATGATATAAAAAGATATGGAGGATGGCATAGAGGACCACTTCCCTTAGATGAAGAGATTTCCAGTATCACTATTGTTGGTTGTGGTATCTTTCTTGTAGACAATTTATATGTGCCTCCAAACTTTGAAGTCACTCTTATGTCATATTGTGGTCCTATATATAGATGGGGAGATTGGTATCGACCTACACATTATGTTCAAAGTATGAGTACTTATGGATTATGTGTGAATGCAACTCCTCTTGCTAGTAGAGGGATTACACATGCAAAAAACGAAAGGTTATATATTTATGGAAGACCTTACATACATGGAAATATACCAGGTTTAATAAACAATAGTTGAGCATATAATAGTTCAATGACTAATTACACATTTGAAGAGTGTGAAAATAGTCATGAATCACCATACATGATTAGAGATCTAGCAAGATACATAGTTGTCAATGATATTAGTTCATTACATGCTGATGATGAATTATTGGTGAATTATGAATGGCATAGAACTCCAAGAACACCTTTTAGAGAGCAAAAAACTATCTGTCCACCTATCCTATGTTGGAATGAAAACTCTAATTAATTAAAACTATTTTCAAATTAACTAAAATATTTGAAAACAATTTTAATAATGATTTTTATTCATGTTTGTAGATTCCAATGTATGATATTGATGATCTTCCACCACACCATTGAGAGTTTCTAGTAAGACCTCATTTATAAGAAGCATCCATGAGGAAGATACACAAAAGTGATCATGCTGAATATGCAAGATTGAAAGAACTATATTAAAAAAAAGATAAACTACAAGATTTTTGCGATGATGATGATGGCATGACAGATTTTGTGGAGGATTGGTATCAAAATGATAACAAAAGAATTCATATTTCTAAAAATGAGAAATATCTTTGAGAAGAATGTCTAAAACATATATATGAAGGAAGTCGCTCGACACGACTAAGTGCAAGGTTACTTATTCTCAATCTTGAAAATCATTTTGGATGGAGTAATGTATCTATTTCGACACTATTAAGGTATATTTTTAATTTTTATATTATTTATATTTATACACACATATGGTGGTGAAATTAGCAAGCCGAAGTGCTTGGCTAACCATTCAGTACCACACATCATTTTATCTCTTCACAAGAAGGAACTTCATGTGAACCTATGCTAGCCATTTTGGGAATAGTTACTTTATATAAATGTAAAAGGAAGGAGAATAAGGAATTTGGTGAAGTTAGGGAGCTAAAACCATGCCTCATGTGGTAGGAAGAATCAATTCAAATCATCTCTAAAGTGTAGGAACCTTTTTGGGATAGGGAAAATTCAAATTAAAACTTGGAACATGTGTATAAATACACATATTTTTAGTTGCAAGATATGTGAGCCATTCTGAGAGAATTTGAGCTACTTCAATGAGCCTACATTGAGCTCATAGCATTTATGAGTAGTCCACTACACTTCACTTGCATCGTATGTTTATTAGCATATACATTTTGATACATTTCTTCATGTATATTTATGTATACGTGAAGAAATCATTATAGTGATTTTGTGGAATCAATTTCTCTATGTTTACTCCATTGTTTGCTCCACTTTAACTTTTTTTAGTTAGATTACCATTTATACTACTTGCATATCAATTTTCTTTACATTTGGTTCACAGGATCTTGAGATATGAATCATAGAAGGTGACTGTGTCTACATGCCTTCTAGATCCTAAAATGTCGGGATGAACCCCTTGACTTGTTGGAATCTTTTCTCAGTGTATGATGTGGCTAAATTGATGAAATAACTTTCTTTAGTTAGCTACACAGTCCAATTAGATGTGTGGAAAAGCTCTCTTATCAATTCATACCAGGTTGTGAGCTCTGAACAAATTACTGAGCACTTTTATTCCTAAAATGGAAGGTTTCTTTACATGTCTAGTACATGCAAGTTATTTGTTTTGATGAAAACCTTTGGGAATGCTGTTCCAATACACGTAGTGGTTCCAAATGCATTATTGTGAAGCTAAAGGAGTCTACTAAGCATCAGTAGAGTTAAATTGATAGGTGTAGAGCAGGTTTTGTGCAACATTCGCTCATCTCTGGAACTTACCTATCCATCTCCTCATAGTGGTATCAAGGCAATAACAAATCAACATGGGAGATGGATTTCATTCATCCATAGAAAAATTGGATTGAAGTAATTACTCAACATGGTCACTTTGAATGGAGGATTATCTCCAAAGGAGAAACCTCTATGGTTACACATTTGGAGATGACATGATGCCAATCCTTAGAGGCAAAGGACAACTAACTCAAGAAGAACAAGAGAGGTTAACCACACGGTGCTCAAAGGATGCTCAAGCCAAGTCATATATTCTTAACTCAATCTTCTTGGTTAACCACTCAGAGGTCATATACCTTTGTGTATATATGGATGATATAATCATTATAGGAAGTGATGCAGAGGGAATCAAAAGAATAAAGGCTAAGATGAAAGAAGAGTTCAAGATTAGTGATCTTGGACTTCTCACATACTTCCTACATTTGGAAGTAGTATATATCGACAAAGGTATGTTCCTAACTCAGAGAAAGTACATTGGACTTATGCTTACCAAGTTCAAGATGGAAAATACAAAGGTTGCAGGTACACCCATGGACGTAAATCTGAAGCTAAGTGCACATGAAGGTGTGTTAATTGTAGACGTGACTAGTTAGCAAAGTCTTGTTGGAGGCTTGAGTTATGCTACTCTAACTAGAGTAGATATTTGCTATGGAGTTAGCTTTCTAAGTCAATTCATGCACACTCCAAGCAAGCCTCACATGGAAGCAACCAAGAGAATATTGAAGTATTTGAAGGGTACAATCAACAAAGGATTGTCCTATCCATATACATCTAATATAGATGTCAAGCTCTTTTTTGATGTAGATTGGGCAGGTTCCAAAGATGATAGGAGAAGCACTTCAGACTATCTTACTTTTGCAAGTACCAATTAGATTTCATGGTCTTCAAAGAAGAAACCTACAATTGCTCTTTCATCAACAAAAGCTGAATACAAAGGACTTGAAAATGCTATATGGATTAGGACCTTATATTCAGATTTAGGGGTGAATACTTCAACTCCAGATATATTTGGGGACAACATTAGTTCATTACATCTTTTTTCTAACTGTATCTATCATGCTAAGACCAAGCATATAGAATTTCATTATCAATATTTAAGGGAAAAGATCATGAGTAAGGAGATACAACTCTCATATATATTTGCACATCAACAATGTGCAGATATGATGACAAAAGCATTGGATGGAAGCAAATTGAATAGGTTAAAATCTATGATTGGACTACAAGAAATCATGAAGTATTGAAGACTCAAGCATCTTAGGCTTGAGAGGGAGCTCTTGGTGCAATAAGCAAGCCTAAGTGCTTGGCTAATAATTGAGGACTACACATCATTTTATCTCTTCACAAGAAGGAACTTCATGTGAACCTATGCTAGTCATTGTGGGCATAGTTACTTTGGATAAATGTAGCAAGGAGAATAAGGAATCTCTTGAATTTAGGAAGCTGAAACCATGACTCATGTGGTAGAAGAATCAAATTCAAATCATCCCTAAAGTGTAGGAACCCTTTTAGCTGAGGGAAAATTCAAATTCAAACTTGGAACATGTGTATAAATACACATATTTTTAGTCACGGGATATGTGAGCCATTTTGAGAGACTTTAAGCTACTTCAGTAAGCATACATTGAGTGCATCTCATGTATGAGTAGTCCACTGCACTTCCCTTGTATCATATGTAAATTAGCATATACATTTTGATACATTGTTTCAAGTATATTTTTGTCTACTCTTTGCTGTTGCATCTTCATCATTAGTTGATTTTCTAGAATCAATTTCTCTGCGTGTACTCCATGATTTGTTGTACTTTAACTTGTGTTAGTTAGAATAAGTGTGTAATAATTGCACATCAGTTTTCATCATAGTTAGTTTAGATAAGTGCGAGGTATGAATAATAGAAGGTGACTATGTCTGCACACCTTCTAGATCCTAGAATGTCAGGATGATCCCCTTGACTTGTTAGAAACATTTCTCAATGTATGATGTGGCTAAATTGATGAAATAAATTGCTTTAGTTAGCTACACACTCCAATTAGATGTGTGCAAAAACCTCTCTAGTCAATTCATACCAAGTTGTGAGATCTCAACAAATTATTGAGCACTTTTGTTCCCAAAATAGAAGGTTTCTTCACATTTTTAGTACATGCAAGTTATTTGTTTTGATGAAAACCTTTGGGAATGATGTTCCAAGAAACTTAGTGTTTCCAAGTGCATTATTGTGAATATAAAGGATTCTAGTAAGCATCCCTATAGTTAACTTGGTAGGTGTAGAACAAGTTTTGTGCAACACTAGCTCATCACTGGAACTTGCCTATCCATCTCCTCACAACATAGACATACACATATAAATATATACATACACATTCATACACACATATACATACACATATTCATGCATACACACAAATACAGATACATAAACATACACATACACACTGTAAATACACATATGCATACACACATACAACATGTCTTGCATGAAGACATGAACCAATTCTCCACATTAGTAGCTATGAAAGTAAGTCCAAAGTAATAAAATCTAAGGTGAGAATAAGAACCTGCATCAAATGAACACTTTCTATTCGTCCATCCTATAGATGAAAATGCAAGGAAAACCAACACAATTTTACATTGTCTAGAATAACAAACGTCAATGAATTTGACAACTAATTAATTTCAACCTTCAATAGGTACAACATAATTGAACATGTCAATAATCGTACAATCCTATCATTATCAATCCTTGAAGAACCTAAGAGGTAAGAAAAGTACCTAACATAATAGAACACAAAAAAAAATGAAAGACACCTGTAAGAAAAGAAACCTCTTCAACTCTTGGGCATGAAATATTTTTCCATCTTGGATTTGGAAACCTTTAGATTCTAGATAAATTTGCTTCTCTTGTTTTCCAGACGACCTAATACCTTCATTGCTAACTACTTCATGAGCTTTGTAGAAAAAATGTGTAAGTCTCAATTAGGAAGGCAAGTATTAGGTGGTCTGTAAAATAGGAGATACACAAGCGATTTAGTAACCAAGGCAGTCAAGCTATAGCCTACATGCCTCAGTAACCAAAAGGAAATTTAGAAATGAAATGAAAAAATATACATACATACACACACACACACACATATATATATACATACATACATACACACACATACACATATTCATACACACACATACACATATTCATACATACATACATATACACATACACACATATACACTCACATACACTCATATACACACATAAATACATGCACATACATACATACACATGCATGTACGCATACACATACACATACACATACATACATATTTATTTATTTGTTTGTTTGTTTCCATTCATAATACTTTTTTCATGAACTTGCAGATTACTATTTGAAAAGTTTTCACCAAGCAACAATATTCGTCCTACACCACATGATGAAATGAAGAAGATAATCAACAATCTTGGTATAGGTGATCATTTTATACATGCATGTCCTAATGATTTTATTTTATATAGAGGTGAATATATATATATATATATATATATATATATATATATATATATATATATATATATATATATATATATATATATACATACATACATACATACATACATACATACATACATACATACATACATACATACATACATACATACATACATACATACATACATACATACATACATACATACATACATACATACATACACACATACATACATACATACATACATACATACATACATACATACATACATACATACATACACACATACATACATACATACATACATACATACATACATACATACATACATACATACATACATACATACATACATACATACATACATACATACATACATACATACATACATACATACATTCATACATACATACATACATACATACATACATACATACATACACACACATACACATATTCATACATACATACATATACACATACACACATATACACTCACATACACTCATATACACACATAAATACATGCACATATATACATACACATGCATGTACGCATACACATACACATACACATACACATACATACATATTTATTTATTTATTTGTTTGTTTTCATTTATAATACTTTTTTCATGAACTTGCAGATTACTATTTGAAAAGTTTTCACCAAGCAACAATATTTGTCCTACACCACATGATGAAATGAAGAAGATAATCAACAATCTTGGTATAGGTGATCATTTTATACATGCATGTCCTAATGATTTTATTTTATATAGATGTGATTATGTAGACTCTTTGACATGTCCAAAATGTCAATCTCCTTGATATAAGGAGAAAGAGGCTAAAATCCCAAAAAGGTATAGAGACATTTTTCATTAGCTGCATGAATTAAACATATGTTTCAAAGCCCTCAATTATCAAAAATTTTGACTTGGTGACCTTATCATAAAAGTATTGATGGAGTAATGAGAGTTCCAATAGATAGTGCATCTTTTCAACATATTGATTTTAGATGGACTAATTTTGCACAAGAGCCATGCAATCTAAAGTTAGGTGTTACATTAGATGGGGTTAATCCATTTTTTATGAAATCTAGTAAATGGTCAACATGGCCACTAGTAGTCATCAACTACAATCGCATGCCATACCTTAGCATTAAAAAAGAACATTTAATGCGTTCACTTTTAATCCAAGAAAAAAGACAAGTTAAAGACATGAATGTATATCTTGCTCCTCTCATTGACGATCTCCAAGAGTTATGGAGAGGTGTTAATGTCATTGATGTATCAAAAATCATTAATCAAAGGCACATTATGAATTGTGGAATTGTGACTTGGACTATACATGATTTTCTAGTATATGGTGTCTATTCAAGTAATGATGTAATGTTTCTATTTAATATACATAAATTTGTATATGAGTTAATTAAATTATATCTTTATGGTTTTCATGCATGCAAGAATATGTACTAAGGGATATAAGGCTTGTCCTTATTGTGGTGACTAATTGAGATCAGTTTATAGTAAAAATCTCAAAAAAATTATTTATCTTTGACATCGATGGTTCTTGCCTAATGATCATCCATGACAATGCCATGCAGAAACGATACATTTTAATGGAAAGATTGAAAGAGTTCAATGTCTAAAACCAATGATACATATGGATTGGTATTGGAGATGGACAGAAGGACCTCTTATAGATCCCACAATCTAAAATCTTTAGTGACGATGAAGATGATGAGAATGTGAAGATTAGAGGTAAAGCAAAATTGTCACTAGTAGAGAATTCGTCGATACGGTATTCTTTGGAATATTGGAGAGAGTTAAAGATTTTTCATCTCCTATCCTATGCATATATTCAAGATGTTGGTTATTCATTATGGAAACATCTTCTTGGATTAAAATACACAACAACATCAAGAAATGATTTGAAGGATCAAAACTCGAAACCAAAGTTGCAACAAAAGGAGTACGGGACATGGTCTATTGTCTTGGATCCCTTATAAGGCAATTATTATACTTTTATGTTCAGATATATGAGAATATTTGATATCTCTTCTTTATGAATTAATTTCTTTATAATTTAGTTTATGATTGATAATAGGTGGACTACAAAAAATATTGACAAAGACTCGATCCAACAAAAGAAACATGAGTGTAGAGATCTACTATGTTTGATGGAGAGAGAGAACTTCCAATATCATTTTTTGATATTCAAGTTCATTCATTGATCCATCTTGTGGATGAAATAGAGATTGCAGGAGTTGGAGACACTTGATGGATGTTTTGGGTCAAGCAATTTATGGGCATATTAATAGGTTATGTATGACAAAGAGCAAAACCAGAAGGATCTATGGCAAAGGTATGGATGCTTAAGGAGTGCATGTAGTATGTTAGTGAATACCTTGAAAGAGTTCCTGAAGAAGCTTCACATGCATTGACTAAAAAGTCTTCTTCAGCATTGACAGATGAGGTACTATTAGATAAGGGAGTTTCATATTAATATACATTGCAATAAAAAAAGAGATATTTCTACTTTTATTGCATATAAGAGTGAATGCATTCAAGCATCCGTTAATGATTCTGAAGAAGAACTTCAAAATCTTAGAAGTAAAATATGGAAAAGCAAAAGATATAGACATTATCTTAATAGTAATGAGAATATAGATGTATCTTGGATATATACTCATAGGTGTTGGTATGGGGGAGAAAATGACAACACAAGGAAGAAGAAGAAAAAGCTTGCAACACAACAAATGATACTAAATGTATTACCAAATGAATGTACAAAGATAAGTAACCCATTAGGATTATAGGCATATATACAAGACAAGGGGGAACAACCTCCTAAAGAGGGAAAAAAGTGCCCCAGCAGACCTAAGTGTGTTCACACATATCACTATCAAATATATCAACAAATTCATCCTTGGAGTGATGTGGTGAACAAGGAGCTGGCACTCATGTATAAGGAAGTTCCAGCTATGTGGTAAGAGATCAATCCATAAAAGCAAGTAAGCCCAAAGCTTTGCAGAAAGCTTCAAACTTTTGCCGAGGTAGAGCCTTTGTGAAAAGTTCTGCAATGTTATCCTATATGGGCACATATGCCAAATTGATCTCTCTAGCAAAGAACCTCTTCCTAAAATAATGATAATGCACCTCAATATGCTTTGTGTGAGCATGGAACATAGGGTTCCTCACAACTGCCAATGTGCTCTTACTGTTAGTGAAGATTGTGATGACAGAAGATTGACCAACACCCAAATTAGTCAAAAGGTGTTTGAGCCATACACGCTTAATGTCTTCTATGAAAGCTACCCAATACTGAGCCTCACAACTGGAAGTGGCCAAAGTAGGCTGCTTCTTGCTCAGCCAAGATATGCATGAGCTATGAAGCATGAACCAAAAACCACCAATAGTGGACACAAGAGTATCATATCAACCAACCCAATGAGAGTCAGAGAAAGCATGTAAATCTGGTGGGAGTGATCTCCCTTGGCATTAAACAATCAAAGTAGTCGGGTACCACTCAATTAGAAAAAGATGCACTAACTCCCTACCAATGGTTGACACCTCGGCAATGCATAAACCTACTCATCTGAGAGATGACAAATTGAATATCAGGCTAAGTTATGCATAAGTAAATCAAGCATCCAACAACTTGCTAATAGAGAACAACATCAGATGCATCTCAAGCATCATGAAGACTCAATCGTAAACATGTTTCCATATGAGTGCCAATAGGTTTGCAATCTTCAAGGCCAAAAAACTACAATAATATGTCAATATAGTTTGTTTGATAGTAAGATATTCCATCATCAACATGCATAAACTGAATTCATAAATAGTGATGCAAATGCCCCAAATTTGACATCTCAAATGAGGAATGAAAATGAGCCTTAAAATCAGCAATATGCTTCTCATTAGGACCAGTGAGCATCATGTCATAAGCATAGATAACAATGATCATAAGCAAATCATTTGCATGTTTAACATATAAGGTGCTCTCAGTTGGATTGTTCTCAAAACCATGTGCAATCAAGTAGGCATTTATCTTTTCATACCAAGCACATGGTGCTTGCTTCAAACCATATGATGCCTTTTTCAACTTGCACACTTTGTTTTCATACCTTTTTTGCACAAAACCATGGGGTTGAAAAACATACACTTCTTCATGTAAGTCACCAAAAATGTAGTTTTAATGTCCAAGTGATGTACATTCCAACCGTGATGGGATGCAAGTGCACATATGCTAAATTTTTGCAACATACCTAGGTTTGTACCTATCAATTGTTCCATCAGGTTTACATTTCAGCTTGTATACCCACTAAGTGTCAATGGGCTTTTTGCCGAGAGGCAAATCACATAAAGACCAGGTACCATTTTTCATAATAGCATCATATTCTAATTGTGTAATAGTCAAAATGATCTTACCAATTCCCATGATTGGATAAGAGGAGTTGTTGATGCATGTGATAGTATTCCCTATAGGGGTAGGCTCAAGTGGACTGAAGAAATTGCACTGCAAGGTTATATGTCTGGTTGCCCCACTGTCAAAGTACCAAACATCCTAGTCTATTGCAGACATACATTGCTTATGAGAAGATGGGTCATAACTACAAATAGTAGTAAATTCCCATTCTTCATTTTGTACAAGATTAGTAGAATCTGTTTTGGGTGTAGAGGCCTCTACAACAACCATTCAAGCCTCTTTTTTCTTTGCCTCCTTTGCAACAAATTTTGGATAAATATTTATGAAATGATAATTTCTTTTATATTACTTTCAAAGAAATTTTTACTTTTCTAATTTCTTCTTCTCCTTGTCTTCATTTTTTGAATGTGTAAAATCAGCAAATTTGTGTTTAGTAGTAGATGAGCCCCATTTAGCTTTGCCCTTGTGATGAGCAAAGAAAGCTTGATCTACTACATGCATAATGGACCTATTCTGCCTTGATTAATCTTCTTGCAACAAAATAGAGACTAACTCCTCAAATGTTAAGTCATTTGGATGGCCTTTCACAATGAATTGAAGAGTAGGGACAAAACTCTAATATGAATCTAGAAGACCATTCAAAATAGTCCACACAAGCAAACTGTCTGGCTAGACTTCATGAGCAGAAATTAGTTGTTCCTTCAAATCTTTGATCTTTCTCAAAAAACTATCCATAGAACCTCCTTCATTCATATGCTCACACTCCAACTCTTTTTGGATGTAAGCAATAGGAGCATCCTTTCTTGCTTGGTATAAGGTGATAAGCATATCCCAAGCATCGTTTACTATTTTGCAAGAGGGAATATGAGGAATAATGGCATGCTTGATAGAAAAAGCTATCAATGCATGTGATTGAGCATCTTTTCCATCCCATCAAAGTTCTTTTACAATAGGAGCAACAAGAATCATAGTTCAAATAGGGATTTGAAGATCACCATCTTTAGTGTCATCTATATCACCTTGGATAACTATATTTGGAGGTGTAATAGGTCATTTATCAACATCCTGCATAATATTCCACAATCCTTTTATGAACAATATATGATGCATCATATATGACCAAAATGAGTAATTGGTACCATCCAACTTGTCCTCAACAACCAACATATAGAATACATTGTTGCATTCTGCCATGACCACTGACTAAAATACCCTAATGCAAAAAAATGATTATATCTCAAAAAGTTGAACAAAACTATGTTGTCGAGCTCTATTAAACCTATAGTAGACTTTGAAGCGCTTGTAGTGGTGAACCAAAACTTGTATATATGTTTGGCACAAACAAACAAAATTGCCTGCACAGGCACTTTGATAGTGCATTCAAAGGCTAAAACAAGCTTAGATCCAAAATTTGAAACCAGAAAACAAAGCTGTTTTGAACTTCTAATCAGCTTGAGCATTTTCACCAATTTTTGTGGGATTATGAGACTGTGACTTGGCCCTAGGTGAAGTGGCGATATGCTCTGATACCAATTGTTAGAGTTTGAGGTCTGTGGGAGCATGCAAACATCACAAGGAAGAAGAAGAAGAAGAAGCTTGGAGCACAATGAATGTACAAAGATAAGTAACCCCTTATGGTTATAGGCATATATACAAGTAGGGGAAAAGAGCCTCCTAAAGAGGGAAAAAAGTGCCCCAACGGATCTTAGTGTGTTCACACACATCACTATCAAAATATATCAATAGTATGCAATGAGTCAATGAAAATAATGAACAAATATCAAATAAGTAGAGAGAGTTAATGATAGGCTGTGAAAGAAACGTAATTTGATTCTACTAATATTCTATTTTGCACATATATATACATTAGTTTCTCTTCTAATAATTTAGTTTTTCTTGCAAGCTTGAATGTTAACTAATATGTGGGCTTATGGATAGGATATTGGAGTCAATATTATTGATTTTTTGCATAAAGTAGAGGATTCTAGCATTGTTGCTTGTTTCATTCAATTATCACGTGCTAGTTCAAAAGATAGAAACCTTATAAATCATGAACTTAGCTATGTAGTAACAGTTTTTTGTGTCTGCGAAATATTGTTTTGTATTTTCAAACAGGTAAAAAAAAACGTTTTATGATATAGATTATTATTTTTTAAGCACATAATAATGAAGTTTTTCTTTTTAAAATTTTGATAGGTTATTTTGAAGGTTGATTGGTTTTGAACCAAGTAAAAAGGTAATAATTCCACACTGAGAAGGGAATTATCTAGGTTTTGGGAATTGACTTTTCAAAAATAATGTGATTAACAAGAGAACCATATATTCTTCTTAGGAATATTGAACAAGAATTTTTTTTATAAATGCCTTGATGCTCATCCTTGATGGAAAGTCATTCATGTTCAACCTAGAGGTTAGCCATTGTTTGACAAGTTTATTGTTAAAGAGATCAAAGAAAGTCATGTTGATGATTCATCATCAAATACTGGTTTACCTACATCTGAGAGAGAGAGAGAGAGAGAGAGAGAGAGAGAGAGAGAGAGAGAGAGAGAGAGAGAGAGAGAGAGAGAGAGAGAGAGAGAGAGAGAGAGAGAGAGAGAGAGAGAGAGAGAGAGAGAGAGAGAGAGAGAGAGAGAGATAAGAATCATCCTACATGACAAGGATAATAATCTACTTGATGAGAATGATAATACTCTATGTGTTGATTCTATAGATGATGAAGAGGAGCTACCAAAAATCGATATTAGTCCATCATTAGATGATGTCATTTATAAGAACACAAATTTAAGAATAGAAGAATCAACATAAATCAATACAATTAATGAAGATGAGACTATATTAATTTCTTACCAAAATGATTGCTATAATGAAAACACATGACTAGATTAGAGAGTACATCCCCCTCTATTGATTTGGAATATGAAACAAATCCCACCATAGAGACTAAATATATTCTTGTAGGTTAGAACATTATGCTCGAGTAAAGAACTATAATTTGAATGGGTATCAAACAATAGATTCCCCTTTATTCAAATGGAATACGAGGTGAATCCCACCATAGAGATGAAAACATATTCTTTAAAGTTAGAACATGAAGCTCGGGGGTATGCCTACAACTTTTTATATAGCTTTATTTTAGAGGATAGAAATATCCCCCATGTATGTATGCATGTGTGTGATACATGTCTATGTATATGGATATGTATGTGTGTGGGTGTATATATATATATATATATATATATATATATATATATATATATATATATATATATATATATATATATATATATATATATATATATATACACCCACACACATACATATCCATATACATACAACTTTTTATATAGCTTTATTTTAGAGGATAGAAATATCCCCCATGTATGTATGCATGTGTGTGATACATGTCTATGTATATGGATATGTATGTGTGTGGGTGTATATATATATATATATATATATATATATATATATATATATATATATATATATATATATATATATATATATATATATATATATATATATATATATATATATATATATATATATATATATATATACACGCACACACACACATGTGGAGAATGAGTTCTCCTATGCACAATGAAAACGTGTAGTGAACCCTTGTATGTTCAACACTTGGACAAATAGCTACACATTAGATAGCTTGCTGCTCTCAATACAAAACTCAAATGGATCTATGCCTTTAGTCAATCCAAGTAGACAAAGAAAAATTTCTAAGGAGCTATAGATAACTTAATTTGGACAAGTTTTGATTAGGAAACGCAACTGACGAAGATGAATTACCTATCCACAAGAGTATGCTGAAGAACTGAACTTCACTCTTGGACTGATAACTCCTTGAATATATATCCTTTGAGGAAGATATTTGAGATAGGGAAAGTACAATAGCTTTCCAACAAGCTAAAATCTAAGTAGTTTGGATGAGTTTTGGTTAGGAAACGCAACTAACCAAAATAGACCACCTGCACACACAAGTATACTGAAAAACTAGACTTCACTCTCTGATAGATATCTCACAGAATATAAATTCTTTGAATGAAATATTTGGGATACAAAAGTACATACAAAGAGACTTCCAAAAAGCTAAAAACCAAGCAATTTGTATAAGATTTGGTTGGGAAACTTAATAGACCAAAATAGACTACCTATCTACACATGTATGCTGAAAAACTGGACTTCACTCTTTGACTGATATCTCATAGAATATATAAGCTTTGAGGGAGATATTTGAGACATCCAAATAAGAGATGTTAAGATTTCCAATGAGTGTTGAGATGCAAAAAATGGTTACATATACACTAAGATATGAGCTTCACAACAGAGTTATGTACAAAATGATGTGCGGCTGGAAGGAGTCTATGGGAAGACAAAATGACAAAATGACCAAACTTGACTATTGGGAGCTCTTGCCTCTTTCTCTCCTTTTTCAAAACATGCTCCCACTCCACTTTTATAACCAATGAGCATGTGAAAAAGTTTGTGCCTCCTTCTTAACTCACCACTTCCATTTGATTGCCCACTACATACCACTTACTACAAGGCAGATATTGTATCTTTTACTCATCATGAATTTTGACTAGACTTTTTTCCTTTTTTTCCCTTTTGCTTCACATGTGGAAAATGTTAATCCTCTATATTAAGCCTCTGTGGATGAAACTGCAACAATAGGTTGTTTCTTTGAGCTCCATGTGATAGGTTTGCTTCCTATCATGAACACATAACTCGAGGTTGATCTCCTATGTTTCTTTGAACCTGCCCAATCAGCATCGCTAAAGCCTTTGACCTACAATTCTTCATCAAACTTGTAAAACAAAGCATGATTAATTGTATGCTTTATGTATTCTCAACACTCTCTTGGATGAGTTTGAATGTTCACTTGTCGAGGCTTGCATAAACTAAGAAAGTACACCAAAAACATAAGATAAATGAGGTCTTGTAATGTTTGCATAGATTAATGATCCTACAATGCTTCTATATGTGGTTACATCTTCCAATAGTTCTCCATCATTTGAGCAAATCTTTATATTTGTGTCCATGGGTTGAGTGAGTGGTTTGCATGCACTCATTCCAAATCAAAAAGAACATCCAACAAGTACTTCCTTTCCATCAAGTAGATGCCACTCCTTCCATAAACAACTTCAATTCCTAAAAAATATTTCAGCTCTCCAAGATCTGAAATTTTTAATTCCTTACCAAGCTTCCTTTTGATATCTTCAATCCCTATAACATCATTTCCTGTTCTGATGAGGTCATTGACGTATATGCAAATATATACCTCTCTATTTTCAGTACTTGGGTTATATCCGCACTTGGGTTGTATCTACCAATCTCTGATTCCATGCTCTTGGAGCTAGTAATTATAGAAAATATGAAAATTCTTTGGAGAAGTATTCTCCTCCACCATGGGACCTTAAGTTTTTGATAGACCTTCCTGTTTCTTTTTCAACTTCAACTTTGAATCTTTTGAATATAGAAAAAACCTCTGATTTTTGCTTCATACAAAACAACCATACTTTTCTTGAGTGATTATCAATGAAGGTGACAAAAAATCTATTATCAGCCATTGATGCCTCTTGGGTTGGTCCCCATACATCCATATGTATCAAGTCCAAGACATTTGGGGCCACATAATTGCTCCTCTTGAATGGCTGCTTCATTTGCTTTCCTAGTTGACAAGCTTCACATAACTCATGTAGTCCAATGCTATTAAATTTTGGAAGGCCTCTTACCACTTCATGTTTGCTCATGTCCTTCAACTTCAGAATGTTGATGTGTCCTATTCTTTTGTGCCATAAGTTAAGCTCTAAAATCTTCTTGTTCCCACATTGAATGTACATGACCTTTCCATGTGGAATATGTTGGACGTCCAAAGTGAACATCCTTCCTTCTCTTCTACCTCGAGCAATGACCTTGAAGCCTTCCTTTGAATTCTTTATGAAGCTCCCATTCTCATTGAATATGACATAATAACCTTTCTCTACCATTTGTCCTATTGAAATCAAGTTCTTTGAAATTGTAGGAACATGAAGAACATTAGATAGTACCTTTGCTCTGCTTGTATCTCCAAGCCTTATATCTTTAGTATGTTCAATCATGTGTTGAGTATCATCACCTATTTCAACACATCATTTTCCACTTGGTACCTATAGATTAGTGAACAAACTTCCTTGGCATGACATATGGTTACTACAACCTAAATCAATGTACCAATTTTTGTCATCTTCAGAAGAGCTTCTATACTCATGTCTCATTGCAAGTAGTGTGTCCTTGATTCCTTCACTTGAGGTGCTTGCATAGTTGCTTTGGCTCATTTGATTGCCTCGATTTGGTCTTCCATTCTTCAGCCAACAATCACTAGCATAGTGTAGGTCAGTGATGAGTAGCACCTCCTTTAATGTCAATCTAGGAAGACATGAGGATGGTATGAAGAGCTTGAACAAGTGATGGCACAAGTGTGTGAGTGAGAAGCACACGAACATGCACACACATACACACACATGCACACACAAGGCAAGAACAAGGAGAGAAACAATGGAGTAACTTCTATTGCAAAAGAGTTCTCATACAAATTCAAATCTACACCTGTCTAGACCTAGTGTCCGGCCTAATTAAAAATTAGGTTCTAAGGCTATTTTGTGGGCTCAAACGAGCTCTGAAAATTATGAAAATTGGTACATAAATACTACTAATACTCATCAAGCTTGAGGACTCCTCGACTTGCACAAAATGGAGTAGAAATAATAAAAAATGGTATTTACAATGGTGTGAAGTGAGTAAGATCACTATTTGGGAAATATTGCTTCGTGAAAAATGATAGGGCCTATTTGTCGGATCTCCGTTGACTGCTTTGCCTACTTGGCCCTTCTCTTTGCTCTGATTCCTTATGTCGGCTCCCTTGTCTTGAAATTCCCTGACTTCTGCCAACACTCCCCCCTCTCTCGTGACTGTCATCTCTGACAGACCCTTGTTGAGATGACCGTTGGACGTAGTATTCCATGACATCTGTGGCCAAGTGATACTCTTCGAGCCGTAGTCCTCTGGCTAAATCCGTTAGTAGGGCATCCCAATCGACTGGCCCGGGTACGTCTAGATGTGGCATATGCAGCTTATCAGAGTGTAGAGCCTGCTCCACAATGAATAAATGTAGTAGATGAGAGGGTTTGGGTATAAAAATTTCTGAGTGATACTCCCAGAACCCGGTGATAAACATTTCTTCAAATGTTTGTTTGAAACACACAGGAAGGTATTTGATTCGAGCATGCCACACATATACAACATTGACGGATGGGGTTGTGATCATATCATAGACTAGGTTGAGGTTGCCCTCATTGAATCCCAAGGCCGGAAGGTAAGGTTCTTTGATGTTTTTGAAGGTCCGGAATGTGACAAGCATGAGTTCGAAGATTTTGAGGCACATCTGTGCCATAATGTCTGGTACATTCTTGAATCTAATGCCCCAATGTTGAATTGTTGAAATCATATATGCTACCATTGGTGGGCCACGAGGCGGTGCCAAATATACATAGTTTAGCCATTTGTCACATCCTTTGATGGTCTTTACTGTTTTACTGAACTTAGGCCATGATCTTCATCGAAAAACAAGACAATAGCAAGGGTTATACTTAATGTACAAGGGCATGTTGTTCCATGTGTGCACCATTTCGGGGTAGGTTTCGAGTAAGTGTATTCTCCATGTAGGTTGAAATATGTTTCCCTACGCCACGCTTTCAGGAATGTCATCTGGGGCAAATTGTGTTGCCAAGGTTGGCTCTTTCGTGGTGCGATGTTTTATCTCAACATTATAATCTGCCAATAATACATAAAATGATACATACAAATTATCTGAAGTTCCAATCCATCGATGATGGGATAGGTTTTTGAAGTAATCAGACTGGATGACAACTTCTTCCAGTCCGGACATGGACTATATCTGCACTACTACTCTGTCATCATGGGTTTGGCCTACCTTTTCTAATCTTTGCATCCATTTTGGAGCTTCAATCTCAAATGTATCCATTCCTTCCTCTGTTTGTTTCCCGCCAGGTGTAGGCATGGGTTCATAAGGGTCCTCGAATGTCTCCTCTACTTCAATTGGAACTAGTTCCTCCGGCTCCAGCTCCACCCGGGGAGAAGGTTGATGTTCATATTGGAGAAGCTTATTTTGCAAATCTGTCAGTTGTGCTCTCAATGCTATTACCTCTTCGGATTGTCATCTGTAGCTGCTATTTCTTTTGGTGGCTCTCGTTGATTGGCCACTTGCTTTCATAGGTCATCCTGCCGTTTTTCTAAGGCATTATATGCCTCTAGGAGGTTGGCATGGGTGTCCACTATGATCTTCATGTTGGCTGACGAGATGGCTTTGAAGTGCTCTTGGTCGATCTCCTGTGGTGATCCTTCCATTGCTGCTTCTAAGTTTTCTTCATTCTGTCATTGGAGTCCTTTATTTTCTTCTAGTGCTACAAACATGTGCTTCCGTAGTAATGTGAGATTGCGACGAATCTTGAGATTGTCTTCTATTTGGGCACGTAGCATTTCATCAAGGTGTTATTGTGCCTGTGCATCTGGTTGGGGAGGATTGGCCACTAATTCATCATACTGTCTCTGCAAGGTATCATAATTTTGTTGTAGTAGTCGCTTGTCCTTCTCCATGTTTGTAAGTCTCTCTTGTAGTGTCTCATGGACTCTGGACATGTTTGCATGTTGAGCATCTAAATGCTGGTAGTTTTGGTGTAACTGAGACACACATTGATATAAAGTATTGAATACATTATTTATAGGGGTGGATGCTGGGAAAGAGTGGAATGCAGGGGGATAGGGAGGAGGGAATGGAGTGGTGAATGCTGTTGTGAGAAGTGGTGATGTTAGTGGCGAGGGAATGGGAGATTGTGGGAATATGGGGGGAAGCGGAGGTGCAGATGTGGGTGATATGTTCATGTGGTCGTGCGTGGATGTGGTAGTGGGAGTTACCATAAATATGGGAATGGTAGGTGTGGTGATGGTAGCAAAGGTGTACAATGGTGTGTGTAATTGGGCATTTGGGCCGCCGAGAAGTGTGACAAGAGGAATGGGATTTCCGATGACCATAGTTAGAATTACATTGTCTGTGGTGGCGGTTACAACAGTGGTGGTGGCAGATTGTGAGGGTTGTGACAGTTGACTCATATTCTGTGCTTCACTAAGGGAGGTGGAGACTGTGGCCGTGACAATAGTGGTGACAGTGGTGGTATGAGGTGAGGGGGGTGAAGTTGGAGGGGAGGGTGGTAGGGGTGGTGATGGAGGTGCACTTGAGGCGTGGACTTCTTCGGTGTGTTGAATGGAGTCTGCCGTGTCAGTGGTTGTGGAGGTGGTTCCATGTGGTTCTGATACTATAATATGTATCTGCTTCCCTGATGGAGGGCGTCTCTTGTGTCTTCGCTTAAATCTCCACGAGTGTGCGAGGGTGGTGTGTATAGTCTCTGGTACCCCCAATGCATCAGCGATCATGTTGAGGGTAGCCCTGTATTGATCATCCACACCTTCTTCTTCAAGTATCTGATTCATTAAAGCCTTTCCTACTGCCAAGGATAGTCTGTGTTGTTCTTGAACCAAGTTTATAGTATCATACAGTCTTTTCAATTGCTTCATATAGGCTAGGGCTCCTGCAAGTTCCGGTATAATGTGTTGCTTGCTCCCCTTCGTCGGATGGTCCTTCCTGTTCCTCATCTTGTTCCTCTTCTTCAATCTCCTCTTCATCTTCCTCTACTTTGACTACTACTGGTTGAGTTGGATTGGGATGGTCTGTGACAGTTTGTTGTCCACTTAACTGCTCTGTTTCCATTTCCAAGTTAGTTGCGTTGGTTGTTCTGGCTACTTCCTCATCAGTTAAATCCTCCAACATGAAGCTATGAGGAAACTCTAAATCTATGCGGATCGGTGGGAAGATCAGATTATGCCCTTCTGCACTATGCCTTGGTAACCTGATGGTGAAGGGTTGTACTCGCCTTTGGGGTGGCGGAGTCATGTCCGGTGTTAATGTAGCACCATGAGCCTGTCCACATGGAATCTGAACAGCTCTCCTCATTTTATTTGATGGAGGCCCTGTGGCTGATATTCTTCGTTGAAATTCTTGCACCCTAGTCCAAAAAAGTGCCCTTTGAATTGGCACATCATATGCCAAGCACCGATAAACAATTTTAGTAAGTGCATAGCATCCATAGAGCACTAACTTCTGTTTCTTGTACCAATATTGATGTGCAAGGTGTATCTGTTCAATGATCTAATGTAGCATATTGATGGTCAAATTCAGCGTGTTGGCCAAGTATAAACTAAACCAAATCTTCTTGGTTGGCATCGTAAATCTTTCTTGGGCAGGGAGTGCAAAGTGCTGCATGCACATTTAGAGGTGGATGGCAATTGTTGGAGTCATTTCCACCATATCCTTTAGCTTAGTTAGGCTCTTGTTCTTCATGTTGTCCGAGATCAGTGTCTCCTTCTCCGTAGGGATGTGCATACCTCTCATTTCTAGAGCTTCCCTTAACAAATTATTGGTCAATTTAAAGCGCTTCAGTTCATTTCCTCATGTAAGAGAAGGTAGTACAAAGGTGCTCGTCCCCTTTTTGTCTTTGCTGGGAGTGAGTGTGCTAATTAGATATGAACACCTCAGGAAGTCTGGCTTTGGTAACTGAGCTTTGAAGTAATCATCCAGTCCATCCTTCTTCCATATTGGTTGCAATCGTTCACTATTTTGAAGCTTTTCAAACTCTCGTGTAAAGAAATGATACCGGCCCCATTGTCCATTAAACTCTATCTCAACCTCCCATAAATAAGTGCCATCCCCGAGGGGTCCTGCAACTTCACTGAACCAATGGGAGTTCTTTCTCACTGGCGATGTGTGCCCTTGGGGAGGATTTTGAATCGGTATGACATCTATTGCTCTTAATGCCTGTGGCCATTCCTTCAACTCCTCCTGAATAGGGAGACTTTTAATGTCTACTATTTAAGGACTGGTGCCTACCTAGGAGCTCATTCTTGCCGCCTTTGCCATGTTTGAGGAACTTGTTTGCGGTTCTGTGAGAATATACAAATGAATGTTAACATTGCAATGGACACAAAGTGATCCTGTGTCCTCGTTACAACATTAACATGATGAACTATGACATAGTTAGTCGGTTACTTAGTGCTTGTGTGGGTGTGAGTGTGAAGTCTGGTTAGTGGATGCAGGGTTCCTATGTGCTAATTGGGGTGGTGAGGTGCAGTGTGGATATAGTTAGTAAGCGGAGGTGGCTTTACACTGGGATCAGGTGGTTTATTACAAAATTTGGGCTGCCAAACAGAGTGGATTTCATTTTTTATTTTGTGGAGACTCTGGAGGGGTTTATAAGAATGCCTACTTGGAAATGAGGCTTTTTAGGACCCATTTACAAGTAATCTTGCTCGTGCCCATGGATGAATATGTGTTTGTGCATGTCGAATAAGAGTGGGTATTAGTTGTTAGAGTGAGTGAATCATGCTATACATGGTGTGGTCTATGTGTGGCTATTTGAGCCTGCAAGCAAGCCTTAGGCACCCAAATTTGTCTTGATTGTGGGTCAGCCTTCATTGACTTCTTGGGTACCCAGATGGACTTTACTTTGGTAGAAGGATTTTTGAAAGACTTCTTATTAGTGTCCTGTTGCTGATCACTAATTTGACATGTGGTTAGTGGTTGTAACTTGACTGCAACAGGATGCTCGCCTTTCTGTACCCATACTTCTTTCAGTGGCTGAGACACCTTGCTTCGTACTCTCCTTTGGCTTCGAGCATAGGTCGTATGCTTCTTCTGCATTTGGTACTCCTTTGATTGCCATGCCTCTATCACTTTTGGAAAAGAAGGGAGTTCCATCATATCCTTGACTTCTTTGTTGAGAAAATCATCCCTCTGCATCACATAGTTTTGGACAAGAATAGCATCGTCATCTTCATGTGTACTCCTAGAAGGACCAGGAGTTGGTGCCTTTCCTAGATCCTTGAGTGCTTCATTTTCTAATTCTATTATAATGCGATTCTGATTTACCCAGACTTGAAGAAGTCCACTTCTTAGGTTTAGGTTGACTGCATGATCATAGATCCAGTCTTGACCCAAGACAAGAGGTTCAGTGAGGTCCTCGTCTTGACACACTAGCACCTTAACTGTCATGATAACATCTTGAATGTAGAGGGGAAGTTCCACGTCCCCCATGCAAGGGGTTTCCACACCTCCCAATCCTATGAGATATGCTTCTACTGGATTGACACTTAAGCTCAATTCTTGACAGTAAGAAAGTTTAACAGCACTAGTTGCTGCACCGGAGTCAATCAAGGCTCGTACAGTCCTTGCACTATTTCCTTGTCCTATCTCTAAGGTTACAAAAGGACATCGGTCAATTATTCTATTGGAACTTACACCTGAGACTTCACACATTGCCATATGATATCCTGGGGCTACATAGGCATCTATCCTAGGCTGATCTCTACCCCGTCTTCTCAATTTCATTCTTTGGATGCATTCCAATGCTTCTGCTTGCGCTTCTCGGATTCATTTTTCTCCTTGCTTATGTTTCTTGGCAGTGTTGAGTCAATTGAGCATTTCCTCAGTGAGGGGTTCTTGATATAGTTTGACTTTGCATCCGCTATGTAACTAGGGAGAACATCACCTTCTAGTGTAGCTAATTGAACTGCTTCACTTGCTGAGATCCTCTTGATAATCATTGGTCCATAGTCTCTCTTCTCTAATTTTTGTGCATGTTGCTTCAAAGTGTAGACTAAAACTAGGTCTCCTGCTTTCAAGCCCTTATCCTTCACATGTGCATCAAAGTACGCCTTCTGTCTTTTCTTAGTTGCATATCTCAGTCTTGTTTCACCTAGCCGTTCGAGATCAAAGATCCTAGAAGAGAGTTCATGCCCTATCCACTCATGCACTTGTTTTACTTTCAGTGTTGGTATCAAGAAGTCCAATGGTAGCACTGCATTTTGGCCAAACACCATCTCAAAGGTTGTGGCTTGGAGTACCATTTTATAGGCAACTCGGTATGCCCAAACAACATGGTGTAGCTGTTTGTCCCAATCAGAGCATTTATTATTCACTAATTTGGTCAGCACATTGCATAGAATCTTATTTGTCATTTCGGCTTGCCCATTAGCCTGTGGATGATAGGGGGAAAAATTCTTGTGTATCACCAAGAACTCTTGGAGAAGATTTTCAATAACTTCATTCGAGAATTGAGTGCCTCTATCACGTACTAGCTCTATAGGTAGCCCGTATCTTGTGAACATATTCTCAAATAAGAACTTAGCTGTCGTTTGAGCATCGTTCTTCATTCTGGCTTTCACTTCTACCCACTTAGTCAGATAATCAGTGGCAACAAGGATATACTCCACATGGGAACTCTTAGCTGAGGGATTAATAGGACCTACAAAGTCTATTCCCCACTTAGAGAAGGCACGTCCACCCATCATAGGTTTCAATGGCATCTCATCCTTGCGTATAGGATACTGAGTTTGCTGACAAACCTCACACCGCTTCACATAGGTATGTGCATCCATATGAAGGGTTGGCCACCACAAGCCTGCAAATAGGATTGCCTTAATCACATGGTCTGGTCCAAAGTGTCCTTCTGCTACACCTTGGTGAGCAGTTTCCAAGATCTTAAGATATTCACTCTCATGGACACATAGTCTGAGGTAACCATCTTTATCACGCTTGTATAAGTTATCTCCAATGAGTGAGTAGTCTAGGGCTTCTTGTTCTAAACTTCTTTGCCTAGCCAAAGTCATCTCTTGAGGGAATGGTTTCGTCCTCAGGAAGGTTACTAATGGTTCACTCCAGTCTCGTATTAGAGACACTTGGTACAATGTAGCGTGCTCCACAGGTGGTCTAATATGGCAGACTCGGCATTCCTTACACAACTTATGGACATTTGCTTCCATAGTCGGCCAGTGCACTCCGAGTCTCCTTAGTGTCTGTAGAGTTCTTTGCCTTGAATAATGTTGCTTTAATGCACCCACATGTGCTAATTGCAACCATTTTGCATACTCATCCTCTTCTACACAACAAGCTAATATCCCTTGATCTGTATGCTTGTACATACTTCCTGCCATGATATGGTACTTCTAGGCCCTTATTACCTCCCTATCTTGCGTATTCATTACTGGATGTTTAGGCCCATATGTTAATTCTGGCACTAATGTCTTGGCCCACTGCGATACAACTTCCAAATTAAACAAGTAAGCATCAAGAAGATCATCAGATACTCCTTGTGGGGCCTCTCTGGATGTGAGCCTCGAGAGACGATAAGCTCTCAAGTGAGTCTTACCTTTCCTCACCACTACCTCAAAGTCGTATTCCATTAGTAAGAGGAACCATCTTACTAATCTACCTGTGTTGCATGACTTGTTTACCAAGTACAACAGTGCTTGATGATCAGTAAAAAAAATTTAAACTTATTTGCAAGAAAATAGTGTCTAAACTTTTTTACCACATAGACCATGCCTAATCCTTCTCGTTCGGTGGTGATATAGTTTTGTTCAGCTGCATTCAATTGTCTACTAGCATAGGCAATTGGAAGATCCATATTACCTTCGCCCATAGGTTGTGCAAGTACACAACTAATAGCATAATTGGATGCATCCACATGGACATGGAATGGCTTGTTGCAATTTGGTGTAGTCAAGATTGGTGTTGAACATAATCGCCTTTTAAGATCATTGAAAGAGTTCTCACATTCTTCCATCCACTGGAAGTTAGTCAAAAGGGAGTACAGAGGCTTTGCTATGATTGCATACATATGAATGAATCGGCGATAATAGCCACAATGCCCCATGAAAAGCTTGTACCTCCTTTACATTCCTTGGCCTAGGTAGTTCTGCAATGGCTCTCACTTTCTCCTCATCTGTGGATATGCCATTCTTTGACACTATGTGTCCTAGAATCTTGCCTTCCCTGACCATGAAAACACACTTTTCTAGGTTCAAGCAGACTTGATATTCTCTACATTTGTCAAAGATTTTCTGGAGTTCAGGTACATGTGTCTGTCTAATGTTGGAATGAGCACAGAGATCATCAACGTAGACTTCTAAACTCTTCCTCAGGAATTCCTTAAACACGTGGCACATCAGCCTCTGAAAATAGAAAGACCCTTAGGATTGCTAGAAGGGATAACTCTCACTACATGTGATGTAGAGTTTGAGCATACTTTTGCTAATCCAGGCCTATGAGATTATTTTGGGAAGACCATTTATGCGGCAGTTGCAAGTGGTACAAGATTGGGGAACCAATTCCTTGTATCTGCAACACTTAGGTGTTACAACCAAAGTCAATCTCAAGGATTACTCTCATCGAGATGTACCGCCTATTCAATGGAATCCCATCCATAGAGTTAAAGATGATACGGAGTCAGTGCATTCCATAGGATTAGGATCCTCATGGATGCATGAAGACACCCACTTATGGATGTGCAAGGTAGCAGTAGAAGAAGAGAAGAGAGAAAAAAACTAGAGAGGTAGGTGTGAAGGAGACCCATAGATCAGTTCAAGACCCAACCTATGCACCTGTAGTATTTCCTGACGAAGAATTTGAGCCTAATGGTTGGGCGGAAATTCTAGCAACAATGGATGTAGCCATCAATGAAGAACAATGGACACCCCATTGTGACGAGGATGGCTATGACATTTTCAGTCTTCACAATAGAGCCAATCATGGGTGATTCAATTAGTGAAGAATGTGAACCTAGCACTGATGCATTCGAGGATGCAAGTGACTCTGATCTAGAGTCAATCATTATGGGCTCACCTTTTGCAAATGAAGAATACTTCTATGAGGTAGAAGCTCACCCTCAGAGACATGAAGAGATTACAAATGAGGTGAGATTAGCCACACAAGTAACCCCCAAGAGTGAAGGCAAGAAAAGAAAGAAGAGAGAAGTCACACCAGAAGAGGAGGAATCTTTGTTTGAGGTCTCTGAGAATTTTAAGAAGTATGAGATAGACGATAGGAGAGTCATGATCAGAATGCCTAAACGCAAGGCACAATCTAGAGAGGCCTATGATAACAAAGAAACCACCAAGAAAATTGTTATAGCATTAGAAGAAGGAGAAGAAAGATGCACATACATTGGACATGACCTGACGGAAGAAGAAGAGCAAGAGTTGATAGCCTTGCTAAGAGAATACAGAGATGTATTCGCTTGGAGCTACAGGGACTTGAAAGGTGTAGATCCTGACATATGCTCATACATGATTCCCATGACCTCACATGCCAAACCCTCTAAGAAAAAGCCATACACATATAATGATAACTATGCTGCTAAGATCAAGAAGGAGATAGATAGACTGGTTGAAGCTGGATTCATCTATGAAATTGAGCACACTGAGTGGGTATCCCCCATTGTAGTGATGCCCAAAAAGAATGGAAAGTTACGTGTATGTATTAACTTGAAGAAAGTTAATGCAGCCACCATTCGAGATAACTATCCACTTCCTATCACGGAGCATCTCCTAGAAAGAGTAGCAGGCAAGGAAGTGTATAGCTTCCTTGATGGATTTTCTGGCTACAATCAAGTGGCCATAGCTCCAGAAGATCAGCATAAGATGGCTTTTGCCATAGAGTGGGGCATATTTGCCTTTCGAGTAATGCCATTTGGTCTTACCAATGCGCCAACCATCAACCATTTGCAACTTCATTCTTGTTGGCCTGAGTGTTGGATTGCCCCATCGCTTCCATAGGGAAGTGGTAGCAATTGCAACTCCTGCACCTGAGTCCAAAATTGCCTTGGTTGTGTATCCTTGATGAGTGATGGGAAGATAGGTGTTTCATTCTTCTCCAGCACTCATGTCTCCTATCTTGTCCAAGGGTATTTCTAGCACTGTTCTATGAGATGCTACCTGGAAACGAGGTTTTGCTACCTGAAACTTGATTGGCTACATGTTTCCATAGCTCTGGCCTAACTTTGAGTAGCTCTTCTAAAGTAAGATTTCACTGCACTTTAGTTTTTTTCACTACCTCGGTGTTCCTAGATATGACTGAGTCTTCGTTTCTTATCATGACCGTGGGTGCTCTCATACAAGTAGACTTAGCTTCCCATGGGCTTGGGAAATGGGGTAGTTCCTGTAAGGAATTAGACTCGAAGTCTAATCTCTCATGAGATTGGGTACTCTCCTGCTCCTCATAAATGGAAGGAATGTCTTGTGGGTATTGATCATGCGCGTCATCCACAAGTTCAATGGGAGGAGGAACTTCGCTCTCCTTAGCCCATTTCTCTTCTTGAATCTCTCGCAGGAATTCTGGTGAATACCAATTCATAGAAGAAGGTGTGTCTGGTTCTATGGAGTTAGGCACATAAGCTTCATGGGTAGGAAGGCTTATCCTTTCACTTGCCTTGTCCTTATTTTGAGAGGCAGTTTTCTGATTGTGCAATTAGCCTCTCTAATCTTTCTAGTAGTCCATCAAAGTGCAACTGCGTCTTAGCTGAACTAGAGAAGTTAAAGATGCGATTGGATTCAAATATAGTTTGAGCCAATCCCACCATCTTAGCACAAATTTTAGTTCGTTCGAGCTCTAGTTCCGCTCTGGAGTAACACTTATCATGATCCATTACATTTGGCCCTTCTTATATTCTAGCCTGATATGCTTTGAGCATCATGTCTATGTCCTCGGGAGTGGGATCTGCTAAGACTGATCCTACTCTAGGGGGTGGCAGGATTGTATGAGGTGGGTTGGAAGGTGTTGGATTGGATGGAGGTGGGTGTGGAGTAGTGTGAGAGTGAGTTTGAGATGTGAGTTCAATTATCTTGGCTTCCGTTTCTCTTAGGCTTTCCTCAAGTTTGTTCATTTTCTTTGCCCATTGTCTTTTCATTCTCTTGCAGCTATCCTTCCAAGCTCTGGTCCTCTTCTTGATTATGCTCTCCGTCTCACTAACCTCAGAAATCTTTTCTTGGCCTAAACCTTGGTTCTGCTGCAAAGCCTGAGCTCTAGTGACCATTTGCACTGGGGCAGTGGAAGTTACACTTCTTGTAGAGTCTACTACTAACCCAATAACGTTGATGGAGTGATTTTCGGCATATTGTTGGGGTTCTTAGGACAATCTCACAAGAGACGATCTTTCCCACAATCGGGATAGAAACCCTGAATGGTTACTGACTAGGGTTGTGTAGGTGGAGGCATAGGGCAATCACGAATGAGGTGATCTCCCTGACATCGGTAGCATGGTCCTCTAGGAAATGCGGGTCTTACCTACCTAGGTTGAGGTCTAGAGTTGGGGTTTGCATACATGACATTTGCATAATCTGGCTCCTAACTAGGTTCACTCGGGTCTTCATAGTAATATGACTCATTATGCTCAAGTGACTGCATGTAGTAAGCTTGTGGGCTATCAATGTGAGTAGAGTCAAAACTATGATCATTAGGGTCATTTTCTGACAGCAATGGTGTTACTGGCACTATGGCTATTCAGATTCTCTTCTGCAGCTGCATACTTCACTGGAGTCACATTGGATGGGGTTGGAGGTTGCTGAGCTAACATAGGCTGAGGCCTTTGTTGGTTTTGGTAGGGTTGCTGTGGTCTACCATATTGTTGTGGTGGGTACTGGTTTTGGTATCTTCCTTGTTGAGGGTATGGTTGTGGATAGGTTTGCCTAACTGCTTGCTTATTGTATGGGCAATCTTGCGCGGTGTGATTAGTGTATCTCCGTTCTATGATGCAGTATTAACTACTAGGGTTTACTTGGGGTTGAGCCATAATGGGACATACATTCGCCATATGGTCACCTCCACAAGTATAGCATCTTTTCACTAGGGCAAACCTTGGTATTTGTTTGCTTGAGACTCCTAACTTCTGAGCTACTTTCTTAGCGAGTTCCTCAATAGATGTGGATGGACTTGAGTTAAGGCTAGTAGAGCTATCTGAATCTCTATAGATTTTTTGAAAGCTCTAATTCCTCCCCTAGGTTATCCTCAATGTCTATGCACATGCGTACCCACTCTTCTATGGTTCTAGGGTCCTTCAAGTACACATATGATCTCAATTTGGTACTTAGCAATCCGTCCAAGAATAAAACCACTTGTTTGGCTGGTGTGGGTAACTCAGGAACCGGACATCTCTCTAGGTATTGCCTAAACCTTCTTCCTACAAGTCTAACCATCTCTTGAGGTGTTTGCTTGAAGCTATGAATCAGTGAGGAAGTATTGTGTTGTATGCCACTCTTAGAAAATTCTGTAATGGAGGCCTCTAGAAGTTGTTCTATGTTCCTAAACTATCGCTCATGTAGTGGTTGAAACCATGTAAGGGCTGTGTTCCTAAGGGTTAGACCAAAAGCATTGTACTGCCTAAATAGGTCCTCAACTTGTTCAGCTCTCAAGACTTACCTAAACTCCACCACATGATCATATGGGTCTCTAGTGCCATCGAAGTAATTCTTCATGGACTTAACCAACTGAGTTGGCCTCAAGGTCCTAGTGTGTTCTCTAGGCCTTGGCAATGGGTATCATCAGCATTTCTTTGGTTTCTTGGGTCTCTAGGTCTCTTAGTTTTCGCTCCATTTGTCTCCATTCGCGTTCATTCTCTTCCTATTGGGTTGGCAAAGCTTACCTTAGGTCTATCTCTACCCCTGTCTCTTTGAGCTCCATGAGCTTGGGATGTTCTAGCTCCTTGGTGGCCATAAGAGACATTAGATCTTGGTTGGGGAAAAATAAATTCTCCCTTCCAAGTGTAGGCATGGCTACCATGCTCTATGACCACAAAGATTCTTTCTGAAGTGTTGTCTAGGTAGGTCACTTTGCCTGGACTCTCAAGATCTTCAAACTCATAAACGGTGAGCATTCTTGCCTCATTAGACTGATGAGTCTTATACCTCCAAAAGGCTTCATCGGTCTCTTTTAAGAGCAGATCTATGCTCTTATTATCATAGGGAACCCACTCTAGTGTGATAATTTTAGTGAGGACTGATTTGCCTCAAGGAGTTCTAGGCTCTCTTGCTAAGTTCCCTTGCTCTATGTCACCTATGTCAGTCTCTGAGATCACATTGCCAAACTCATATGTCCTATCTGGGTGGGTGGTGACCACATACACCATCCCTTACTTGTCTAGGTATGCGCCATTCTCGACCTTGACCACTGGATGTTGTTATATTCAAGAGATGTACATGCTTGGAGGAACGAGAAGTTCCTTGCTCGAGGGATAGCCAAGGCCAAAAGCTAGAGAGTTCATACGAGGTACCTACTCACGATGGCCAGATGAGTAGAGGGACCTTAGAGAGAACTCTAGATGGTGACTAGGCAAGGGCTATATATAGGCTGGGAGGTGAGTCCCAGGCATGTCATTCTCGACTTCTTACATTTGGTATCAGAGCCAAAGGGAGAGAGAGAGAGATCTTGGGCAAGGAGATCGAGAGATTTCACTCTTCATCGTCTGCAAAAACAACTCGTGTAGCCATGGGGTCGGGTTTTGTGTAGAGCTCAAAGTTCAAATAGCATCTAGGATTTGTGCAGAAGGCGTGCATTGTCATTACAACAACGTAAAAGGATTTTTTTTCATTGAATCTCACACGTAGATCTATCTGTAACTCCACCGCCACTCCAAGGTATTGAACCCGAGATCTCAGCTTAAGAGGTTTGTACTCTAACCAACCGGCCAACGTTGCTTAGTGGTTTCTTTTTTCGCATATATATTACATGTTCAGTTTTTTATGCATGCAAGGAAAAGAAAAGAGAGATTGAGAGAGAGAGAGAAAAAGAAGAGAAGGAAAGGGAGAAGGAGAAAGAGAAAAAAGGAAAGAAAGACAAGGACAAAGAGAAGAAGGAAAGAAAGAGAAAAAAAAGAAAGAGAGGGAGAAAGAGAAGTGAAAGAGAAGAAGGAGAAAGAAAGAAAGAAAGAAAGAGAAGAGAGAAAGAGAAGAAGTAGAGATAGAAAGAATGAAAAAGAATGAGAAAGAATGAGAAAGAAAGAGAAGAATGAGAAAAGAGATACATAGAGAAAAAGAAAGAGATAGAGAGAGAAAAAGAAAGAGATAGAGGGAGAAAAAAAGATATAGAGAGAGAAAAAGAGAAGAAATAGAGAGAGAAAGACAAAGAGAAAGAAAGAGAAAGAGAGAAGAAAATAAATGAAGAGAAATAGAGAAAACTAGAGAGATAGAGAAAGAGAAAAAAGGTGGAGAAAGAGATAGAGATAGAAATGAAAAAAAAAGTGTAGAGAGCAAAGAAATGGATGAACAAAGAGGAAGAGAGAAGATTAAAAGGAAGAATAGAGAGAGAAGGAAAAGAATAGAAAGAGAGAGAAGAGTAAAGAAAGAGAAAAAAATAAAAGGTAGGAAGTAAGAGAAAAAAAAGCAAGATTAGCATACCTATCTTCACCAAAATGGTCATAAATCTCTCATACAATATCCAAATTGGATGATTCCACTTGGTATAAGAAGTAGACTTCAAGGGCTTTCCAATGAGTGGCTGATACATATAATTGGATAATTATAAGCCACCTGTAGAGAGCTTTTAATTCTTTGCATATCATTTCAAGAGGTATGCTGCCCACTCACCTAGCTTCATTGTTTTGGCCATAACTTCTTCATAGAATATCAAAATCAAAAAATTCAACTTGGTATACATTCTACATTTCAAGAACTTTCTTTTGACTTGTCATAACCCATATTTGGACCACTAGTAGATCTTCTATTTGGAATATTACCAGCCCAATCTACATTATTGTATTTATGAACCTATATAAGCCATGTCTGCACAAGCATTTAGATGGCTGTTGACTGGTGAGAAACTCTTTTTGAGTGAATTGAGTGTTTGATTATGATAATTAGGAGTTTTTAATCATATTTTGAATCATTTTGGATAGGAATGGACTAATTTTCATACATTTGCATCATACTTTTGCTCTCAAATAAATTCGTTTGAATACTTATCGCATCAAAGTTTATAATTTTGCATTGTATTTTCTTCCAGTTTTATGAAATCAACATTGGAATGTGCATGAAAGCTAGTTTTTACAGGAAGTTATCTATGCACATGAACTTACACTAATGTTGATTCATAAAAGCATGCACATATTTTTTTTGTGTGTTTTAGAATCTTTGACAGGTATTGAAGGCAGAAAAAGACATTGTAATGAGGGTGTGTAGTGCCCAACAACACGTTTTGGCAAAGTTTCTTATTTGTAGGTTTCTGGAGTAAAGAAAGTGGTTTGTCAACCACACAGCTGATGCCTATCATTGTAAAGACTATTTGTTTTTTCAGATTTCATTTTCCTGGCGAAATGCTATCGGAAATTTTGTATCCACATGGCGTTATATGCCATGTGAGAGCTAGAGTGATGTTGTGTTGTGTGAGAGAGGAAGTCTTATGTCTGCATAGCTAAAAGCATATAAATTGATTGAAGTATAGAAGAAGATGCATGAGTGAATGCATGCATACATAGATGATATGATTGCTAGAAAATTGAAATGCATGATGCATTTTCTATTTATAGAAGATCACTTTTATGTATCACCACGATGAGTTAGGGTGAGCACGAGGTATATGATCGAGGTATCATGCATAGGATAATTGTGCCTTTAGAGAGTAAAGGACAAGGTATATACATCAAGAATGACTTAAATGTGTTTTCGACTAGTAACGCATGAGCATATAAATTGTTTTCATGTGAGTCTATGTACTTGATATAGACGTTTATCTCGAGTCCGCACAAGAGTGCTATGATTATGATCATCAATACAAGTATTAAGTGATTATATATGATTGGTTCTGATGAGAATAATGAATTTGCAAGAAGCACAATGAATAGAATGATGTCCATAGATGTTCACTTTCACCAAAAGGTGGATACTATGTAAAGAGTTGATTTTTCAACGAGACAATTTGTGATGGTTAATTGATTTGTATTGATCTAGATGATCATTATATGCATGGATATATCTCCATGTCATAATACATCCAAGATAATGAATGAGTTTGTGTAATAATAAGGGTTAACATGTCTCGTCATTTTTTAGATTTGAAAAATGATTGAGCAAATAGTTAGCGAGGTAGCAACCTCATATAGATTTGGATGTTACTCTTTGAGGGAATGCCCAAATTTATTGAAATTTGGAGAGCACATAGCTCCTAGGCTTATATTTATGCTGACCAAGTTTCAAGTAATTTGGAGACTTTTAGATAGGTCAAATGACCTCTGCACTAAAAGTGCTGCTAGTAGAGGTAGAGGCCTGAAACAAGTGACATAGGCCTGTTACAAAGAGAATTTCTCTTAATTGGTAGATCCAAATGGAATGATTTTTGTTGGAAATGAAAAATCTATAGATGAAATTTGTGCATAATTAAAACTTTCATTATTTTGGAAGATCATTGGATAGGTCAAATAAGCTCTGCACATCAAAGTGAAGCCTCTGGAATTTATGAAATGATCAAAGACAATGTCACCTAGAGGTGATTGGTCCTCTTAGCTCATTTACTCAAATTAAATACTTTTTCTTTCTAGAATTAGCTACACACTTCCAAATGGTGTGTACAAAATCTTAATATAAAATGTTTCTCCATTTAGGAGATATAAAGAAAGAGTAAAAGTTAGCCTCTAAAAATTTTTAAAAATTGTCAGGTATAGAGGCTTAGTGTTTTGGTCATTGTGAAAGCTCAAAATGTTCAAATACTATGAAATTTATATCACTAAAAGTAGATAGTAGTAGCTATACGCTGTTGAAATTTGGAAGAAATTGGACATCATTTGATAGGTCAAATGATCTATTCGTTTCAGACCAATCTCAGGCGAGGAGTTTCCAAAGAGTGGTTCATGTGTCTGATGAGCACATGATATTTTCATATGGGAAACTCTAATTTCAAACATCTTTGTTGGAGAAGATACTTCAGTATAGAATATATGATATACCCAAAATTCAAGTATTTTGGAATTTACCTTCATAGTTAGAAGATATTTTAAAAGTGCAGCAGCATTGTTTCTAGGCTCACCTAAGCGCAGGTGTAGCAGAGATAGAGTTATACTTTTGAATGAGTATTTGGTTTCATTTTGAATTGAAATTTTGTGAGATCAAACGAGGTAACTTGATCTAGATTTTGGCACAAAGAAAATGAAATTTGAAATTTGTTTGATCAGTTTAAGGGCTTCAAGAAGATGACCCTGTACGTTCTCAGAGTTGGTCATCAAGTGTTCAACCCTTCTAGTAAAATGGTCATAAAACTCTGAGAAAATATCCAAATCAAGTGATTTTTGTGCCTAATGAAAGCTTGGGAAAATCTACAAAAGGTTAGAGATTGCTTATGCAGAGACATTGTTGAAAGGAGAAGACTTTTCACAGGTTTGTTATGATATTTTTTTTGAGATGGTGTGATCACCATAGGCTAGATATGCCCTACATACTTGTTTTTTGAGCATTGGTTTACAGTGACCATTCTCAGTAGGACAAAGGAGATTCTGTAGAAATTTTCAAGAATATATATAGTGCCATGAGAGCATGGAACAGGAGAACTTTGCTAGTTGTTCTCATTTCAAGTAATTGGATTCATAGTTGCATAAATTCCAATTTATTGTGAGTTAATATTTGATTCAAGTCGCATGAGTTGATATCTGATGCAAGCTGAATCCTTCACACCTCTAGTTGAGTTGATTTATTATATATTTTCTCATTTCTCAACTCAAGATGAGTTGATGCTAGAGATAGTTATGAGTGATAGAGTCATAGGAATGAATCTGTTCTTTAAATGTAAGAAGTCAAGAATGACATGCCTGGGACTCACCTCCCAGCCTATATATAGCCCTTGCCTAGTCACCATCTAGAGTTCTCTCTAAGGTCCCTCTACTCATCTCTCCATCGTGAGTACGTACCTCATATGAACTCTCTGGCTTTTGGCCTTGGCTATCCCCCGAGCAAGGAACTTCTCGTTCCTCCAAGCATGTACATCTCTGGAATATAACAGATGTTCTAGTCCAAGGGGTTGATCACAGTTTTTAATCTGCACAACAGATCTTCTTAGGCCATCCTCATAGATGTGAGCACCTAATTGGTTGGTCCTAATGTATTCAAGTTGCATTTTGTATGGGCCTTCAAGTTTCTCTAAGCACGCCACTCCTGAACTTCCTGTAGGTCTCTCCATACCATAAGACATCTATGATTCACTAGTCTTAGAGCTAGGGTAGTGTGAATGATTGCTCAACTCCTGGGCCCAAGACCTAGCAGTGTGATTGACACTAGCCTCTGAAGACCTAAGACTTTTTCTATCTCTCCCTAGATGTCGTCCTGATCTAAGGTTCATATGCCTGATTGAACAACCCCAATTTTATCCCAAGTACAACCTCATTGGAGATCACTTTATATCAACCACTTGGTTCTTTTTTAGTTAATTATAGCGTTTATGCTCTTGTCTATATCATGTCGTCAGGAATATTTAAGTGAATTTCCATACTTTAAGTTGATCGTACCATATTAAGTTCTTTTCCTTTTTAAGTTATCGATCACAAAGAGATTATATTTTTGCTTGAACTTGAGTAATTAAGAGTCTTCAACTTGACAGATGCCTATCGTCACCCTATCTTACTTATAGTCCAACTCACACTTAGCCTAAGGTAGGAATTGAAGAGGTAGTTGAGAATAATCCAACCTCAAGTTTCTTATCCCTTGCCCTTTTAAGCCCAGGAAGTGTGTTCCCAAGCTTGCACTCACTCTTGCCTTGAATACCTTTCGATGCTCTTAGTGGACCTGTAAAAGTTCCAAAGTTAGCTCAAGAGTTAAATTCAATTGACACAACATACCATTTTCATTCATGTAATTCATAGACCAAATTGTCCTTTGGCTTTATGGAAAACAATCCTAAAGATCCCTCATTTTTCTTACCCCACGGTATGGTCAAGTTCAAAATGCCCTATCTATGACTCGGAACGAGCTTTCCAATAAGCCTAAGATCACTGCGAATAAATTTCATATGAGGAAGTTATGACAATTCAACGTTCTAGGGTTAAAACAGGATCAAAACAAGCTAATAGGCCCGCAGGATTTTTCTCAAATTACTTGTGTAGAGGCCTCACAATGCTCTAAATGCTTGATTTTTGTGCCCACAATAACACCAAACTTTGAAATAGAAAACCCTAAAAATTTACCCGAAAATGCCTGTCAATCGCGATCGACAGGTCTATCAATCGCGATTGACAGAGGTGTCCGTCAGGGCCTATTAGTCGTGATCAACACGTCAATCATGATTGACAGTGTCAATCACGATCGATAGAGTCGGTCGTGGGGTCTGTCAATCGCGATTGATGGCGTCTGTCATGATCGACACTATTTTTGCAAATTCTGGCATAATTTTCAGTCGATCGTGGGTGTGTCCATCGCGATGGACACATGGAGACGCAAATCTTTGTGTCCATCATGATATTTTAGTCGATCGCAATTGACGGTGTCGATCACGATTGACTGAGTCCTATGTGGCAATCCGTCATGGTCTGTCGATCACGATTGACACGGTCTGTCGATCGCGATTGACAGGGTCTGTCGGGCACCATTGACAGGGTCCGTCGGTCGCGATTGATGGGGTCTATTAGTCATGGATGTTGGTCGCGATTGACAATGTCAATCGTGATTGATAAAGAATTGAGGAATCCTTTAATTGTGATTAGTGATTTGGAATGTGTTCATCAAGTGTGTTATGGTGGTGCACTTTGTTTTACCAAATGCTGAAATTTTCTGTCGATCGCAATCGACACACATCTCGGGACTTGTACAGTCAATTTTCTCACTTGCTATAGTTGTTGTAGCTGCAATGGAAGCTGGTACCTACAAGAACGCTGAGGAAAACACAGAAAACAAATGCACATACAACTCTCTCTTGCTCTCTCTCTCTCAAGTGGAAATGAGGAAATGAATGGAGATGGAGGTCTATGGTCACGATGGTGAAGATCATGATGAATGGATATGGTGTGTAGAAGGGAATAGGAAGGTAAAAACAAGTAAAAGAAATGCTTACCTACTCTTTCAATGTCTCT
>CM035441.1:58335106-58337606 GCA_020310875.1 Ceratopteris richardii | reverse complement strand
GATGTGTTGGTGTTGTTTTGTATAACTTATGAAACTATGAGTAGCAGAGTCATCAATTATGTCTTATAGTCTTCTGAAATCTATGTGTTTTGATCAAATCATGTGGAACAGATGGTGCTAACCACAAAGATAAGGTCAAATAACTGGTATGTAAAATATCCTTATGCATCACTTCCATAGTCTTGCAACTACCATTGCAATGAATAGGAAGTGTATGCACTAGGTGGACCACTTTCTTGTCCTTGTCTATGGCCATCTTACTTTCTTGTCCTTGTCTATGGCCATATTGCCTTCCCCCTTACAATGGAAAATAATTCCCATTGAGTTCATAATGGGACTTCCTTGAGCTTAGAAATGGAATGATTGAGCTTAGATTGTAACTGATAGCTTGAACATAATAGATCAATTTATTTATGCCTAGGTGACAATCGATATATCAAAACTTGAGAAATTATTTTCTTAATATATTTTTTAACTATGATTACCTCAATACATAGATTGAGAAAAAAAAAGAATAATTTCTAGAAACTTTTGGGGAGCTATGTATAAAGTGTGGGAAAAATGTTTTAGTAGGAGTACAAAAAAACATTCCTATCCATTACTCGTTCCAAACAACTTTTATGGTTCGGCACTTTTGGTTCCGCACCAATGTTCCAAACAACGTATGGAACCCTTACTAAACAAAACATTTTGCCACTTATAGAGTTTCCTCTCAAAAGTGATAAGCATTGTGTAACTTTGCAGGGTCCATTCATATAAATCTATAGTTTCCATACGCGATTGGACTTCAATGTGAGGATGTTCAAACTGCTAAGGAATTCTTAGAAGATATGAACTTTTGGCTGAATATTGCTAAAAGAGCCTACAAAGCCGAAGAAGAAGTTTGAGCTTATACAAATCCAAAAGAATGGGATCTTGTTTTTTGGAGTTTTCATTCCTAACCCCAAACTCTAATATATGGCTTAGAATGGTTTAGTGATTATAAATTTTCATGCAAGTTCCTTAAATAGAAGCTATTATTGTATTAGTTAAGGAGATACTCCTTGTCTTGATTCTTGATTTTCATCCAAGTGTGGATTCGGAATTTACATATTACTTCAAATTTCCATATCGTGAGTATTCGGCATAATTCGTACACATCAAAATTCTATGTTAGGTATAGGAAATAGAACCAGTTTCATGTATACAAAAACTTTGCATGATAGATCAAAGTGTTAAATACAGCTTACTAAACATTTTATGGGTGTGAGCCTCTTTTTCTCAAGGATATTGCATGGAAACAATATATAATCATAGAGAATAAGGTTCTATTAGACATGTGTATATTTAATTTCAAGCAGTGTCAAAGTTGTCACCGAGTGGAAACATTTCCTAAACGAAAATGGGAGAAGGTGAACTTTGGCATATACGTTGATTACATATTAAACGTTTGTTGATTACATATTAAACGTTTGGCATATGAAATTGAATCATCTATTCTTCGTAAGAATCATGAACAAATAGCGGCCATTACTCATCTGTGTCTCAAAATTCATCAGCTTGGCACAAGTGAATCATTTTCATAATGCAACATGTGTACTGTGAGACTGGAAAAAAAAGAACAACAACTTACAAGCTTGACGGATATTGGCAATGCAGGAAGCACCAATGAAAAAAGTATCATCATTTCACGGGATACTGAAATGACACCATTTATATAGGAAACAGGAGATGGGACAAGAGTTCAACCCCCTTCAGAAGAAAAAAGAAAAGTGAAGAAAAAATTATTCAAATCGAGGAGGTAAGAAGCCTATTAAGATAACTCCAGGCACGTTAGATTAATTGGTTGGGCCCTTTGCCTCTCAAGGTTAAGGTTAAGGGCGGGGATTCAATTCATTTGGGTTTTAGTGAGATACTGCCCACCACTTGAGTGGTGAGATGTTAAACCAATCCCTTCGGAGAATCGTTGGGCCTTTTGATTTCCGAGTTCAAACTCGGTATCTCATCTCACCTTAGGGCCATCCCTTCCCAGTGTCTACCTTAGCAAGCCTTTGGACTCTATATCCTAGTAATTGCTAAGTTTCCAACCCCCCTTTGTAGGATTTAGGGGGTGCCATGGGTGGTATGCCCGCTTTTCACTTCACTGTACTTTCAAATCAATTCAAGCTAGCCGGAAAGAATAGATCAACCTTCTAAAAAAATTAAAAAGAGTATAACTATTAAGATAGAAGAAGGTGATGTGTCTACACATATTTAGATTTTAAGGAGAGGGTTCAGGCTTGAATGAAATTGTTGATAAGAATTTTGACATGACTAGAATGCTAATATCAACAACAAAATTCACATCAGAACGTTACTACTAAACAAAATTATTGCTGTTGCACTCAATATGGACTGCAATGTGGTAAAACCTCGAAGGGAGATACTACTTGGCACAACAATGTTTGTCTGGTTCAGCGATGGATACCACCCATGCTCGGTATGCAATATGGACTAGTAGTCATCATAAGGTTTGGGGAGC
>CM035441.1:58290106-58330106 GCA_020310875.1 Ceratopteris richardii | reverse complement strand
CAAGTGAAAGTAGTTCACGAAGAAGCTCATCTTCTTTGGATAGAGGAAGCATTGGAAAAGGATTTAAGTACCTTGGGTGAATAACTTTCTATTCATTCTTTAGTTTGCATGCATGATGCTATTAATTATAGGATTGTTAATATCTTACATGATGATGGTAGTTCTCATGATTTTATCGCATATACTTTAGTGGAGGACCTCAAATTAGATTCTTCCCCTTGCCTTTTTAAAGTTAAGGCTTCATTTCAAGGAATTGATATTACGTAAGGATTGAAGTGCATGATGTTAATATTTACATAGGTTCATATGTAGATGCACAAACATTTTTAATTGTCTCTTTGCATTCCTATGATGTTATCCTTAGTATGAAATTTTTTCATTATTATAGCCCACATATTGACTATCATACACATACATTTAATTTTGAATTTGAAGGTCAAATCATTTCTTTGTCTGCAAAGCATGAATTCCAACCATTTCCATTATTTTTTCATAGTCAAGTAAAATGTGCATTTAGAAAAGGTTACAATTCATGTATTGTTTTTGTGAATGGAATATTGATCGTAAAATGTGCATTTAGAAAAGGTTACAATTCATGTATTGTTTTTGTGAATGGAATACTTATACACTTTATGATGCATATAAATCTTTTATGACAACTTATAAGGATTTTTTAATGTCTGATTATCTTTCGAAACTACCACCACTTCAAGGGTCCTTTGACCATATAACTATAGATATAATTCAGGGTAATTCTACTCGTCATAAAGCACCTTAAAGTCGTGGCCCTTTCCACTATAAAGGCATACTTTGTCTCCATTCGGAGGACATGTTCTTGTAGTTGATAAAAAGAATAAAACCTACAAGATCTGCATTGACTATAGAGCCCTCGACAAAATCACAATTTAATATTGATATTATAATCCTAGGATAGATGACTTGCTAGATAAACTTTGAGGAGCCCATATCTTAAGCATGATTGATGTTCAATCTAGTTATCATCAAATACGTATGACATAGTGTGAAATTTACAAGACTATGTTTAGAACTCAAACCAGACGTTATGAATTTATGGTAATGCCCTTTGGACTTACAAATGTTCTTTCCACATTTGCACGTATGATGAATAATAATTTCCTTGACTATCAAGCTTTTGTTCTTGTTCACTTTGATGATATACTTGTTTATAGTAAGAATGAAAGTGCGCATGAAAGGCATTTAGAAATAGTTTAACACTGAGTCACAACAAATGAGAAGAAAGACATGTTCTCTTTTTTATTTGAGAAGAAATGCATGAACTGCTGCAAAAAATGATCATTTCCATATCCCACAATGGAAAACATTGTTTCTTGTTCAATTAATGCATGAAAAAAATGCCATTTTGATGCATCAGATTCACAAAATAGCTAGGCGAATTATATTTAATGGTGGAAAAGGCTATCCAATGATCCAGTACCTCATGTCAGAGCTTCCAATTCTAGAAAGTAGTGGCAATAATGTAAAAAACAAAGAAATACAACCTCTTGATATAGTGCTTGGCACTCTAGACAAAGAGATATATGTTCTCATTGTGATTTACAATTTGAGTAACTCAACATGGAAAATAAAATAGTATTTTCAAGGCTCAACATCTATAATACCACATTATTTGATACTAGTATATACATTACCAGAAGCTCTTTTTAATACCTCTATTCTAGCTCACAGAGTTGTTCCAATTACCACTTCAAGAATATTACCTTAACCAACCATAAATGTAATGGAAACGACACAACAATCCATCATAGTTGAGTAAAATGTGGATAAATTTAAGCACAAATATCAAGAAACTTTGAGAATTATAATCCAATAATTAAATCATTACAAAAGTGTATGTTTACAAAGTTCAACAACCCTTCTACAATAGAAGTTGATCATATAATTGCTCGAGTTCATGCATAACATCACCTTTAGTAACTTGAGAGGTCCTTGAAGGTTTTTCTTGCTCTACAACTGGCTCCTCAATGTCAGCCATGTCTTCTGGCTCATCTGCCAATGGTGGCACAGGCTCCCTTGATGCAGGCTGGAATCTCTCTGTGTCAGCGATGTGCTTCTTCCCAACCTCCTACTCATTTTTTGGGCATTCATATAAGCCATTAATCCGCATCCTAATGAATTTGACTTGGGATTCATCCTTCTCTACAGCTATGCAGTGCCTAAACATTTTGAGTGCACATGCAAGTGTCATCCCTAAAAACAAACAAATCAATTAGAGGAGATGGAAAAAGAGTTTCAATGAGCAACATTGCAATTAGAAGTACTTGTGCTAGAGAATAAGTCCAAGATCCAATCATCATCATTAGAGAACAATTGTATTAACCTCATTATAAGCTTTTGGGCCTTTTGACAAGGATTAACCAATGTCTTGTCCCCTGTCACATGACAAAGTTTCTTTATAACTACATGGAACATTAGTACATTTGAAATTACATTATTACTACAATGTTACTTAACCCTTCTTTTACTAACTTCATCATAATATTCAACTGTAAGGCACTTGGTAGCACTAGCAAACATATGTCCTAGGGTGTGATTTACATTTGTCTTTACCATGCAAATTTAAAATTATAAGTACAATGTGACATGAAATTTCAACATAGAGACAAAAAGCAAAGACAGTACCATGACACCTTGTTAACTATAATTATTGTTGATCTTTTGCACTAACATGTCTTCATTGTATAGAATTGATGGTTGATTGCAAGTATTTGGAAAGGAAAAAATGTGTTTTGGTAGTGGTAAGCTTAGATCAAATGAGCTTAAAAGCTTGTTGTAGTATGGAGGATGTGTTGGAGTGTCCCATGGGTTGGGAAGGCTTCACTAGTGGCTCTCATCCACCTTATGTTCTTTGCTTCTGTCATGCACGATTGGTGTATAGGGCAAGTTGGAAGTGTGCATGCTGAAAGTTCCAGATAGGCATTGCTTAATCATGATCTAAATCTTGGTGATGTATTAGTTGACATGTTACACCGTGCATGGATACGCAGAAGGATCTTTGTGCTCTTACAATGAAATGCTTTTGGGAGGCCAAAGATGTCATGGGTCCTACAAATGATAGAGGATGATAGATTGAGGTGTTATTCTTGGACTCCCCAAATGACTTATATCTAATGGAAACTACCTTAGCAGACACCTGCAAATATTATTGGTTCTTTTTGGAATGCATGCTTATGAGTTTGTAAGTTTTCAAATGTGTCCATACATGTTAAGGAAATGTTTTTTTCTATGACACGGATGTATCGTGATTGTTTCAAAAGATGTCATTTGAAGGATTGCAGCCAACTCTTATCTCTTGGAATGCTTTGACGGCAGCAGATGCTCAACATGAAGATGTGAGAGAGGTCTTGAATGTTCTCTTAGAAATGTAACATAATGTCATTTTTGGTAGTTCATTGATTGATATGTTTTTGAACCGTGGTTTTCTTTTGAAAGCTAGATAGGCATTTGATAATCTTCTTGTGCAAGATGTTGTTACATGGACGAGCTTGATAAAAGGTTATGTTGAACATGCACATGGTGAACATGCCGTTCTTCTTTATGAACAAATGTAATTTGAAGGGGGGGTTTGTCCAGATCTTGTTGCTGTTATTTGTGGCGTGAAGGCCTGTAGTGACACTGGAGATACCAATAGAGGTTCGGAGATGCATCATGAACTAGAGGCAAAGGGTCTCTTGGAAGGAGACATTGTTCTTGGTAGTTCACTGGTTGACATGTATAGCAATTGTGGCTTTATGTCAAGGGCTTGCCATGTTTTGATAAATTTTCATCACGAAATGCTTTGTTGTGGAACACATTGATTTCAGGGTATGTAAATTATCCTCATCATGGAGAGGAGGCACTTGAGTGTTTTGAGAAAATGAAACTTGAGGGGTTTCATCCAGATCATGTGCCTTGGTCTTGTGTTATGAAGCCTTCCTACTAGATAGTTTTTGTAAACAAGGGTAGTGAAATACATGTGGATATTTCCAAAAAAGAATTATGTGAAGATGACCTTGTTATAAGTAGCAATCTCGTTCATTTGTATTGAAAAAGTGGGCTAGGTGTTAAAGCACAAGGAGCATTTAACAAGCTTGCTTTTTCGAGATGCGATGGCTTGGACATTTCTAATTGATGGATATGGTACACAAGAGATTTAGAGGTCATAGGGGGGCAGGGCGGTGGTTGCCTACCTTGACAAACATTAAGGCAGGAGGAATGCCGGGGGATGCGGCACACATGAAAGGGAGGAAGAATAATCTTCGGGGGAAAAAGCATGAATGATCTCTTGAAATGCGTATTCAAAAATTTCCCTAAGGAGGGACCTCAGGAGAACTGAGAAAAAACTTCCAGTAGAACAGAGAAGGGCGAGGGAGGGTGGGTTTCTCTGAGCATTATCAGCACGTGACAAGGGGAGTGGGGGGAATCCAACCTCTTCAAGTTTTTTGGGTTGTTGATTCTCTTCAGGGGATTGGGTGCATAAGAGAGACGAAAAAGGAGAGGGGTTGTTTTTTTCATTTTGTAAATGTTATTAGAGGCTCATTTTTTTGCTCTCTGGATGGGGTTTTTTGGTCACATGCACCATCGGCTCAATCTGTTTTTTGGAAGGTATAGGAGAAGTCGAGGGTAGGCTTATGCAAGAAGGTGAGTAGCTGGGGAGTGGCTTATATCTACTCTCCTATCAGAAGGGACTTCAATAGCTAGGGAGATATTGTGGCATTCAAAGGAGACACATAAAAAAGGTGAATTGCAGGGTGAAAGGACGAGGAAGGATCGACCTTTTGAGGAAAATGAAATAAGTAGCTGGTGCTATCGATAATCTCGGGGAAGCAGACCTATGTAAAACTATAGAGGGAATGAGATCTATGTCCGATGATGGAGAGCTAAAGGAGAATCAGGATGGATGTCTGTGTGTGCACAAAGGGAGATATGTCCTTAGAAATAAGTCTGGAACAATTTCCGGCACTACAACAAATCGAACTTGCAAAAGGTCTAAATACCATGTTCAATATGTTTTTTTCTTATGTTTCAATATAGTCTATTCCATCAAGGAGAAAAGCTTATGTTGTCCTACTAAAGCCTGCATATCTCGTTGTATGAGTCAAGATTTTGGTTTTATGTTACCAATGCACATAAATTTTTATTAGCTTCGTTAATCTTTGTAGCTCACTTCCTGCATCTACAAATAGTCGATCCTGAATCACTCTTTTGGTTGAATGCATCTTTGCTTTTGACACATGCCGATTATGCTCTGCAATTCTACAATCCTGCATCTACAAATAGTCAATCCTGAATCACTCTTCTGGTTGAATGCATCTTTGCTCTTCACACATGCCGATTATGCTCTGCAATTCTTGAAGCATGAGACTAAAAGTAATGGAATAGAACGACAAGTGCAAAGGTGTGTGCTACAGACGAAAATGAAGAGTGAAAATATTGTGCTGATTCTAGAGCGCATGGGTATGAGGAGAATAGCCTTTTATGTTTTCTTGAGAATAATTGTAAGTTAATCAATTAGTTTGAAAGTCCTTGGGGAAGTAATGCATTAGGATTTGTTTTGTGAATCATAAAGAACTGTTGTCCCATTTTTATGCACGCAAAATATTTTGAGTTGTTATGAAAAAATTACGATCCTTGTAGTGCAAGGGTGACACTGATTGGGGATTTTGTGAAGTGTTATTCGTGGTGGTTTGACTCTGGAAGTCGCATCTCCAGTAGAATGTTGTTGGTTGTGTTCAAGGGATACTGATAAAAGTATGTGTGTTTGAACAAATAAATTTTCACTGAATAAGGGCACCTGCCTTGAATCTCGACAGGAGGTCTTGCACCCTAAGAAATATCAGGTGTAGGTTCTTTTTGGTGCACAAAACATTATATTCGGAGGGACCGTTTTGACTAACGAAGGCTACTTCTACATTGGCTATGAGACCTCTAGAGCACATAGCTTAACTGCTGAGAAAGTGGAGGGAAAGGGAAAAAATGTAGGAGGCAAGGGGTGAAAGAGGGTGTGAGCGCATGTGAGGGTATGTAAAAGGGCAAGAGAGTTAACGGGAGAAAAAAAGGAGAGTGGGTGTGTGCGAGGGATTGTGTGGGAGTGTGCATGGTTGAATGTATGTGTGCGAGTGTATGCGAGAGTGTAGGTGTGAATATATGCATGAGAATGAGAGGGTGTATGTGAGTAATTTTAGGTGCAAACACGGGTGTAAGTGTGGGTAAGAGAGATAGAGAGGTAAAATAAAAGAGTGAGGGTGATAGAGAGTGAGCAGAAAGGGAAAAAGGTGCGCTTGTAAGTGTGTGAGCATATGTGTGAGAGACTAGAAGAGAAAGCAAGAGGAGGAGAGAAGAAGGGAGAGTAGGAAAGAGAGAAAAGGAAGAAGTGTGTATGAGAGAGAAAGGAAGAATGGGAGAAAGTAATTTAGACCATGTGTGTGAGTGCATGAGATAGAAAGAGAGCAAGAAAGGAGAAGTGAGTCAGAGGGGGGGGAGAGAGAGAGAGAGGAATAGTGCAAGTGAGAAAGGGTGAGTGTGCATTTGTGGACGAGAGTATTAGGGAAGTTGTGATTGAGTACGTGTGCAAGTGCATAAGGGTGAGAATCAGGTGAGTATATGCATGCATGAGTGTATGTGCATGAGTGTGTAGGTATATGTGTAGGGAGTGAGCAAGGGTGTGTGCAAGAAGGAGAAAATAGAGTGTATGAGTGGGTGTGCGAGAAAGGAAGAAGGGAAGAGAGTGATTGAGACCGTGTGTAAGAGTGTGTATCGCAGCATTTCCCTCTCTCTCTCTCTCCCCCGCCACCACCCCGCGGCCCCCACCATCACCACTACCCCCTCCAACCCCACCGTCCCCTCCTCTTTTCCTCCACCACCCCCGCGGCCCCCACCATCACCACGACCCCCTCCAACCCCACCATTCCCTCCTCTTTTCCCCCACCACCCCCGCGGCCCCCACCATCACCACGACCCCCTCCAACTCCATCAGGCCTCCTCTTTTCCCCCACCACCCCCCCGGCCCCCACCATCACCACAACCCCACACAACTCCACACCCCTCCACAACCCTCCACAAACTCCACAACCCCCCACAAACTCCACACCCCTCCACAACCCTCCACAAACCCCACGAAACTTTAGAGCATTTCTCTTGCCTATGTTGTAATCATCCGTTCGAACTAAGGAGTGATTGATCTTCCTTCATTGTCAGTTGTCATTAATATTTTCTTGAGTATTTACAACTCTGTGCAATCATTGATACCTGCCTGCTCACAGAAGTGTTAAAGGGTATATTTCCCTAAGGAGAACCTCCCTTGAGTAGGTGGAGTGCCTGCTGCATGCTCCTGTTAAAAGTAGATACCCCAGTACCTCCTCTACAGAGTGCATGCGTGAATGGGAGAGTGATGGTGTGTGAATACATATGTGTGAGTATGAGCGTAAGTGTATGTGAGTGCAAACATGTGATCGAGTAAGAGAAAGGAAACGAATGGGAAATAAGTGGACATACAAGCACATGAGTAAGAAGACAGCGAGCCATGAGGAGAGTTAGTCATTGTAGTCAGATTTTGGAGTACATCTAGATTTGGGTTTCCATTTTCTTCTCTTCCCACATATGCGTAAGTGTATGTGAGTGCAAACATGTGATCGAGTAAGAGAAAGGAAACGAATGGGAAATAAGTGGACATACAAGCACATGAGTAAGAAGACAGCGAGCCATGAGGAGAGTTAGTCATTGTAGTCAGATTTTGGAGTACATCTAGATTTGGGTTTCCATTTTCTTCTCTTCCCACTAGTGGGTGACTTTCAGCAAGAGAAGGGGACTAATCTAGAGCTATTTAGGCAATCCATAAGCATATGTAGGAATCTTTTCCTTGGGCATAGGTTTGCCTAGCACCACAGGTTGGCAGAGCTTGTGGCCCCAAGATCTACTATAAATATATATCCAGGTCATCATTCAAAGTATTACAATGCAAATCGATTCAAATGTCTGTGCTATGATGGTTGAGATTAAGGGATATGCAGTTCTGGGTGCCTAGTTGGATAGTGTGAAGAGATGGATAGGTATGTGCTTGAAGATGAAGAGGTGTTGCAAAATCCTTGATCTACACCAGCCAAATGAACTCCACGAGTATATGGTGGGCCCTTTTAGCTTGCCAATGGATGTATTAGACACCCTATGTACCTTGAAAGATCACTCTCAAAAAGATAGATCAAAACAGATAAGTTGGAGTTAGCTCAGAGGTGAAAACTTGCTATTCTTGGTTCATACACCTGTCCAGTGTTTTACATAATTCTCTGATCACAGCAGCAATTATCTCAATTCCTCTTGGGGAAGTCTAGGCAACTTAAAGAGCTAACTTTTAAGAGTAATCTCATCAAAAATAATGAACCACACACTGAGAATGAGTTTTAACAAGTGATGACATCATCCCGATTTTCACGGGCTGCTACAGAAATAGACCAGTGAGCAGACAAATCACCATAACTCAAAATGTAGAAATCAAATGATTATGAAAATTTGTATGGTTATACTAGACAGTGAGCTGAATCCAACAAGCTTTAAATCACTGAATTTGGATAAGTAACCACTGAGACATGGCTCTGACAAGATGAGTGAAAAAGTCGGGTACCTGACAGAGAGGTGAAGATGAACAGACCCTATTGACTTCAAATGAACATAACTGAAGATTACAACATCCAAATGACATGAAAATTTATGAGCATATAGTAGACTTATAGAGCTAACTTTACCAAGTTAAATCACTGAAAATGATGCACCAAGCTCAGAGAAAACATCTCTGCAAGCTGACTGAGAAAACTGAGAGTAATGGCAGTGAGTAGTACACTTCACAAGAACATGGAAAGATGAACTCAAATAATCATGAAAATGGAAGTATATTGCTTGTACAATACAATGACTTACTGATACATATGTGTGCCTTGTAATCACACCTTGATATGGCATAAAGCCGAGCTCTTGGAGGTCTTCACATAGGTCTCTCTAACCACGACTAAAACTGCCATCTATTTATAGTTGAGTTTGGGAGGCTAACTTCCCTCAATCACTCTCCAATCAATCAATGATTGATTTGATTCTCTACCTACCACAAATCACGAATTCGTGGCTCCTCTTTCCATTCTTTATCATGTGGACTCAACCACTTAAGATTCTCTTACTTTTACATTAAGTAAACTCTTCAAAAGTTACAAGAGGTAGTTCACAAGTGAACTTTACATAGTCTTCTTTTTAAAGCTTCTTCTAAGACTTTGTGAGACTCAAGCCAATACTTAGGATTGTCATAGAATTGCTCCAACAGCTCCCCCTCAAGCCAAGTATGCTTGAGGTCTTCAATCTTCCAAGATTACCTGCAAACCAATCATAGCCTTGAATTTGCAAAGCTTTGTACCATCCAATGCTTTGGTTAGAATATCTGCACATTGTTGATGAGTGGACACATATGATATTTGAATCTCTTTGCTTAGAACCTTCTCTCGTACATAGTGATAATGAACTTCAATATGTTTAGTCCTTGCATGAAAAATAGGATTAGCAGCCAAGTGAATAGAACTCATATTGTCACCAAAAATAGTTGGAGTTCCAAACTCCAATCCAAGATCTTTGAACAATGTCTTCATCCACATAGCTTCTTGTGTAGCTATGGCAAGACCTCTATATTCAGCTTCAGTAGAAGAGAGAGCAACTGTGGGTTGCTTCTTGGATGACCATGAAATAAGCTTTGAACCTGCAAATTTAAGATAACCTGAAGTGCTCCTTCTATCTTCCTTGGAGCCAGCCCAATCTGCATCAGAAAATAGCTTCAAACCTAAATCAGATACATAAGGATAATAAAGTCCTTCATTTATGGTTCCTTTGAGATACTTGAGAATCCTTTTGGCAGCATCCATATGTGGTTTCCTTGGTGTGTGCATAAATTGGCTTAGCACACTCACACTGTAACATATATCTACTCTTGTCAATGTGGCATAGTTGAGACTACCCACTAGACTTTGATATGATGTGATGTCCTCTATGAGTTCACCTTCATGTGAGCTCAATTTGTGATTGACCTCCATTGAGTACCTGCAATCTTACAATCTTGCATCTTGAATTTTGCCAACATGTCCTTAATGTACTTTCTTTGAGTGAGAAACAAACCATGATCTTTGTAGACAACTTCCAAACCTAGGAAGTAGGTAAGTGAACCCAAATCACTTATCTTGAACTCTTCTCTCATCTGATCTTTGATCTTCTTCATACCATCTGCATCATTTCCTATCAATATAATATCATCTACATATACACATAGGTAGATGACCTCGGAATTACTCTTTTTAATAAAGAGTGAAGGATCTGCCTTGCTTGGTTGAAAGCCTTTGTCCTGCAAGAATGAAACAAGCCTGAAGTTCCAAGCTCTTGGAGCTTGCTTGAGACCATACAATGCTTTGTTAAGTTTACACACATAATCAAGATAAACTTGGTTCTCAAAACCAGGTGGTTGTGCCATATATACCTCTTCTGTTATCCAACCATTCAAAAATGCATTCTTTACATCTAGTTGAAGTATCTTCCAATTCTTGGAAGAGGCAATACTAAGCAAAACCCTAATAGTAGGCATCTTTGCCACAGGAGAGAAAGTCTCCTCATAATCAATTCCCTGAGTTTGTGCAAAGCCTTTTGCCACAAGCCTTGCCTTATACCTGTTAATTGAACCATCAGAATTCTTCTTGAGTTTATAGACCCATCTTGAGCCTATTACCTTCATGGATGAAGTCTTGGGCACCAAATCCCAAGTGTTGTTTTCCTCAAGTGCTTCAATCTCTTCCTTCATTGCATGCTTCCATTCTGTTTTTGCTTTGGCCTCTTCAAATGATGATGGCTCCTCTTGGTTTATGTCATGTGCTATGTAGATAGAATGTTTAGTTACTAATGAGGTGTCAAACCCATACCTTTCTGGTTTTTTCTTTTCCCTCATAGATCTTCTTAGGCCATGATGTGATGATTCTGCCTCATGTCCAAGTTCCTGCAATTTTGCTTTACCTTTAGACTTCCATGCTTTGACCTTTTCCATGTGAGATTCTTCATCATCCTCTGAGGTGTCTTGTTCTTCAATCTTTGGTTGTTCTCTACCAAGCTTTGGAAAATCTTCTTCAAGATCATATGGTAAATTGATCTTCCTGCATGAATCTTCATACCATGAATTGTTCTCATCAAAAACTACATCTCTGCTTACCAAGAATCCTTTGTTGGTAGGGTTGTATAACCTGTAGCCCTTTTGATTGTTGTCATATCCAATAAATACACACCTTTCTGCCTTTGGATCCATCTTGCCTCTAACCTGTGAAGGAACATGAGCAAAAGCAATACATCCAAAAATTTTACAATGATCTAAGCTTGGTCTTCTTCCATTCCAAGCCTCATATGGAGTCATCCCATCAAGGGATTTTGAAGGCAACCTGTTAATCAAGTAAGTGGCTGTAGATACAGCCTCAGCCCATAAGTAATTAGGTAAATGCTTTTCATTTAACATAGACCTTGCAGCTTCAACAATTGTCCTATTCCTCCTTTCTGCCACTCCATTTTGCTCAGGAGTGTACCTTGTAGTTACCTCTCTTTTGATTCCTCTTTCTTGAAGAAAAGAATCAAACTCATGGGAGAAATATTCTCCCCCTCCATCTGACCTTAGCCTTTTTAGTGATTTACCTGTTTGATTCTCCACAAGAGCCAAATATCTTTTGAAACATGAAAAAACTTCATCTTTGTGTTTCATAAAGAATAGGATAGTCCATCTGCTGCAATCATCAATAAAGGAAACATAATACCTTGATCTAGATATTGAAGCTTCCTTGCTAGGTCCCCATACATCTGTATGAACCAACTCCAAGAGATCTCCATGCATATAACCTTTCTTCATGAATGGTAACCTGTGAGACTTTCCAAATTGACATGCACTACACTTATAAATCATATGTTGTTTTGACAAATTAGGAAGTCCAAGTACACTTTGGTCCCTGCAGATTTGCTTTAATGACCTTTCACCAATATGTGCTAACCTTTTGTGCCATACTTCCAATTCTGTGAGTGTCTGACTACCATAATTAAAGAGAGCAATGTTTCTAGTGTCCTGTAATTCAAATGTGAACAATCTACCTGTCTTTTCACCTTTTGCAATTCTTCTGAATCCTTGACTTGGATCTTCAACAAATGCTCCTGCTTTTGTGAACCTGACTTGCAACCCTTTCTCTACTATCTGCCCAACACTTATCAAATTCTTTGTAATGGTAGGGACATAGAGTACCTTACTGAGTAGGTTGATGTTTCCATCAGGTGCTTTGACATTGCCTATTTTCTCCACAGGATGTTTTGTATCATCTCCTGTTTGTACCTCATGCTTATTCCTTGGATCTTCTAAATCTGATAGGAGTGCCACATTTCCTGCCACATGATTTGAACAACCTGAATCTATGTAGAAAACATGCTCATCAGATTTACCTTGTGGCATAGCCATGTTCATGATCAATAATGAATCCTCTTTGTTTGAGTCTTCTGTGTAGTTATTGTAGTCTCTCCTTCCTTTGTAGCCTCCTTGATAGTTTGAATGATTGTAGTTGTTGTAGTTGCCATGGTAGTTGTTGAACCTTCCTCTTGAGTAGCCATAACTTCCTCTATTGTATCCTCTGCCTCTTTGATTCCTGGAATTCCTAAAGCAATTTTTAGTTGTATGATTAGTTAATCCACAAATAGAACATGAGTTGGAGTCTTGGGATCTCCCCCTGCCTTGTCTACCTCCTCTTCCTCTACCTCTGCCATGTCTTCCTCTACCTGCATAGTTAGCTTGATATGTACCTGCTTCATCATCCACTTTCTTTGCCTTTCCTTTGTTATCTTTAGACTTGCTTTTATCCGTGTATAAAGCTGAAGATTGATTACCTTTAGAGCTTTCTCCATTTTTGATAAGCTTTTCCTCTTGAGTAAGTAGTTGTCCAATGAGTGTGTTGAAATCAGGTACATGCATGTCCATGTACAAATCCATAGCTGTGGTGAATGCTTCCCACTTATCATCTGCCTTCAAGCCATTGATGACCTGCCTTACAATTTGCTCTTCATCTATTACGTCTCCAATGCTTCCCAACTGATCCGCTATGTCCTTGAGCTTTGTGACAAAATCAGTCACATTTTGTTTGGGAGCCTTCTTGAGAGTTGTGAACTCTAGCCATAGTTGATGCTTCCTAGCTTTGGTACTTGAAGAAAAGAAAGCTTCAAGTGCATCCCACACTTCCTGAGATGTCTTACAACTTCTAATGTGAGGCAACAAAAAATCTGAGATAGAGTTGAGGAGATAAGACCTTGCAAGTGCATCCTTGGAGCACCATGTGCTCAATCTTTCTTGCTCTTCTTGTGTTGGTTGACTTTTGTTCCTGAAACTTGGCATAACTTCATCTCCAGCCACATAACCATATAAACTTCTACCTTGGAGATAAGCTTCCATCCTTAATGACCAAGCTGAGTAGTTACCTCTGTCCAATTTGTCAATTGATGAAGGAAATCCATCTGCCATGTTGTCCAACCTTGCTCTGATACCACTGTGAAGAGATGGATAGGTATGTGCTTGAAGATGAAGAGGTGTTGCAAAATCCTTGATCTACACCAGCCAAATGAACTCCACGAGTATATGGTGGGCCCTTTTAGCTTGCCAATGGATGTATTAGACACCCTATGTACCTTGGAAGATCACTCTCAAAAAGATAGATCAAAACAGATAAGTTGGAGTTAGCTCAGAGGTGAAAACTTGCTATTCTTGGTTCATACACCTGTCCAGTGTTTTACATAATTCTCTGATCACAGCAGCAATTATCTCAATTCCTCTTGGGGAAGTCTAGGCAACTTAAAGAGCTAACTTTTAAGAGTAATCTCATAAAAAATAATGAACCACACACTGAGAATGAGTTTTAACAAGTGATGACATCATCCCGATTTTCACGGGCTGCTACAGAAATAGACCAGTGAGCAGAAAAATCACCATAACTCAAAATGTAGAAATCAAATGATTATGAAAATTTGAATGGTTATACTAGACAGTGAGCTGAATCCAACAAGCTTTAAATCACTGAATTTGGATAAGTAACCACTGAGAAATGGCTCTGACAAGATGAGTGAAAAAGTCGGGTACCTGACAGAGAGGTGAAGATGAACAGACCCTATTGACTTCAAATGAACATAACTGAAGATTACAACATCCAAATGACATGAAAATTTATGAGCATATAGTAGACTTATAGAGCTAACTTTACCAAGTTAAATCACTGAAAATGATGCACCAAGCTCAGAGAAAACATCTCTGCAAGCTGACTGAGAAAACTGAGAGTAATGGCAATGAGTAGTACACTTCACAAGAACATGGAAAGATGAACTCAAATAATCATGAAAATGAAAGTATATTGCTTGTACAATACAATGACTTACTGATACATATGTGTGCCTTGTAATCACACCTTGATATGGCATAAAGCCGAGCTCTTGGAGGTCTTCACATAGGTCTCTCTAACCACGACTAAAACTGCCATCTATTTATAGTTGAGTTTGGGAGGCTAACTTCCCTCAATCACTCTCCAATCAATCAATGATTGATTTGATTCTCTACCTACCACAAATCACGAATTCATGGCTCCTCTTTCCATTCTTGATCATGTGGACTCAACCACTTAAGATTCTCTTACTTTTACATTAAGTAAACTCTTCAAAAGTTACAAGAGGTAGTTCACAAGTGAACTTTACATAGTCTTCTTTTTAAAGCTTCTTCTAAGACTTTGTGAGACTCAAGACAATACTTAGGCTTGTCATAGAATTGCTCCAACAGATAGTGGGGTAGCAGTTAGTCTAATGACTAAGTACATGATGAAGGCCCTCGGCCTAACCGATATGGAGGACATGCCAATGTCCCTCAGAATGGTTGTTCAAATGCAAGTGAAACCTATCGGCCTTCTCAAAAATGTGAGTACAGTCGTGGGAGGGTTAGAGTTTAGCATAGACTACCTGACGGTCAGACCGAGGACTCCAGAAGCCACATTTTCAATCTTATTGGGATGGCCACGGCTAGTGCAAGCCAATTGTCTGCATGATTGGCACCTAGTCTTTATAACAATTGGGCCAAAGTCTGACCGAGTACAAATCCAAGTATCTCCAAATGCAACCGACAAGAAATTGACAATAGTGGATGAAATGGAAAAGAAGGCAAAAGAGGAAGTAAGGTAGGAAATGGCATGAGTAAGGTTTTCCTTGAACACAGAGACTTACAAGGATCTACTTCAAGATGGGTTCAACCTGCAGCTATCCAAAATATAAAACATGAAAACGGGAGAGTAAAAAAATCCATTGCTTTATAAGGATGATTTCGATCAAGATTTATTGGGATGTTTGGCAGGCACATGTCAAGTGGAGTATTATACAATGCATGTAGACCCAACAAGGGGACAACTATCAACCCCCTAGATGGAGGAATCTTAGAAGATGAAACGGACCTCGAATTGGCTACCACAGTAGAAGTACGATGATTGAAGAAAAAGGTTGAAGCTTTGGAAGTTGAGCCCAAGGATAGATGCCCGGGGATGAAGACAATGATGGAAAAGAAATTGAATGTACGAGGAGTGGATGTAAGAGTTGATTTGGAGGAAGTAACTTTGAAGCGGGAAGGCAAAGCTAAAAAATTGTTGACTAGTAGTGTATGATTACTACTAGGTCACGAGAAAGCCAAGACAGATGGAGGAGAGATGGTAAAAGTAGGTGTTGCAAAGGAAGAGAAGGAAGTTAGCAAGATGGTTGATCCTCGCATAAGAAGAAGAAACTTCTCGAAGGACAAGATTCATTTTCCTAAATCTCATTATCAAAGTTACTATCCAAGGTTAATGGGGAACTAAGATAGTCATTTACCTTCTAGCACAAGCAAGGTACACACCTCCGGGAGTAGCGACATGTGCAAGAAAGGCCACAAGGGTAAGGATAGATTGGGAAGAGAGAAGTGGCATATGGATAATGATGGTTCTGACAAGCTCAGTCCATCATTTGAAGTGTTTTAACTTGGATTGGGAAGCTTGCTAAGTCTATTTGCTATGCCCAAAAGGAATTTATCTAATTCCTACCAGGTATATTGTATTTCCTTTGTATTTGGGTACATTGCCATGTGCTTCTACCAGTTGTATTCATTCTCCTTTCAGGAGACTTATCCCACATATGATGTACTTTTGAGAGCCCCTCCCAAATCTATATAAGGAGGGCCTCTCCCCTCATTTGTACTTGGTTAGAAGCTTGAGGAGCCTACTCCATGCTCTTGGCAAGCTCATTTCTAATCCACATGAGTTTACCCATTTGATGGTCTACTCATTTTGTGTCTCACACATTCTTTGATTTGTGAGAGTACTTTATTTTTCATTTTGGTTCCGCGTGCATACTCTCTACATGGTATCAGAGTGATTGGTGGAGGTCTTCGTGGTGCGTTTGGTGGTCATTTTGGTGGTGGTGGTGCTTGAGTGGTGGTGGCTTTGCTTCCTCCTCATTTAGAGAGGCTTTTGCCATCATATTTACTCTTTGGGGCCTCATTTTGCCCATGTTTCCGCCCTCCCACCCTTTCTATCACTCCTTACCTCCCTCCCACCCTTGCATTTGGTGGTATTTTGTGCTCATTTCATGGTTCATTATTGTTACCTTCGTGTGGAAACTATTGTTTGGTCATGCAGCATGGCATTTTGATGAGCAAGTTGTGCATCTCACATTTATGGAAGTGTTTATAAACACTCTTGTTGAGATTCATTGAACCTTTAGTGAATACGGGATTTTGACCATGATTAATAAGTTGACAGTCATATCATTGTCATTGAAGTGTTCATAAACATTTTTTCCATTTGTGGAATTAATTGTATTCTTCAATCTACCGCACGTGCCTGCCTTATAGCCATTCTCTCAGGAGTCCGAGACACTCCCAGAGAGAGAGAATGAACTCTTTATAGCTATGTGCAGAGTTCTCTTCCTCTAGAAGTTACCACCGTCCGAGGCAAGGCACGAAGCTCACCATAACTGCGGAGCAGTCGACAGAAGGAAAAGCATTTGATTCAAGGGGCTTCATCCATCCAACCTTCTTGAAAAATGCAGTGCAGTCCCCATCCACTCTATTCATAATTTTCCTCTGCACACTGTATCCAAATTTCCCGTTGTTGTGTGTGCACCATAGGCGGTCAATTGTCTGCAAATCTGCAATGGGCATGAACTGCACCTCGGAGATTCAGCTTGACGTAGGGTTGTGCAAAAGTGAGGACTCTCGAAGATCTCATCGTTGAAGTTTATAGTTGCTTTGAACCATGGAGCATGGTCGGGCCCTTCCCTTATGCATGAATAGGCAGGCAAGTTGACGAACTCTGCGCCAGCTCCTGCAGCTGATTGACGTAGCTCCTCTGTGCCAGCTCCTGCAGATGATTTTTATACATACCTCGAGTAAAAAAAATTGCCTTTTCAAGCAGAGGATGACTAAGCAGCCGCAAGGTTGAACCTGCAGAACATCTACCAACGTAGATGAACCATGAGAAGTCAACCGGTCTGCGAGAAGCGACAGACGGAACGAGCGTCGTGAATGAGAAGGATGTACGTAGACAGGAGCTTAGCGAGGAATCAACTCTCAGAGAGAGAGAGAGAGAGAGAGAGAGAGAGAGAGAGAGAGAGAGAACGCTCTCTGTAGCTATGCATGCATCCTTCTCGTGCATATCTGTGCTATCCACACATGGGTAAGTGATGATTTAGAGAAGCTTCATCAGGCAATGAATGTGGCCTCGACGCAATTATCAGATTGACGTAAGGGCTTACGTTTTGTGCAACCACACGTTTTCTTCTACCACGTGGCAATATCCATCTTAATCGTGCTATAGATAGCATTCAATATTCATTTGATTGGCTGCGAGATTTGTTCTAGCTAACGGGCAGATCCAATCAAATCTTTTTATATATTTTGGTGGCATCAAATGCATCGACCTGAATGGTGATGAATTAAAAGAATTATGCGTACTTTTTTGCCACTCTTATTTCTCTCGAATTTGGAAGACATTGAATCAAGTCTTCATTAAGGCATTTTTCTACACACCCATTCAAGTACCAAATTTGCCACTCCCAAAGGGCACGTTGAAATCTTCAAGTAGCCACTACTACTATCACACCATTTGGCATCTCTCAAAGTGATCCTTTATAACGTTTCCAAAGGTTCACCCTTAATTATTTTTTTGCCACCACAAGCACATTTTAAGCAAGAGTATCAACTCTTTTGGCACACTCAAGGCACTAAGTAGCAACACGAATATAAGAAGAACACTCTTTTGTGTGTGTGTGTGATTGTGGGATTGGAGGCTAGTCTAAGCTCACCCACAAGTTCTCTTTGCGCATCGACTCTCCCCACTCCACAGTGTCTCTCTTTGCAAAAGTGAAGGGCTCTTCTAAGCCCCCCCGAAGTGTCTCTTCTAATTCTTGGTGCAAGTGAAGGGCTACTCTAAGCCCCCTCCCCCCCTCCCCAAGGAATTTTTCAGTCTGGAATCCAGTTGTTCATTTCAAGCTTTGCAATTATTTTGAAGCAGCATTTTTGGCAAGAGATTTTGGTAGTGTTTCTAAACACTTTATCTTCAAAGCTTGTGCGTTTGGTGAAGATTTTGGTAGTGTTTCTAAACACTTTATCTTCAAAGCTTTGTAATGACCAAAAGTGAAGGTAGCTCATCATCTATGGCTAACTTCTTACCATCTTTCACCCCTATTTTTATGCCTAAGGATGAACGCCTCAATGGACAAAATTACAATCTATGGAAAGATGTCATGCACGCCTATCTCTATATGAATCTCCTTCATAAAGTAGTAGATGGTTCAGTCTCCGAACCCAATAGGGATACCAACTTAGACAATTGGCATGTGTGGAATGTCAAGGACAAAAGAGCTTTAGGTCAGCTGTTACTTGCGTGCGAGGAATTGATGATAGTACATATCACTACCTGCAAGACGTCCAAGGATGCTTGGGATACGTTAGCCGCTTTGTATGAAGACAAGACCCCTTCGAAGATATATGCATTAGAGGCCGAGTTTCATAATTTGACAATTAGGCCACACGACACAATTACCAAGTTCATAGCCCAATTCGAGGACTACTAGCGTAAATTAGCACTATGTGGTAGGCAGATCTCTAGTGAAGACATGGCCATTAGAATTCTTAACAAGTTACCTAAGTCATACGAGACATTTGTCACAAGTTTGTATAATCATAGCCAAGTCTTATCTTGGGAAAAGGTTCGTCGACTATTTCTCCTTCATGACTCGCGAGCCAAAGCAACTTCCTCACAAGAGTCAGCCATGAAGGCCAAAAGGCCCATTCAATAAGGGCAAAACCACAAGTCATCATGTTAGCAATGGCTCTAAGCAAGGATCGCAAAACTCATCGAAAACGTTCACTTGTAATTTCTGCGGAAAATCAGGACACTTAGAAAAGTTTTGCTATAAAAAGAAACAATCATCGAAGGCTTCTACGTCTAGGCAAGCATCCAAAGGATCCCAACATAGATCCCACTGCTCGAGTGAGGAACTCTTCATCTCCACAGAAGCCAATGCCCTAGGTACTTCTAGCTCCCCGCATGAGTGGATCTTTGATAGCGGAGCTACCTCCCATATGTGCAAAGACAAGGACTCCTTTCAAGAACTCGAAGAGCATACGAGAGAAGTATATCTCGGCAACAACAAAAGTTTACCCATCGAAGGAAAAGGGAAAGTTCAAATTTCCAACCATCAAGGGGAATGCAAGTCTTTATCCAATGTTCTCTTTGTTCCAAATTTATGTATGAATCTACTTTCCATCAAGGCCATTATAGATCAGGACAAACAAGTATGGTTTGATAACACCTCAGTTAAGGTAGTTGATCCCCATACATAGGATGTCATTGCTCAAGGTATTGAAGAAAAGGGCCTCTACAAGCTATCTTGCTTTGTATCCAAAGAATCAACCTCAAGTTTGTGTCACCAGAGATTTGGCCACACTTCTTACTTATCAAAAATCTCTTCATCCCAACTTGTGAAGGGATTTCCAAAGATAGGGCAACTTACTGATGTCTGTCAAGCTTGCACCCAAGGCAAGCAACACCGGATCCTAGTTCCCAAGGAAGTTTCAACACGAGCAAGGAACCCACTTGCCCTTATCCACATGGACTTATGTGGACCTATGAATATCCCATCGTTGAGTGGATCCCTCTACTTTTATCTTCTAGTAGATGACCACTCTCGTTTTATTTGGGTGTACTTTTTAAAGTCAAAGGCAGACACATTCTCTAAGTTTCAAACTTGGATCAAGGAAGTTGAGAATGAAGCTTCAGCTAAAGTCAAAACCATCAGATTTGATGGAGGTGGCGAGTTTATCAATCATGACTTTGATAACTTTCTCACCCAGAAAGGGATCAAAAGACAAGTCACTCAGCCTCATACTCCATCACAAAATGGAGTAGTTGAAAGGAAGATACACAGTGTGATGGAAATGGTACGAACAATGCTTCATCACAAGGATCTACCTTACAAGTTCTAGGCAGAAGTTGTGCACACTGCAGTTCACATTATTAATCAAGGATTTATAAGTGCATTACACAACAAAACACCCTTTGAAGCCTACTATGGAAGAAAACCAAATGTGAACTACTTTTGAGTCTTTGGTAGTGAAGCTTTTGTCCATGTACCAAAAGAAGATAGAAACAAGTTACAATCAAAGTCCAAGAAACACATATTCATAGGGTAGAGTGAGCAATCAAAGGCATACCGTCTATATGATATGGAAAACCACTCCATCACCATTTTGAAGGATGTGATCTTCAATGAAGCTTCCTCATACTCAAGAAAAGATTCAAGTACAAGCCTTAGTCCACCTATCTACACTTCAGAGGGGGACTTAGTATTTTCGAACTCCAACTCAGAAGCAAGTACTTCACAACAACCACGCCGATCTCAAAGGCTTCTTGATAAGAAACAACGCGAACAAAGTCATTATGTTAACTATGCTCTAATGCACCAAATTCAACAAATCTCAGAGCCATCCAACTACAAAGAAGCTCAAGGCCAAATAGAGTGGGAAACAGCTATGAAAGAGGAACTCGATGCAATTGCAAAGAACAAGACTTGGACATTAGTTCCCAAACCAGCCAACCATCAAGTCATAGGAGTCAAGTGGATATACAAAGTCAAATACAAGTATGATGACACTCTAGATAAATATAAGGCAAGATTAGTCACTAAGGGATACAAGCAACAACATGGCATTGACTATGAAGAAACCTTTGCTCCTACTGCAAGATTCACAACCATAAGAATCATCTTAGCACTAAGTGCTCACTGTAAGTGGCCCATTTACCAGCTGGACATCAAAAGTGCATTCCTCAATGGAGATCTTCAAGAAGAAGTATATGTTGAACAACCTAAAGGCTTCAAGATCAAAGGCAGAGAAGATCAAGTCTACAAGCTTCACAAAGCACTTTATGGACTCAAACAAGCTCCCAGGGCCTAGTATGAAAAGATTCACACGTTCTTTGAAGACAAGGGATTTAACAGAAGCAATATTGATGCTAATCTCTATATCTATCAAAAGGAATCTTTAATAGCCATCATCATTCTCTATGTAGATGACTTGATCTTGATAGGCTTAGACGAACACATCCAGTTTATCATCACACACCTTCGTCTTGAGTACTATATGATAGATCTTGGATTACTACACTACTTCTTGGGTATGGAAGTTTGGCAAACAAAAGAAGGTATATTCCTATCACAGAAGAAGTATCGCCCTAATCTACTTTCTAGATATAACATGGACCCTCAGTTTCTACACCACTTGATCCAAACATCAAGCTTACACTGGAGGACTCATCATCACTTGTGGATGTGCATACCTATCGACAGCTTGTTGGCTCATTACTCTATCTTGCCAACACTAGACCAAATATTGCTTATGCAGTTGGTATACTCAGCCAGTTTGCACATCAGCCTCGTCAGACTCATTGGGATGCTGCTCAGAGACTACTTCGATACCTTGCCCTCACCCGACATCATGGTCTTTGGTACAGAGGGGGCATCGAACTCGTTGGATATTCAGATTCAGATTGGGCTGGTGATCCTGATTCTTGACGGTCTACTTCTGGGTATATATTCTTGCTTGGCTCAGGACCTATCTTGGGCAAGTAAGAAGCAGCCTACAGTTGCACTTTCATCTACTGAGGCCGAGCACCGAGCATCCAACTTTGCAGCATGTGAGGCCATCTGGCTTCGATGTTTATTATCTGACATTGGTGTTTTGCAGGATACTCCAACATGTCTTCGCACGGATAGCCAGTCAACCTTGGCCATCGCCAAGAATCCAGTGTTCCATGCTCGGACGAAGCACATCGAGATCTAGTACCACTTCATCCGCGAGAAGCTCATATCTCAAGAGATTACTCTGGAGCAGTGTACCTCTCAGGAGAACCTAGCAAACATGTTCACGAAGGCTCTACCTCTAGTACCACTTCAGCACTTGGTGGACCTCTGCAGCATTCAGCCGCTCCAAAATGGAGCTGCAGAGGGGGTGTTGATGACATGATTGCTCCTACTTCATCTACATTTGTATCCGCATGAGTGCATCTCCATTTTGTATCCAGGAGGCACTCCATTTCTAGTCTATTTCCATTTTATATCGTATTTCCTTTGTATTTGGGTACCTTGCCATGTGCTTCTACCAATTGTATTCATTCTCCTTTCAGGAGACTTATCCCACATATGTACTTTTGAGAGCCCCTCCCAAATCTATATATGGAGGGCCTCTCCCCTCATTTGTACTTGGTTAGAAGCTTGAGGAGCCTACTCCATGCTCTTGGCAAGCTCATTTCTAATCCACATGAGTTTACTCATTTCATGGTCTACTCATTTTGTGTCTCACACATTCTTTGTTTTGTGAGAGTACTTTACTTTTAATTTTGCTTCTGCATGCATACTCTCTACACAAATTTGTTGGGATGGCAGAGATGCATAGGCACATGCATTGATAACCTTGTCTGTCAAATGTGCCATTATTCCTCACATTCACTCTTGCAAAACAACTAAGGATGCTTGTGATACACTTACCACTTTATACCAATCAAGGAATGAGGCTCGTGTTGCTTACCTCCAAAAATAGTTGGAGAGTGAGCACATGAATGAAGGAAATTCCATGGACGATTTTCAGACAAAGATCAAAGATTTGAAGGAATAGTTGATTCTACTCATGAAGTCTTGCTTGGCAGTTCACTTGTGCAGACTGTTATGCATGGTCTTCCCAATTCATATCAGAGTTTTGCTTCTACACTTCATTTGATTATGAAAGGCAATCCCAATGACTTAACATTTTAGGACTTAGTCTCAGTTCTATTGCAGGAGCATCAGTCTAGGCAGAACAGGTCCATTATGTGTGTTGTAGATCAAGCTTTCTTGGCTACTCAGAAGAGAAAAGGTAAACGGAGCTCTTCTATTAGTAAGTAAAAATTTGCTAATTCTGCACAATCAAAGAAGGATGATAGAGACAAGAAGAAAACAAAAAAGTAGAAATTGTTCTGCAAGTACTATAAAGGAAATGATCATGTCATAAAGAGTTATCCAAAATTGGTTGCTAAAGAGGCAAGCAAGAAAGAGGTTGGAATGGTTGTTGTAGAGGCCTCTACGCCTAAAACAAAGTCTGCTAATCTTGTACAGAATGAAGAATGGGCATTTACCATTGTCTGTAGTTATGAACCATCATCACATGAACAGTGTATGTCTGCAATAGACTCAGATGTTTGGTACTTTTATAGTGGGGCAACCAAACATATTACCTTGCAACATTGTTTCTTCACTTCACTCGAGCCTGCCCCTACAGGTAATACTATCACATGCACCAACAACTCCTCTTATCCTATCATGGGAGTAGGTAAGATCATTCTGACCACTACTGATGGTAGTTCTTTTACATTGTTAGATGCTTTATTCGTCCTATGCATCAAGAAGAATTTGTTATCAGTTTTAGCTTTAGCAAAGATTGGCTTGATTGTGAAATTTGTGGATGACAGGTATACAATTCATGATCTTTCAAATGGCGATGTCATTATTGCTTCTGACATTTTATGCCGTGGTCTGTATAAGCTCATAGACTATGAAAAATTTGTGAATGATTCAACATGTGCAGTTAATGATTCTTAGGCTTTGTCCGATGCAAAGCTTTGGCATGCACACTTTGGTCATCTAAATTTTGCTAGTTTGCTACGCTTGCAAAAATCTGAAATGGTGTCCTCTCTACCCAAACTTGAGGCACCTATTAAACATGTCTGTGAAAATGGTATTGTGGGCAAAATGCAATGTTCCTCATTCCCAAAAGATGGTTCAGTTTGAGCTACTCAGAAACTGCAGCTTGTTCATAGTGATGTTTGTGATCCTATGTACACACCCTCTTTTGGAAAATATCTTTACATCACGACTTTCATTGATAACTTTTCCAGGCATGCATGGGTATATCCATTGAACGAAAAGTTTTACTGCCTCTTTTTACAAGTGGACAGTCTAGTGTTGGTCCTAATGAGGGAACTTCTCAGCCTTTACAGGTTTCATGTGATTATGCAGATCGTTCCATTTTTTATGCAAATTTACATGATGCACTTGTTGAAGAGAGAGCTGATATTGAGGAGGCCAAAACTATGCCAAAATTAGTTGGTGCAGACTTTGCGTGACAGCAAATTAGATGCACCTCTATCATATTGTACTTGTTCAGGCTCTCATAGTGCCCCTTTCGCATCAGATTGCTATGCTATGGCTTCCTCTAGTCTCTGTGATGAGAATGAGCCTATTTTGTTTGATGCAACACAAAATTCAAAAAATTGGATGGCTCCTATGCAATCTGAATATGATGCTATAATGAAGAATGGTACTTGGTCTTTATGTGACTTGCCTCCAGGCAAGAAGGCCATTGACACTAAGTGGATATACAAGCTGAAGCATAAGCTTGATGGAACAATTGACAGGTATAAGGCTAAGCTTGTTGCAAAGGGTTATGCTCAAGAAAGAGGCATTGATTTTGATGAGACCTTTGCTCCCACTTGTTGAATGACTACTGTTTGTAGCATCTATGCACTTGTAGCTCATCATTGTTGGAATGTACGTTAGTTGGACATTAAAACTGCATTTTTGAATGGTTATTTGCATGAAGAAGTGTATGTTTTTCAGCCCCATGGCTCTGTGCACAAAGGGCATGAAAACCAAGTGTGCAAGTTGAAAAAAGCAGTATATGGTTTAAAGCAAGCACCACGTGCTTTGTATCAAAAGATACATGCCTATCTCATTGCACATGGTTTTGCGAACACTACAACTGAGAGCACCTTATATGTTAAGCATAGATGGAAAAAAGTGCCACGATAGTCCTAGTGTGTTCACACACATCACTACCTAAATATATCAACATCATACCTTGCTTGAGTACTAGATTTTTTGGTAATTAGAAACCCTCCATTTAATATTTTGAAGCCTAATAAATAGTAGGGGTGCTTTTATTCATACTAAATTCACTAATCACGTCTTGTTTTTGAAATTAAATCAATTCTTACATAATTTCTTAAATAATCATAAGTTATAAGATATTTTTTTTAGTATTTGTAATTCAAATGTAAATTCATTCTTACTAGTAAAAGTTGTTTGTATGTAACAAACAATCATATAGAAGATAAATTTTCATGTACGAATGAACTTGTGCTACCTTTAATAGCTTTAAACCCTTCTTAAAGAAATCCTTAAATGAACAAGATCATATTTTTTCTTATGACCTTCGAATCATTAAAAATTTTCAACTTAGAAGTTTTCTACAAAAAGCCTCAATTATATCCCCCTAAAACTTGTAGCTTTTAGGGAAACCATTAATGACCTTATCAAAGTTTTTCTCTTAGAAGCAAAAATATGAGGTGACAAGAGATCATGAAATGAGTTCATCCCTTCAAATCTCAAGTGATATGCTTAGACATATTTACATACGTTGTTGTTACAATAATAAGATATGGTCCCAAGATCCATCGATTAATGAAGAATTCAGTTTTTTAAACCTTCATCTACTCATTAGTGGTATGGAAACATTGTCACAAAACCCCATGTTTATTTGCACAAGATTTGTCCATCTTCATTCTTTGGAGAGACTTAGGTCTAGTGATTTAACTATATCTTGCATACCCTATGACTTGTTGGTTACCTTTTCTCAAAAACTTTGACAAAATTAAGAATGTAGACTTACAAATGGTTCTTTCATCTCTTTTTCCACTCCAAAAGGGATGAAATGGGGAATTTAGGTGGATAAAAGATGCACATGATTGTGTTTTCTTAAAGTATTATTATTATTTTCCTTTTTCTTAAACAAATGTAAAGAGCTTTAACATTATGGACATTTTTTTAGTCATTGAATTTATATCCATTGAATAGAAGGATAAACTTCAAAGCTTGCAAAGATAATTGGGTCTGAATCATGATTCAGTGTGTCAAAATCCCAAATCATGATTCAGTGTGTCAAAATCTCAAATCATGTTACCTAAGTTTATGGCATCTAGTTCAAACCACCGAGAGGATAAAATAGCGTAAAAGTTATTGATCACATTGGTAAGCTTCCAACATAAAGAACCTCATTCAAGGTATTAAAAAACATTACAAAATGCTTATCTTCTTCATCCAAAAGATTTATATGCACACCCTTGGGTTGAGATTTAATCTCAATGGCTTCAAAAGAGATATAAAGATATTCTTGAGTGCAAAAAGCTTATTAATAATATTGCAACAAGAAATTTAGCTCAGGTACATCCAAAGATTCAAGTTTGGGAAAAGTGCGTACAAGTATTACTAGTTCTTCCACCAAATCATGCTTTGTTTTGGCAAGGCTATAGAACTTGATTGAATGAATGGTTGAGAGAATCAACCTTTGACACATATTAATTTCATATCTCTCATTGCTCTATCATGTTGTAGTAAAATGTCTTTTTTTAGGTCTTTGTTCATGATATATAACAATATATAAGTTAGAAACCCTCAACTAGGGGAAGTTAGGGACAAGTAGCCATAAAATCTAAAATAAAAAAGGGATAGAGCAGGCTATTACTTGCCACTGTCTTGAGAAATATATGTTAGTAAGTATGCTCCAATGGAAAGGTAGGTACTCACACCCATTTTTGAGCTATTGGTTTTTTATCTTGGAAATTTGCTCTTCAAACTTAAAAAAAAAAGCCCAATAATGCTACAATCATTCCAAGGGTTATAGTAAATAAAATAACCATAATCAAAGATAGGGTGATTTGTAATTCAAAGAAAACATGATATCTATACATTTCTTATTCTAAAAATGATTATATGATTAGAAAAATATTACTTGCTCTTTATCATGTTGTAGAAGTGAGATGCGCGACCATCTTTCAAACATAGTTTCGAGTTCTCCTTCTATTTAGAGGAGGGTTTCCTTAGGGAAGTATACCATGTAACATGCATATGTGCAGTGGGACAATTTGCAAATGAAGAATACAATGATGAGAAAATCACAAGAATACACTAATGAGAAAATCACACAATCTTAATGATTCAAAATGGTTCCAATGTTGAGATATCAAGCTCGACATGTGATGATCGAGGATGACACGTAACACTTTTTCATGTTTCGGACATGTATAGTGGCCATGCTTGTATATGTCAAGGATACTTCATTGATCTTTACTAGATTTACCTACCGAGAGTGATGGCCATTTGTTTCTTGTCAGCTCACTCATTCACAGAAATTAGGATTTTCCTTATGTATTGTTCTTTATATATTGCACTAGATGTGTTTTTCTTTATATATTGCACTAGATGTATTCTTGTATTAAGTCATTCTTGTACATTCATTTCATGTAATACAAGAAGAAAAAGAAGATCATTCTTCGTGTTGAAGCTAGACGTCTACGGAAGCACGCGAACATTACAAGGAAGAAGAAGAAGCTTGGATCACAACACACAATATTGAATGTATTACCACTAGAATGTACAAAGATTAGTAGCCCGTTAGGGCAATAGGCATATATACAAGCCGAGGGAAAAAACCTCCTAAAGACGGTTAAAACTTCCCGGTGTTCCTAGAGTGTTCACACACATCACTACTTAGATATATCAACAAATTCCTCCTGGGATTGATGTGGTGAACAAGGAGTTGGCACTCATGTATAAGGAAGTGCCAAGCTGTATGGAATCAATCCACAAAAAGAAGCAAGCCCAAAGCTTTTCGGAAAGCTTCAAACTTCTCCCTAGGTAGAGCCTTCGTAAAAAGGTTTGCAATGTTCTCCTGCATGGGCACATATGCCAAGCTGATCTCCCAAGTAGAGAACCTCTCCGTGATATAATGATAATGCACCTCAATGTGCTTAGTGCAAGCATGGAACACAGAGTTCCCCAATGTTGGGCCTTACTTCATCTTGGGTAAGCATGGGCTCAATTGCTTCATGCCATATGTAAGTGAAGTATACCCTTACAAGGCAAATGGTGATTCGAGGGCCACTTTCATATGATTTTGGAGAGAGGAAGCGTCTATACGTGAGTATATGCTTTAATTGTACTTCGACAAGTGGAAAACCCATATGGCAAGTGGACGCCTCCATAGTCCAAAGCTCATCACTGTACTACACATGCTCATAAATATGGTCACTTGGATGCTTAAAGCTTTTAGAAATAGAGTGATAATATTGTTGTTTCTACTACAAATTTTCATTACTTAGACATGTAAAATTTTCTTTAAACCTATTAAGGAAATGCCAAAAATTAGATCAATCAAGATATTCTAATTGAAAAATACTCATCGTTTGTAGTCATGAAATGCATAATTAAGAATCTAGTATAAAAACGAAAATTAGAGGGAGCTAGATAAATTTTTGGATAATACATAAGTTGCACTATCTTTCTTTCTTTGGAATTCTATAATCCAAGTGTATCAAATTACCATATTGATTACAAAAGGAACATATAATTTTTATTGACAATTACAAGTTAACCAATATTCATAACTTACATATTAAAGGTAATAGATGCACTAAGTTAGACTATGTTCCCAATTCCTTGGAAGAAAACAAATGCATTTCATATGTACCCAAGTTGTTCCTAAAGGAATTATATTGTATTTTTATGATCCTTAAGAATTGGATGAATGGATATTATCCTATGAGAGCTCCTACCCACTCAAATAGCAATCCAAAAAGAAGAGCATAAGATTCGTTTACTTGATATCCTTGAGATAGAATAAATCCGTCATATCTGTTGTGTTGGAGCAAGTCTATGACAAGCCTAAGTATTGGCTTGAATCCCACAAAGTCTTAGAAGAAGCTTTAAAAAGAAGACTATGTAAAGTTCACTTGTGAACTACCTCTTGTAACTTTTGAAGAGTTTACTTAATGTAAAAGTAAGAGAATCTTAAGTGGTTGAGTCCACATGATCAAAAAGGGAAAGAGGAGACACAAATTAGTGATTTATGGTAGGTAGAGAATCAAATCAATCATTGATTGATTGGAGAGTGATTGCGGGAAGTTAGCCTCCCAAACTCAACTATAAATAGATGGCAGTTTTAGTCGTGGTTAGAGAGACCTATGTGAAGACCTCCAAGAGCTGCGCTTTATGCCATATCAAGGTGTGATTACAAGGCACACATATGTATCAGTAAGTCATTGTATTGTACAAGCAATATACTTTCATTTTCATGATTATTTGAGTTCATCTTTCCATGTTCTTGTGAAGTGTACTACTCACTGCCATTACTCTCAGTTTTCTCAGTCATCTTGCAGAGATGTTTTCTCTGAGCTTGGTGCATCATTTTTAGTGAATTAACTTGGTAAAGTTAGCTCTATAAGTCTAATATATGCTCACAAATTTTCATGTCATTTGAATGTTGCAATCTTCAGTTATGTTCATTTGAAGTCAACAGGGTCTGTTCATCTTCACTTCTCTGTCAGGTACCTGACTTTTTGACTCATCTTGTCAGAGCCATGTCTCAGTGGTTACTTATCCAAATTCAGTGATTTAAAGCTTGTTGGATTCAGCGTACTGTCTAGTATAACCATAAACATTTTCATAATCATTGGATTCCTAAATTTTGAGTTATGTTGATTTTTCTTCTCACTGGTCTCAAACTATAGCAGCCCGTGAAAATCGGGATGATGTCATCAGTTGTTAAAACTCATTCTCAATGTGTGGTTTATTATTTTTGATGCGATTACTCTTGAAAGTTAGCTCTTTAAGTTACCTAGACTTCCCCAAGAGGAAGTAAGCTAATTGCTGCTGTGCTCAGAGAATTATGTAAAACACTGGACAGGTGTATGAACCAAGAATAGCAAGTTTTCACCTCTGAGCTAACTCCAACTTATCTGTTTTGATCTATCTTTTTGAGAGTGATCTTCCAAGGAACATAGGGTGTCTAATACATCCATTGGCAAGCTAAAAGGGCCCATCATCTACTCCTAGAGTTCATTTGGCTGGTGTAGATCAAGGATTTTGCAACACCTCTTCATATTCAAACACATACTTATCCATCTTCACAGTGGTATCAGAGCAAGTTTGCACAACATGGCAGATGGATTTCCTTCATCAATTGATAAATTGGACAGAGGTAACTACTCAGCTTGGTCATTAAGAATGGAAGCTTATCTCCAAGGTAGAAGTTTATATGGTTATGTGGCTGGAGATGAAGTTATGCCAAGTTTCAGGAACAAAAGTCAACCAACACAAGAAGAGCAAGAAAGATTGAGCACATGGTGCTCCAAGGATGCACTTGCAAGGTCTTATCTCCTCAACTCTATCTCAGATTTTTTGTTGCCTCACATTAGAAGTTGTAAGACATCTCAGGAAGTGTGGGATGCACTTGAAGCCTTCTTCTCTTTAAGTACTAAAGCTAGGAAGCATCAACTATGGTTGGACTTCACAACTCTCAAGAAGGCTCCCAAACAAAATGTGACTGATTTTGTCACAAAGCTCAAGGACATAGTGGATCAGTTGGGAAGCATTGGAGAGGTAATAGATGAAGAGCAAATTGTAAGGCAGGTCATCAATGGCTTGAAGGCAGATGACAAGTGGGAAGCATTCACCACAGCTATGGATTTGTACATGGTCATGCATGTACCTGATTTCAATACACTCATTGGACAACTACTTACTCAAGAAGCAAAGCTTATAAAAAATGGAGAAAGCTCTAAAGGTAATCAATCTTCAGCTTTATACACTGATAAAAGCAAGTCCAAAGATAACAAAGGAAAGGCAAAGAAAGTGGATGATGAAGCAGGTACATATCAAGCTAACTATGCAGGTAGAGGAAGACATGGCAGAGGTAGAGGAAGAGGAGGTAGACAAGGCAGGGGGAGATCCCAAGACTCCAACTCATGTTCTATTTGTGGACTAATTAATCATACAACTGAAAATGGCTTTAGGAATTCCAGGAATCAAAGAGGCAGAGGATACAATAGAGGAAGTTATGGCTACTCAAGAGGAAGGTTCAACAACTACCATGGCAACTACAACAACTACAATCATTCAAACTATCAAGGAGGCTACAAAGGAAGGAGAGACTACAATAACTACACAGAAGCCTCAAACAAAGAGGATTTATTATTGATCATGAACATGGCTATGCCACAAGGTAAATCTGATGAGCATGTTTTCTACATAGATTCAGGTTGTTCAAATCATGTGGCAGGAAATGTGGCACTCCTATCAGATTTAGAAGATCCAAGGAATAAGCATGAGGTACAAGCAGGAGATGATACAAAACATCCTGTGGAGAAAATAGGCAATGTCAAAGCACCTGATGGAAACATCAACCTACTCAGTAAGGTACTCTATGTCCCTACCATTACAAAGAATTTTATAAGTGTTGGGCAGATAGTAGAGAAAGGGTTGCAAGTCAGGTTCACAAAAGCAGGAGCATTTGTTGAAGATCCAAGTCAAGGATTCAGAAGAATTGCAAAAGGAGAAAAGACAAGTAGATTGTTCACATTTGAATTACAGGACACTATAAACATTGCTCTCTTTAATTATGGTAGTCAAACACTCACAGAATTGGAAGTATGGCACAAAAGGTTAGCACATATTGGTGAAAGGTCATTAAAGCAAATTTGCAGGGACCAAAGTGTACTTGGACTTCCTAATTTGTCAAAACAACATATGATTTATAAGTGTAGTGCATGTCAATTTGGAAAGTCTCACAGGTTACCATTCATGAAGAAAGGTTATATGCATGAAGATCTCTTGGAGTTGGTTCATACAGATGTATGGGGACCTAAGCAAGGAAGCTTCAATATCTGGATCAAGGTATTATGTTTCCTTTATTGATGATTGCAGTAGATGGACTATCCTATTCTTTATGAAACACAAAGATGAAGTTTTTTCATGTTTCAAAAGATATTTGGCTCTTGTGGAGAATCAAACAGGTAAATCACTAAAAAGGCTAAAGTCAGATGGAGGGGGAGAATACTTCTCCCATGATTTTGATTCTTTTCTTCAAGAAAGGGGAATCAAAAGAGAGGTAACTACAAGGTACACTCCTGAGCAAAATGGAGTGGCAGAAAGGAGGAATAGGACAATTGTTGAAGCTGCAAGGTCCATGTTAAATGAAAAGCATTTGCCTAATTATCTATGGGCCGAGGCTGTATCTACAGCCACTTACTTGATTAACAGGTTGCCTTCAAAATCCCTTGATGGGATGACTCCATATGAGGCTTGGAATGGAAGAAGACCAAGCTTAGATCATTGTAAAATTTTTGGATGTATTGCTTTTGCTCATGTTCCTTCGCAGGTTAGAGGCAAGATGGATCCAAAGGCAGAAAGGTGTGTATTTATTGGATATGACAACAATCAAAAGGGCTACAGGTTATACAACCCTACCAACAAAGGATTCTTGGTAAGCAGAGATGTAGTTTTTGATGAGAACAATTCATGGTATGAAGATTCATGCAGGAAGGTCAATTTGCCATATAATCTTGAAGAAGATTTTCCAGAGCTTGGTAGAGAACAACCAAAGATTGAAGAACAAGACACCTCGGAGGATGATGAAGAGTCTCAGATGGAAAAGATCAAAGCATGGAAGTCTAAAGGTAAAGCAAAATTGCAGGAACTTGGACATGAGGCAAAATCATCACATCATGGCCTAAGAAGATCTATAAGGGAAAAGAAAAAACCAAAAAGGTATGGGTTTGACACCTCATTAGTAACTAAACATTCTCTCTACATAGCACAGGACATAAACCAAGAGGAGCCATCATCATTCAAAGAGGCCAAAGCAAAAACAGAATGGAAGCATGCAATGAAGGAAGATATTGAAGCACTTGAGGAAAACAACACTTGGGATTTGGTGCCGAAGACTTCATCCATGAAGGTAATAGGCTCAAGATGGGTCTATAAACTCAAGAAGAATTCTGATGGTTCAATTAACAGGTATAAGGCAAGGCTTGTGGCAAAAGGCTTCGCACAAACTCAGGGAATTGATTATGAGGAGACTTTCTCTCCTGTGGCAAAGATGCCTACTATTAGGGTTTTGCTTAGTATTGCCTCTTCCAAGAATGGGAAGATACTTCAACTAGATGTAAAGAATGCATTCTTGAATGGTTGGATAACAGAAGAGGTATATATGGCACAACCACCTGGTTTTGAGAATCAAGTTTATCCTGATTATGTGTGTAAACTTAACAAAGCATTGTATGGTCTCAAGCAAGCTCCAAGAGGTTGGAATTTCAGGCTTGTTTCATTCTTGCAGGACAAAGGCTTTCAACCAAGCAAGGCAGATCCTTCACTCTTTATCAAAAAGAGTAACTCTGAGGTCATCTACCTATGTGTATATGTAGATGATATTATATTGACAGGAAATGATGCAGATGGTATGAAGAAGATCAAAGATCAGATGAGAGAAGAGTTCAAGATAAGTGATTTGGGTTCACTTACCTACTTCCTAGGTTTGGAAGTTGTCTACAAAGATCATGGTTTGTTTCTCACTCAAGGGAAGTACATTAAGGACATGTTGGCAAAATTCAAGATGCAAGATTGTAAGATTGCAGGTACTCCAATGGAGGTCAATCACAAATTGAGCTCACATGAAGGTGAACTCATAGAGGACATCACATCATGTCAAAGTCTAGTGGGTAGTCTCAACTATGCCACATTGACAAGAGTAGATATATGTTACAGTGTGAGTGTGCTAAGCCAATTTATGCACACACCAAGGAAACCACATATGGATGTTGCCAAAAGGATTCTCAAGTATCTCAAAGGAACCATAAATGAAGGACTTTATTATCCTTATGTATCTGATTTAGGTTTGAAGCTATTTTCTGATGCAGATTGGGCTGGCTCCAAGGAAGATAGAAGGAGCACTTCAGGTTATCTTACCTTTGCAGGTTCAAAGCTTATTTCATGGTCATCCAAGAAGCAACCCACAATTGCTCTCTCTTCTATTGAAGCTGAATACAGAGGTCTTGCCATAGCTACTCAAGAAGCTATGTGGATGAAGACATTGTTCAAAGATCTTGGATTGGAGTTTGGAACTCCAACTATTTTTTGTGACAATATGAGTTCTATTCATTTGGCTGCTAATCCTATTTTTCATGCAAGGACTAAACATATTGAAGTTCATTATCACTATGTACGAGAAAAGGTTCTAAGCAAAGAGATTCAAATATCATATGTGTCCACTCATCAACGATGTGCAGATATTCTAACCAAAGCATTGGATGGTACAAAGCTTTGCAAATTCAAGGCTATGATTGGTTTGCAGGTAATCTTGGAAGATTGAAGACCTCAAGCATACTTGGCTTGAGGGGGAGCTGTTGGAGCAAGTCTATGACAAGCCTAAGTATTGGCTTGAGTCCCACAAAGTCTTTAAAAAGAAGACTATGTAAAGTTCGCTTGTGAACTACCTCTTGTAAATTTTGAAGAGTTTACTTAATGTAAACGTTAGAGAATCTTAAGTGGTTGAGTCCACATGATCAAAAAGGGAAAGAGGAGCCACGAATTCGTGATTTGTGGTAGGTAGAGAATCAAATCAATCATTGATTTATTGGAGAGTGATTGAGGGAAGTTAGCCTCCCAAACTCAACTATAAATAGATGGCAGTTTTAGTCGTGGTTAGAGAGACCTATGTGAAGACCTCCAAGAGCTGAGCTTTATGCCATATCAAGGTGTGATTACAAGGCACACATATGTATCAGTAAGTCATTGTATTGTACAAGCAATATACTTTCATTTTCATGATTATTTGAGTTCATCTTTCCATGTTCTTGTGAAGTGTACTACTCACTGCCATTACTCTCAGTTTTCGCAGTCAGCTTGTAGAGATGTTTTCTCTAAGCTTGGTGCATCATTTTCAGTGATTTAACTTGATAAAGTTAGCTCTATAAGTCTACTATATGCTCATAAATCTCATGTCATTTGGATGTTGCAATCTTCAGTTATGTTTATTTGAAGTCAACAGGGTCTGTTCATCTTCACTTCTCTATCAGGTACCCGACTTTTTCACTCATCTTGTCAGAGCCATTGCTCCGTTGTTACTTATCCAAATTCAGTGATTTAAAGCTTGTTGGATTTAGCTTACTGTCTAGTATAGCCATACAAATTTCCATAATCATTGGATTCCTAAATTTTGAGTTATGTTGATTTGTCTGCTCACTGGTCTCAAACTTTAGCAGCCCGTGAAAATCGGGATGATGTCATTAGTTGTTACAACTCATTCTCAGTGTGTGGTTTATTATTTTTGATGAGATTACTCTTGAAAGTTAGCTCTTTAAGATACCTAGACTTCCCCAAGAGGAATTAAGCTAATTGCTGCTGTGCTCAGAGAATTATGTAAAACACTCGACAGGTGTATGAACCAAGAATAGCAAGTTTTCACCTCTCAGCTAACTCCAACTTATCTGTTTTGATCTATCTTTTTGAGAGTGATCTTCCAAGGTACATAGGGTGTCTAATACATCCATTGGCAAGCTAAAAGGGTCCACCATCTACTTCTGGAGTTCATTTGGCTGGTGTAGATCAAGGATTTTGCAACACCTCTTCATCTTCAAACACATACTTATCCATCTCTTCACATGTTGAAGGATAGTTGATCAATTAAAAAGTGTTCTCTCGGAGTTATGCTAACTCAGAATTTTGGTGACTCGGAATTGTATTGAATCGAACTTTGGTGAATCAGATGTTGTTAAAATCAGATTTTTAATGAAAACTTATACTCAATTAGTTTTTTTGGCATCGAGTGAAAGTATTTTTGTCCGTTTTGGTTCGTAAGAAAGGGAGAGAGAAAAAGTGTTCAAGAGAAAGCAGAAATGTTTGAGAAGGAGAAGAGGACGCCAACAATCAAGAAGGTTCTTCTACAGAAGCGAAACAGGAGTTTGACAGAAATGAGTCTGATGAACCAGTACTGATGGCAAAAGTCTCTGTAGGAAATCAAATCAACCCTGATATTGAATTCGAAAAAATTTGTAAACCTTGAAGTTTTGAAGAACTTAATGAAGTCTTTTCTTAAGTCTGTGTTGCGCAAGATTGCGAATGAAGTTTCTCTTTGAGTAGATTATTATGTTCTATGATGTCTGTAATGTCGAAGGTGGTCAATCTGATTATTCTCTTTACATGAAGATTTACCTACATTGTCTATTTGTTTGATGCGAGAGTAGATTGGAAGACAAGTTCATTTTCGTGTGTGTGAATTTAATCTAGAAAGTACTTATGTGTTGAACCCAAACCCCAACACATTTGGTGATCCTACTATGTTGCTAACGAAGCAAGAAATGTATGAGAGGGCAAAGAGGAAGATTTGGTAAAGTGTATTTTACAAGAGTGCAAGCAAAGGCAGCTAACGTGGAGTCATCTTCAGAATTTTACGATTGGTACGAAGCACAAGAGGAATCTAGCCTGGAAACTAAAGAGGAGGAAGAAGGAACAGGTGCAACAAAGGCAAGGCTAGTAGGCGGTATACTAGGAGTGCTATTCCTAATAGAAGCAATTGCAGGAGTTAGAAGGCGACTCCAGTTCAACCCACTTGTAGGGGTGACCGATCAAAGAACTAGGCGTACATCTCAGCCACAGCCAATGGCGCAACCACCTCCAAATCCCAAGGTTAAAGTAGCACATTTTAGAGGAGGCTCTAAGAAGATGATGATTTACATGTTGCCATATCCAACCAATGGATATCTAGCCATATATGGTGATGACATTAAACTCTAGCAATTTGCCACTACATTGGAAGGACGAGCAATGAGCTGGTTGAATCAATACAGTATTGCTCATTTTGCTACGTATGATGCATTAAAAACAGCATTTTTACAAAGATTTAGAAAAGAAAAAAATCCCTCTGATGTGTTGAGGAAGTTGAGAGCAATCAGGTGAAGGACCATGTTAGTAGAAGACTATGCTCAGACAATTAGTTCCTTAATGGAAAGATTACAAGGTAGCGAGAGACCTACCGACGAGATGTTGGCGGGTTACTTTCTAAAAGGATTAAGGAGTAGCATCAGACATGCAGTGGCAAGTGTGGACATTGCTAATGGTTTTGATGTATTAGTGTTAGCAGCTGCAAGAGTGGAACAAAGATTTGAAAGATAAAAAAAGAGACATAGTGATTCAAGTTCAGAGGCTAAATCGGATTCAGAAATGGAATCAGAGAAAGGGACAACTGATTCTGAATTAGATACTGAAGATAAAGAAGTGGTGGTGAGAAAACACTGCAAACATAAAGGTAAACAAAGTAAAGAAGAATTTTTTATTAATAAGTTAAACAAACATGGATATTGTATTATAGCTCCAAAGGAGGAAAGATTTTGTGATATTTGTGATAAAGATGGTCACACAAAAAATCAGTGTTAGTACAACCCCAAGCATAGAGGGAAAAGTTTGAGGCAGGAAAATAGAAATAATAATGAAGTGGCTCCCAATCAGGCTATTCCAGTTCAAGGTCCAGGTAATTTTCAGAGGCAACAGCAAGGACGGCTGCCATGGAGAGATCAGGCGAACCGGCAAGGAAATAATCAACAAGGAAATCAGCAGGGTAGACCACCTAGGGTGATGCCTTGTGAATATTGTTCAGCACTTGATCATTGGATAGGGCCTAATTGTCCTTTATGGGTGAAGCATAGAGAAGAAATGGGTATACCAGTTGTTATAATCAAAATAATCCACAGGGGAAGCATCAACAATAGGCTCAGCAGGCTACTCAGGCCAATGTTATAGTGATAGAATTATCAGATCAGGAGTGTCGTAACAATGTAGGTGCTAGTACAACAGGAAGCTTACATTTGAATCATGAAAATTAGTGGAATTCTGATTGTAAGCAATATGGAAAGGTTAAAGAAGTGGATGTCTTGGCAGTTACAAGGTCCAAAAATAAAGGTCCCATTGATTGGCAGGAACAGACATATCAGAGACCAAGTTCAGAAATGGATCCAACAGGATCAGCAAAAACATGTGCAATTTGCAAGCTCATCTCAAGAAGAGAATGATATAGTCTTTGTACAAAAAATGAAGAAGGAGGATAAGACTTAGTCTAAGCAAGATCTAGAAAATCGCTAGTTTGAGATAACCATTAATTCTCCTTTACAATTGTCCTCAGATCAATTATTATCTTTGGTACTAGCTTTTAGAGAGAAGTTATTGAAGAAGCTTGTTGGACAGCGATCAGAGCCAGCAGCTAGGCAAGTACCATCAACATCAGCTAATAATTTTGATCTGACCGATGTAGATTTTGTGGTGCTAGTAATTCAGGTACAGTATAATCAAAGGCGATTTGATGAAGTATTGCTTGATGGTGGCTCAGGGGTGAATATATTACCTGAGAATATTTTTAAAGAGATGGGGAAAGGAGCTTTGGCTCCAGCACCTTTTCAAGTAAAAATGGCGGATCAAACTAGAGTTCAACCATTGGGAATTCTGAAGCAGCAATAAATCATAATTTCAGGGATGACATTCATCGCAAAATTTGTGGTGATTAGAATGTTGGAGTTTGCATATCCGTATGAAATGTTTTTAGGAAGACCTTGGTTTAGGTTGGCTAAGGTTAAGCAGGACTGGGGATTGAATGTGGTGATGATTACAAAAGGTAAAAAGCATGTGAAAATTCCCATGAAAGGTATAAGAAACATTTCGATACAAGAGAAACCATTGATGACTCATACTATTACTTTGGGAGATAGAAGATGATGAGGAGGAAGAATTTCTGAAAGCAAACCCAACTGTTGTACCGGTTTTAGAAGTTGATGTGGAAGGTGTGTTGGCAAAGGATGATGAAGTAGTGAAGATGTCAAGTGAGCCAGTTCCAGGAGAGGCATTGGAAGGTGCACAAGTGCAATGGATGTTTGAACAAATTATGGAAATTCCCACACAGCAGAAACTGGAGCAGTAAGAGAAAGAGGTAATTAATTGGGCTGAAAAAAATTATGATCAGAAATATGCAAGTTCTGGCAGGGTAAAAGAGGATGAACTTCAAGAAATTAATCTGGGGATGGAGAATAAGCCAAAGATGGTGAGAGTAAGCAAAGAACTCGAGGCTCAGTTCATGGAAGACTTGATTTGCTTATTAAAGGAGTATGTGGATGTTTTTGCTTGGGATTACTCATACGTGAAAGGTATAGACCCTAATCTACATCAACATTGCATAAATTTAAAGAAAGATGCAATTCTAGTTGTGCAGCAAAGGTATCAGATGAATCCTAATTTTGCCAAGTAGGTTAACGAAGAATTTGATAAATTATTGGCAATTGGATTTATTAAATTGGTTAATCAGGTTACATGGTTGTCTCCTATTATAGTGGTCCCTAAAAGGAATGGGAAATTGAGAATTTGTGTTGATTATAGAAAGTTAAATGCAGCAACAATTACGGATCCCTTCCCTATGCTATTTTGTGATGCAATATTGGATGCAGTAGCTAGACATGAGATGTATAGTTTTTTGGATGGATTTTCAGGATACAACCAAATTCGA
>CM035441.1:58150106-58285106 GCA_020310875.1 Ceratopteris richardii | reverse complement strand
TAGATTGAGCTACACTTTTGAGCATACATTGTGCTCACTTCATGCAAGAGTAGTCATCCACACTTCCCATGTGACACATGTTCAATGTATTCCTTGATCATTAACTTTGAGTAAATCTTCCTCTATATACTATTGTAGTACATTCAAACACACAATGAACCTGTCTTATTGATTTCTCTATGTGTAAGCATCCATTTTCTATACTTTCACTTGGGTCATTTAGAAAGAGTGTCGGGTATCTATATATCAGTTATCATCATCATTGGTTTGGTAGATCTGGAGATATGAAACTCTAAAGCTAATTGTGTCTACACAGACTTCTTGTTCCTCAAACGTTTGGGTGACCATCTAGATTGTTAGATTCATTTCTCATTAAATATTGCAGCTAAATTCATAAGATAACTTGCTTTAGATAGCTATGCACTTTAGTTAGATGTTTGCAAAAGATCTCTGGTCAGTTCATACTAGGTTGTGAGCTATAAACATATTTTTGTGAACTTCTCATCCAAAAATAGAAGTTTCTTCATAATTCTTGCAAATAGAAGTTATGAGTTTTGGTGCAAACTTTTGATAATGATGTTCTGGATGACTTAATGGCTCCTTATGCAGTTTTGGGAAGCTAAGGAAGTCTACTAAGCATCACTAGAGTCACATCGTCTTGTGTAGAGTAGGTTTGTTGCAACAGGAACTCATCTCTATATACCATAACCTCTTCACAATGGTATCAAAGCAACTAAGCATCATGGGTGATGGATTCCCCTCATCCATTCACAAATTGGATTGAGGCAATCATTCATAATGGTCACTTAAAAATGGAAGCATATCTACGAGGAAGAAACCTTTATGGTTACATATTTGGAGATGGCATGATGTCAAAACTCGGAAGGAAGTGCCAACCAACACAAGACGAGTAGGAAAGGTTGAATACATGGTGCTCAAAGGATGCTTGCAAGTAGATGTAGAGACTCAAAAGGAAGAGGCAAAGGAGGTAGAAAAGGCAGGAGGAGAGCCCAAGGTTCATCTCCATTTGTCATATGTGGTCTAAAAAAACATATTACAGAGAATTGTTTCAAGAATCCAAAGAATCAAAGAGGAAGAGGTTACAATAGAGGAGGCTATGGAAACTCTAGAGAAAGATTCAACAACTTCAATGGATACAAGAACAACTCATACAACAACAAAAACTACTACCAAGGAAGATACAGAGGAAGGAGAGACTACAACAACTATGCAGATGACCAAACTCAAGAAGACTCACTTCTTCTGACGAACATGACTATGAATGAAGGTAAAGCAGATGAACATGTGGTTTATATAGACTCAAGATGCTCAAATCATGTGGTAGGAAAGGTAGATTTACTCTCAAATTTGGAGGATCCAAGGAATAGTCATGAAGTCCAAACAAGAGATGACACAAGACATCCAATTGACAAGATAGGTAACTTGTAAAGACCTCAAATGGTAATATGAACTTACTAAGCAGAGTATTATGTGCCAACCATTACCAAGAACCTCAAAAGTGTAGGTCAGATTGTTGAGAAGGGATTGCAAGTTAGATTCACCAAGCATGGAGAATTTGTTGAAGACCCACATCAGGGATTCAAGAAAAAAACAAGAGGAGAAATCAGGTAGATTGTTCACATTTGAACTCCAAGACACTAAAAACATTTCATTCTTCAATTATGGTAGTCAAAATCTATCAATCTTGGAAATTTGGCACTAGAGATTATCTCACATAGGTTAAGGAGCTCTCAAACAAATCAATAGAGATCAAAGTATTGGTCTACCAAATATATCGAAACAACATATGATTTATAAATGTAGTGCTTGTTAATTTAGTAAGTCATACATGAAACCCTTCACCAAGAAAGGCTACATACATGGAGATCTTGTGGAGTTGGTCCATACAGATGTATGGGGACCAAGCAAGGAGCCTTCAATCTCTGGATCTAGGTATTATGTATCATTCATAGATGTTTGTAGTAGATGGACCATATTATACTTCATGAAGCATAAAGATGAAGTGTTTTCATGTTTCAAAAAGTATTTAGCTATTGTAGAGAACCAAACATGTAAAACCCTAAAGAGACTAAGGTTAAATGGAGGAGGAGAATATTTCTCCCATGATTTTGATTATTATCTCCAATAGATGGATCGAAAGAGAAATCACCACCAAATATACTCTTGAGCAAAATGGAGTACGAGAGAGAAGGAATAGAACAATTGTGGAGGCTGCAAGGTCAATGTTCAATGAGAAGAAGCTACCCAACTACTTATGGGCAGAGGCAGTATCATTAGCTACATATTTGATAAATATACTTCCATCAAAGGATTTGGGTGGCATGACACCATATGAAGCATGGAATGGAAGAAGACCTAGCCTTGATCATTGCAAGATCTTAGGGTGCATAGCATATGCACACATACCTTCACAGATTAGAGGAAATTTTGATCCAAAGGAAGAGAAATGCATCTTCATTGGCTATGATCTTAATCAGGATGGTTATAGATTATACAATCCAAGCAATAAAAGCTTCATTGTCAGTAGAGATGTTGTGTTTGATGAAAACAAGTCATAGTTTGAAGATGATTGCAGGAAAATCAAACTTCCCTATGACCTAGAGGAAGACTTTCCAACCTTATCAAAGAAGAATGAGCATACACGTGAAGCATCAAGTGATTTTGATGATGATTAGAATACTCCAAGTAGAGAAATCAATTCTTGGAAGTCTAAAGGTAAAGCCAAAGTGTAGGAGTTGAGAGATGTGGCAGAATCCTCTCAACAAAGCAATAGAAGGTAAACTAGTGAGAAAAGGAAGCAAGAAAGTTATGGATATGATACTTCATTAGTCAGTAAACATTCAATATATCTAGCAGGGGCCTAAAATTATGAATAATCATCAACATATGAAGAAGCATAGAGAAGCCTTAGTGGATAAATGGTATGGAAGAAGAGATAGAAGCCTTACAAGAAAGTCAGACTTAGGAATTTGTACCCAAGACTCCATCTATGAAAGTCATAGTTTCAAGGTGGATATATAAGGTAAAGAAGAATTTTGATGGATCTATTAATAAGTACAAATAAATTTTAGTGGCCAAAGGATATGCACAAACATAAGGTATTTATTATGAATAAACATGTGTTTATGTTGCAAAGATGCCTACCATTAGAGTGCTTATGAGTGTTGCAGATTCCTAGAATTGGAAGATTTATCAAATGGACATAAAAAATGTTTTTATGAATGGATGGATATCAGAGGAGGTGTACATGGCTCAACCTTTTGATTTTCAAGATTAATCGTATCCTGAATATGTGTGCAGGTTGAGGAAAGCTTTGTATGCTTTGAAGCGATCCACTAGGGCTTGGAATCATAGGCTTGTCACTTACTTGCAGAATAAGAGATTCAATGTGAGCAAGGCACATCCTTCCATCTTCATTAAGAGGAACCAATTAGAGGTCATATACCTATGTGCATATTTTGATGATATAATCATCACAAGTAATTATGTAGAAGGAATCATAAAGATCAAACTTCAAACGAGAGAAGAATTCAAAATCAATGATCTTGGTTTGCTTACATACTTCCTAGGTTTGGAAGTGGTATGTACAAAAAAATGTATATTTCTTACTTAGAGGAAGTACATCAAAGACCTACTTGCCAAATTCTAAACAGAGAATTCAAAGGTTGCAAGTACCCCTAAGGATATGAATTTGAAATTGAGTTCTCATGAAGGTGAGAAAATCAAAGATGTTACTAGCTTTCAAAGTTTAGCTGAGAAATTGAATTATATCACACTAACGAGTGGATATTTTTTATGGAGTAAGTTTCTTGATTTAGTTCATGCATACTCCAAGGAAACCTCACATGGAAGTAGCCAAGAGAAAACTTTCTAGGATCTAATTTTCTTCTCTTGTTCTGTTGCTCACTCTCCACCACAATCTCCTTTCTTTTCCTTACCACTTCTTCAACCACTGTCTTTTTTCCATGGCTTTTTGCTCAAGTCATAGCTTCTCTGAAAAATTGTGCCTCTAGAGCTAGTAATAGTTTATATTCAATGCCTAGTACATGATAGATGATCTTAGTGAGCGATTGGGCTCCATTCATAATTTTCTTGGAATTCCAATGTTTTGCTACCTCTTTTAGTTGTTCATGGATATATCAAGACATATCTACTACCCCAAATGGCTTAGTCTTATCCTTGTTGTTTATCATCACCAGAGTCACAGGTTTGTGAGGCATTGTATACTCGGTAGTTTAGGAAAGCACAATAATTGTAAGAAGGTTCAGATTGCCAATTATTCATTGGGCTTTTCTGTAAAGTTTTGGAACTTAGTGATCCGACATAAGTAGTTGCATTCTTCTTTACAAAGATGACATCTATTTTTGTGCCCATGGGATCAAATTTCAAAAAAGCCTTGATGTGCTTTGGTCTAATTGTAATTTCTACCAGCTCCTTTTCCCAATTATCGAACTTATAAACAAAGTATGGTTCATTATTTCATTTCAAATCCTATAAAGAGGTCATCACCTGTTCGCACCTTTCAAAATCTATGAAAAATGTGGGTTCTTGTTGGAGTTAGACGTCTGCGAAAGCACATGAACAGCACAAGGAAGAAGAAGAAGCTTGGAGCACAACACACAATATGGAATGTATTACCACTAGAATGTACAAAGATAAGTAGCCCATTAGGGCAATAGGCGTATATACAAGCCGGGGGAAAAAAACCTCCTAAAGAGGGAAAAAATTGCCCTGGTAGTCCTAGAGTGTTCACACACATCACTACCTAAATATATCAACAATTCTTCCAATAATTTGTGAAGCCCCACTGCTTTCCACCTTTTATATACCATTGTTGACCTTTGGCAATTGTGGAATTCCTAGCACAACATTGTATATTTGAACTTCCCCTTTCTTATTGTGAAAATATCCTTGTCCACATTTTCGATATAATCTTTCAACCTTCTCTAACTATTCTTTTCTAGGAGCTCTTCTTCATCTGATTCTAACTCCACAACTTCTTCAACAGCTTCATTATCTAGCAACCAATGTCCCCTAGAGAAGGAGACTAAGTCCTCTCTAGGTTTGCTATGGGAAGCCCTTTAGTCATCTTCATGTAAAATAAAATCACAAATAATCCACACCAATTAATAAAGGCTCCACATATAAAAAATTATTTGCATCATCACAAGAAGCAATAAGAATTTTACACCACTCATCGCATGCTCTCATCACTCCATTCTTCAATGACTCCTTATGTGCCCATCACAATTAAGCAAGTTTTTTCTTCCTTTTCTAAGTGCAATTAGAGAAATTTTGGAAAATAATAATATGGAAAAATAAAAGAAATAAAATATAATAAAATACAAACAACTTGCACACTCCTATTCCTTGTTTTGTGCATTAAAAAAGGAAAAATTACACATACATACATACATACATACACACACACACACACACACATATATATATATATATATATATATATATATATATATATATATATATATATATATATATATATATATATATATATATATATATATATATATATATATGATAGGTCTATTAACCCAAGGGAAATTCCCTTACATACACTTCTATTTTGCCTAGTTTTCTTACGCTATGTCACCTTCCTTTTACTCTCAGGTCAGAATTGTCCTCGGATCTATTCTCCTTTAGGATCCCCAGTAGGACCGCCAAATGAAGAGTCCTAAGGAACTTATTTAGTGATGCTTAAATCACTCATATTCTTTGAGAACACACAAATGTCAACTCTTTGTTGTATATAATATATATGGAAAACCTCATAAATGGGGGATCTATGAGTCTATGAGAAGCATATGCACATAGAATCATTGACGTACAACAACGTATGTATTACAACTCCAGCGCAAGAAAGAGAGATTAAAGTGATGAGGGGAAAATGGAACAATGCAACTCTATGCGATTTAGAACATAAACAAACTATCAAAGAATAGCATGGCGTTACTGTGAGAGATCATGTGGCATTATTAGGCTATGTCCCATTCATTCAGCAGCACATATTCCATAAGTTGTACTTCTTGTGTGAAGGTGATCAAGTAACTCCCTTGCTCTTTCATTATTCCTAAAGCCAATTCCCTTGGTGTATACTTCCTCTGGATATAAAGTTGTACAGGTTTACAGATGCTCTAATATGAGAATTTCCACAAGGTTTCCCTCCTCATCTATCAACTCCAATATTGTTCTTTCCTCAGTCGTACCTCTTTTGAAAACATCCATCGGACTCACTCTATTAAACCATCTGTGCATAGAGCAATTCGCCTCTCCTCTTTACCCTTCCTTAATATATTCAAAAACCATCTCTTGCTTGCGCAGCATGAGAATAATAGGAAGTAAGAAAAATGAACACCGCAGCACTTTTATATACCATCATAATGAAGATGAAGCAGATTTTCAATATTTAGTCAAAATGAACCATCAAAGCAAGAAAATTTGTGCGTCCTTGACCATGAGAGAAATCTAAAAATTGTGGAGTACTTAATTCAATAAGGCTAAAGAACTGGAGCCACCACGAAGAGTTATGAGAGCTGTGTTCCAGACAATAAACAAAGATCTACAATCTTTGTAAACAGAGAAAGGAAGCTAACTGAGGTGACTTTCTAGCGTTCACTTTGACTGAGAGTTGCCTTCCTTGACACCCTCATTTTTCTCCATATCCTTGCACCGCCTTGAAGAAGCAAATACACCATATTCACGTATGGTTGTGCCCTCTCTTTCTCTTCACACTATCCTTCTTCCCCATTGTAATTCTCTCTGCTGGAGTCCTCTTCTCATCAAACTGACCTACCACTATTAAAGAGTCACCATGCGTGTACGTGCTGATTGAGAGAGCGAGGTAACTTTCAATGCCTTTTCAAAATAATGACCGCCTCCTCCAAAAATACCTATAGGCCAACGAGACCGAAAGAACAAGTAGATGAAGCAGGCCCAACAGAGAAGAATTTTGAGGCTTTTCCCCCCTTGTACCCCCCGTCGCTCCTCTTCTACAGCTCTACCACCACACGAGGAAGGTACCACTATTCACTTCCTCCCTCTTAAGCTCTCCCCACTCGATGCTCTCTGCAGCCCCCAAAACTTTGTATATGCCTCCACTGCTTTTCAAGAGAGAGACGAAAGAAGAAGGCCTAAAAATCCAGCAGATAAGGATGGCCCTTCAATTTGTGGCCATAGATACTTCAGTCCCTCCAAAAACCGTTTCCTTCTTCTCTGAATTCATAGCAGCCTTGATTTTGGTCTCTGAAAAAATCTGTTTGCTACAGCAGACCTGCCCCCTTTTCTTCAATGCCTTCCTCTGACATGGGCCACTGAGATGGCAAGGGCGACTGAGCTAGCAACGACATGTGATGAATTTGGGAAGAAATGGACTTTTGGCTGAATTAATTGTTTATCCTGTAGCAAAACTCTGAGGCTTCATGAGACAGAGTCATCCCTTGTGCAATTGAACCACCTTTTCCACTATTGATAGAGACGATATTTTGTAGCTTATGAATGATACCTCATCATAACAAAATTATTATGAATAATACCACTAATAAAGCATGCTACTGTTGCGGCATCCTAAAACCACAATGCCAAGGAAAGCCTCAATCCCTTTTTACTTTGCCATCTCTCATTTTCCAAAATCCATGTCATAATGATGAGATAAACAAATGCGTCACGTCCAAGCATAATTTCCCTTCCTCCAATAGATGTAGCTTTTCATGGCACTGAAAGCTTTGAAAACACCTATGAGGGTCACACTCTCTAGAGTGATCATCCATCCCTGTCCCCTTAACACCATACATAGTTTCACCAATACTGCTCTTGATCCATGCATCCACATTTGATTGGATTTTATTACTATCAACCATTAATTCTCCTTGCAAAACACCTACATTCAAACAAATATTCTCCAAAATGGAGCATATTAGTGCATAACATTAACAAATTTTTTAGCTAACATACTCCCCTCTTCTTAATTGCGAAGTTGTCCTCGACGAGCCAAATATGTTCCTGCACTTAAATCATCCAACATGTGCTCATCATTCAATCAAAAACAAATCTTTACCTTGCATGCCTATTCTCTTCTTCCTCAATGTAGCACCTGCAACCACCCTCATACAATCGTCGGTTAGAACCAAAATCCAATCATTTCACTTACCATCTTTGTCCATCTTCTAGCATCTCCATCACCATGTCCACCTGTCTACAAACTCATCAAACATATTAGATCCTTTTTCATCAAACACCACATCTACTACCAAAATGAAAAACATCCATATCAATCATCCATATCACACATATATACTCAACACACACATCATGATGCCGCATCACACATGCATTCTTGTCACACACAACATACATACATGCAAGAACCACATCCGCTCTTCCTTTCCACTACTTTTTTTCCTTCTATACGTTCACTTGTTTAATTTCTTTTCCATTTCCACTCAAGTCCTCTTGCCCATTTTCAATGCCCCTTCTACCTAGGGTTTCTACTACCCGCTTTCCTTTTCATCGACTCTTTGTTTTTTTTCTTTTTTTTCCTCTTTTTTTCCTTTTTTTGCTTTTCAATTAAATTCCATGCTAGGTCACCATCACACCTCCCGAATTGATAGATACATGGCAAAGATCACTCAAGTGTAACACGAGCTCACTCCGACAAGATTGCTCATTGTCGACATGCTCTAGGACATCGCAAGTAGTTGCACAACCTAAGAACCAAAATGAGAACCTCCCAAGAGTTTGCAGATGAACAAAGCCACTAGCATGCTTGGATCCCTCAAGTCCAAGTCTTCCAGAGACACGTCGCAGCCACATCCCTAGCCGAGCTTAAGCTTCGATTCGATATGTCTCATCAGGAGTCCACACATTCCCAGATCCCCACAACACATACACACATTCCCATCCGAGCATCATGCTCTCTCGCCTCTCTTCTGTCCCCCCTCGAGAGAGGAATTTTCTTTTTCTCTTTTTATTCATTTATTTACGCGCGATGCACAATGCTAGCCCTATGCGAAACCGATGTCAGCTCGTGGCTTTGACCACCCGGCCAAAGGGACTCCACCCGCCTATCGGCCCACATAGGCACATAGCCACATACAGGTCGAGCCTATAGCAAAACTAGCGTCAGCTCGTGGCCTTGATCACCCGATCAAGGTTGTTCCACCCGCCTACTAGCCCATTATAGCGCACCGACAACACACACACATATACAGAATTATTTCTTTCTTGTTTTTTTTTCTTTTTCAATTTCGAAATCTCAAGAGTTAGGAGACAAAAGAACGGCCCTTTTCCCAACCCAACCAATCACGTCACACACACATATATCCCCCCGTGGACATCTCGATGGGACACATCTCATCTCTACCGCTACTCAAGCCGAAATCAGGCCACTAATGCCATGGTCAACTTTTCCTCTCGAAACCCGTACACACTAACTACCTTGCCGACCTAAAAACCCCGAAAAATGCCACTTCGATCGTAAGCATACAACACACTCGATCCATCCTTCCTCACATCTTCAACTCGCAATCCTGACAAAGCAAACCCTAATCAGACTTAAGCTTCCCCTATCGACATCCATCGCTTCATTGATTCCTTTTTCATCTCCAACCTCTACCTCGCAGAGATTCCACATGACTCGACAGCTTGATGATATTGTCCTCTAGCCAGGCGATACGGTCTGGAAGGCCACCATTCATTACTACACTCCTCAATGCCTCAAGCTTCATCGCTAAGTCCCATATCCCTTCTTTATGTTGCGCAATACCACCTTGGAGTCGAGAAATCTCATCATCCACTTGATGGAACCGAACCCACATTTTCTTCCTCTCCTCTTCTAAATGACTCATCTTTCTTGCTGTTTCGAGGGGAAACTCCTCCCTCATCCCGACTAGCTCAGACAGCTTCTCAAATTCTTCTCGGATCGTTCTATCCTCCCATATTCTACTTTCATTTTCTAATTCAAGTTCATCCACTTTCTTCGCCAACTTCTCCATCCCTTCAAACCCCACTCCTAATGCCTCTAACTTGGCCAATACCCCTTTCAACTCTTCCTCCATTTTTCGTACTTTTTGGTCCCCTTCTACACATTTTTGTCTCTCATCGTCTCTCTGACTCATCCATTTACCTAGCTTGCCACTCAACCTCTCAATTTCTTTCTCTAATTGTCTCATTTTCTTCCACTCTCTTCTTGGGCACTTTTCATTCTTTATAACTTCAGGTGGAACTCTTCAGCTACCTTACCCGCTTGGTCATCATATCTACGAGTCATCTCTCGCAATTTCTTGATTTCCTTTTCCATTTGGTCGAATCTTTGTGCCATGTCATCATTGTCTCATGAGGGCTCTTCTTCAATTGAAACTCCATGGCAATTGGCTATCATCAAGCCGGTTCTAAGGTCCAAGACCTCCTTTCTCGTGGCATTCCTCTTCCTAGCCACTTTTTCACTCTCAAGCAACTGGACTTGTCCTCAGGTTCTCATTTTCCACTTTCAACACTCTACTTACATCTGCCACCACTCGGAATTGCTCCTCCCATTTGTCTACAACCTCTTCTATCTTCGCCTGATTTTTCTCCAATGTTTCCACCTTGACCCTCTCACTATCGCGCTCTTCATGAAGACATTCCAATTGACGTTTTATGCTTGCAAACAAACTCTCGTTATCTTTGATGTTCATGAAGAAAGTCGCAAGGGACGTACTAACCTCTTTTTCCAAGACCTCCTCGACCTTTGCATGACACATATGCTCGCATAACCTTTTCTTTCCACAATCCGTGCATGCAGGAACAAAGTCCAACGGACTAGACGCACAAGGACAAAACTTTGCAATGTGCCCGATTTTCTCACAACACCAACACCGAATATAATTTGAGATTGGACCAACCCGGCAACGTTCATATGCACGGCTTTGCATTGAGCCTCCAAACCCGCTTTGACTTCTAGTCCATTCGGAGTTCATCATCCTCGGGCCAAACTTTTGAAAATATCCAACTTGCATTATTTGTGCCAACACTTTACCAAGACCAAAGCAACCAATCCGGGGCCGACTTGGTTGTGCCCTACAATTGTGGCACCAAGCGAGCTTGTAGCAATCTCTATGAGAGGTGCTAAGCCAATTCCCGAAAAACGCACCAAAATGATAGGTCTATTAACCCAAGGGAAATTGCCTTACATACACTTCTATTTTGCCTAGTTTTCTTACGCTATGTCACCTTCCTTTTACTCTCAGGCCAGAATTGTCCTCGGATCTATTCTCCTTTAGGATCCCTAGTAGGATCTCCAAATGAAGAGTCCTAAGGAACTCATTTAATGATGCTTAACTCACTCATATTCTTTGAGAACACACAAATGTCAACTCTTTGTTGTATATAATATATATGGAAAACCTCATAAATGGGGGATCTATGAGTCCGTGAGAAGCATATGCACATAGAATCATTGACATACAACAACGTATGTATTACAACTCCAGTGCAAGAAAGAGAGATTAAAGTGATGAGGGGTAAATGGAACAATGCAACTCTATGCGATTCAGAACATAAACAAACTGTCAAAGAATAGCATGGTGTTACTGTGAGAGATCATGTGGCATTATTAGGCTATGTCCCATTCATTCAACAGCACATATTCCATAAGTTGTACTTCTTGTGTGAAGGTGATCAAGTAACTCCCTTGCTCTTTCATTATTCCTAAAGCCAATTCCCTTGGTGTATACTTCCTCTCGATATAAAGTTGTACAGGTTTACAGATGCTCTAATATGAGAATTTCCACAAGGTTTCCCTCCTCATCAGCTCCAACATTGTTCTTTCCTTAGCCGTATCTCTTTTGAAAACATCCATCGGACTCACTCTGTTAAACCATCTGTGCATCGAGCAATTTGCCTCTCCTCTTTACCCTTCCTTAATACATTCAAAAACCATCTCTTGCTTACGCAGCATGAGAATAATAGGAAGTAAGAAAAATGAAAACCACAACACTTTTATATACCACCATAATGAAGATGAAGCAGATTTTCAAAATATAGTCAAAATGAACCATCAAAGCAAGAAAATTTGTGCGTCCTTAACCATAAGAGAAATCTAAAAATTGTGGAGTACTTAATTCAAATAAGGCTAAAGAAGTGGAGCCGCCATGAACAGTTATGAGAACTGTGTTGCAGACAATAAACAAAGATCTACAATCTTTGTAAACAGAGAAAGGAAGCTAATCGAGATGACTTTCTAGCGTTCACTTTGATGGAGAATTGCCTTCCTTGACACCCTCATTTTTCTACATATCCTTGCACCGCCTTGAAGAAGCAAATACACCATATTCACGTATGGTTGCGCCCTCTCTTTCTCTTCACACTATCCTTCTTCCCCATTGTTGAAGCTCAAAGTCAAGGACAAAGCATGGAAGCACATCAAAAGGTGGACACACAAGTAAAGGGAGCAAGTAGGGAGCTCCAAGAAGTGTATGTCAAATTTTCAAAAGAATCCCCTACAAAAATAGTGATTTTCATCACAAAAAACCATTGTAAATACCATTATCTATGGTAAGATCGTAGATTTGCGACGTTGGAAGGTAAAAAAACTATCATTTCAGTTCATTTTCTGTTTTTTTTTCTCTTCATCTTCATCATCATCATCATCTCCACCTTCTTCCATCTTCTTCTTCATAGAAATTTCTTGTTTTTTAGTGCATTTTCACCATTTTCATACCATTTTTCATGCATTATTGTGTGGGAAGGAGTTAGGAGATGCAAAAGAGAGCAAGCGCCTGTGTTTTTTCATGACTTTCTGCACATATGGAGCTCGCCATTGCCGGCGCTCAGAAATTTGAATTTCCCGCCAAAAAACACGATTTTGTGATGAAAATCGCGATTCTGTGAAAATTCAAAATTTTTTGAAAAATCACGATTTTCTGTTTCCCGCCTAAAAGCTTGCTGAAAGAATCACGATTCTGTGGTCATTCTCAGAATCGCGATTCTGTGGTTGTGCTCAAAATCGCGATTCTCATAAATCACGATTTTCAGCCAAAAACACGATTCTGTGAAAAAGGCGATTCTCAAAAACACGATTTTGTGAAAACACGATTTTGTGAATCACGATTCTCTGAGACAAAATCGTGATTCTCTAAAACACGATTCTGAGCTCAAAATCGCGATTTTCATGTCAAAAAACACGATTCTCTAAAACACGATTTTGTGCTCAAAATCGCGATTTTCATGTCAAAAAACACGATTTTGTGAAAACACGATTCTCTGAGACAAAATCGTGATTCTCTAAAACACGATTCTGTGCTCAAAATCACGATTTTCATGTCAAAAAAACACGATTCTCTAAAACACGATTTTGAGCTCAAAATCGCGATTTTCATGTCAAAAAACACGATTCTCTAAAACACGATTCTGTGCTCAAAATCGCGATTTTCATGTCAAAAACACGATTCTGAGAAAACACGATTCTGTGATTGCACTCAAAATCGCGATTCTCACAAATCACAATTTTCAGCCAAAAAAAAAACACGATTCTGAAAACCACGATTCTCTGAGTCAAAATCGCGATTTTTAAAACACGATTTTGTGCTCAAAATCGCAATTTTCAGAAACACGATTTTGTGATCAACATCGCGATTTTCAAAACACGATTTTCTGCTCAACATTGTGATTTTCAAAAACACGATTTTGTGCTCAACTTCGCGATTTTCAGAAACACAATTTTGTGCTCAACATCGCGATTTTCAAAACACAATTTTCTGCTCAAAATCGCGATTCTTTGACTTCACAGCATCGCGATTCTCTGAAAGTTCACAAAATCGCGATTCTCTTGAAGTTCACAAAATTGCGATTCTCTGAAAGTTCACAAAATCACGATTCTCTGAAAGTTCACAAAATCGCGATTTTCTCCAAAGGTCTTGTTTGCCTGTTTTGACCCCCAGGAGCCTGATTTGACATAACTTTTTCATCCAAAGTCCATTTTTTGAGCTCTATAGCTCATTGGAAAGGCCAAAGGATTTTTGAACCATACCAAGGGGAAATTTTGGACTCTTAGCCAAAGCTTATGAACCTGAGGTCTGGTAGACACCTAGGCAAGGATAAACAAAGCATTAGATCTTCTGAGGCTAGTGTCAACCATACAGCTAAGTCTTGGGCGCAACAACTAAGTGGTCATCCTTACAGACTAAGTTCAGACACAAGTGATTCAGAAATGTCTTTTAGCATGGGGAAACCTGTAGGTGGCTCAGGGACTACCCATCTACAAACACCAGAAGGTCCCTATAAGACACAGTTGGAATATATTCGGACCAACCGATTAGGTGCTCGCATCTATGAGGATGGCCTGAGGCGATCAGTGGTCCAACTGAAAAATCCAGATCAATCCTTTGGACTTGAACACCCGGTGGTCAAGTTCGAAGAGGGTTCATACATTGATAAGGAAGGAACCATGTATGTGGTTACCAACCAACCAGATAGGACCGATGAGTTTGGAAATATCATTCATGAGAATGAGATAGGAGACCTAGAACAAGGAAATGCAGGACAAGGACCCCAGACTCCTAGAGGTAAGTCAGTTCTGACCAGAGTGATCACACCAGATTGGATCCCTCAAGACAACAAAAGCATAGAACTCTTCTTGAATAGAGAAACAGAGGAAGCCTTTTGGAGATTCAAGCCAGATCAACCTAGCCAATTGGGCATAGTCATCATCTATGAATTCAAAGATCCTGAGATACCAGGCAAAGTTGTCTACCTGGATAACACATCAGAGAAGATATTCTTGGTAACAGAACATGATAGACATGCATATACTTGGAAGAGTGAATTGATTTTCCCTCCACCAAGATCCAATGTTTCCCATGGCCTCCAAGGAGTTGGATCATCCCACGCTCATGAAGCCCAGAGAGAAAGAACTAGAGAGAGACCTGAGGTAAGTTTTGCACACACAGTGGGCAGGAATAGGTCAGGATTTGAAAATGAAAGACCTGAAAGAGAGAGACATCAAGCACATAGGCAACAAAGAGATGAACAGGATTTTCCATTGCCTAGACCTCGAGAGCACCCAAGAACCCTTAGACCCACTCAAGTGATCAAGGCAATGAAGAATTATTTTGACGGGTCAGGAGATCCTTATCATCATGTGGCCGAGTTCAAACAAGTGTTAAGAGCTGAGCAGGTTGAGGACTTGTTCACCCAGTACGAGGCATTTGGTTTGACTCTTAAGGGCACTACCTTAGCTTGGTTTCAACCACTGAGTAGTCGCAACTATCGCGATATAGGTCAACTGCTTGACGAATTCATTGTAGAATTTTCCAAGAGTGGTATCAGGCATAACACATCATCTTTGATCCACAGCTTCAAGCAGACACCCCAAGAAACAGTGCGGCTAGCAGGTAGAAGGTTCAGACAGTATCTAGAGAGATGCCCTGCTCCAGAGTTACCCACACCAGCCAAACACGTGGCTTTGTTTTTAGATGGCTTACTAAGCACTAAGTTAAGATCATATTGTTGCGAACATTTGTTTTATGTAGGGTACAAGTTTCAAATTATGTAAATACCTTTGGGAAGTCTTCAAATACTTCAAGAAGGCTCATATTATTCATAAAATTTAGCAAAAATACCACGTGAGTTCTAGAACATGGTGAGTCAAATTAGTGAGTCACAAGGGAGCTTCAGTGGTGTCCTAGTGGAAGGTCGATGTGGCTAGTTCTCAAAGTCCATCAATACTTTGCTTATTTGAGCACTTGAGTCATGTAATACCTCCATCCAAGTGTCTACCACGAATTTAGATGTATTAGGAAGGTTTTAGATTAGTTTCCCATGCTATAAAAAGAGGAGAAAAGTCGTGATCTTGTGGGATGTCCAAGAGAGTATCTCTATGCTACTCTAGTTTTTGTATGCAGAGCTTGTATCTCCCTCATTATATATCCAAATTACATGTTTGATAGCTCATTTGAAATCTCTTCTTGTCTACTTTCATAGTACCAATTTTCATAATCATTGGATTTGTGAGCTGAGAGCAACACTCTCTGCAAGTAGTGTGTGTTCTCTGTTTTTTATCCCTGCTGAAGGTCTCCATTAAACATCCAACTTGCAGAGGTCATATCTCCTTGTGTATGTATCCAAATCATGTGTTCTTTGGCTTGTTAGAAAGCTCTCCAAGTCTATTTGTATTTTGGAAATTTTTAGATTCATTGGAGTTGTGAGTTAAGAGCAGTAGTCTCTGCAAGTGATGTATGTCCTCAGGTTCATCTCTGTTTCAAGGTCTCCATTAAAGCTGCATATTGCAGAGGTCATAGCTCATTGAGTATTTATCCAAATTGAGTGTTCTTTGGTTCATTGGAAAGCTCTTGGTCTCTAGTATATGTGGTTAAAACAGTTTTAAAAACTTTTGAGTGAGTAGAGAGTAGTAAGCTCTGCAAGCATGACTGGTTTTCTATGATGAAGTTTGTGAGAAGGTGAACTTGTTCCTAGGGGGTTCCACCTACTTCCTGCTATACTTTGGAGGTCAATAAACTCCAACATTGGTATCAGAGCAAGTACTTGGAGGCTTGGAGAAGGTTATCATACCTTGAAGAAGAATTTGAAGCTATCAAAGAAGCAGTTCATCATCAACACTACACAAAGGTAGAAGAAGATTGCAAGGAGGCATCTGAAGCAACATCCAAGCAAAGAAAGGTGCACATACCTCATTTACAAGGTAAATATTATATTTCTTCTCATCACACACATTGGAAAGGAGGCTTAAAGGAGGAAGCTTAGCATTTGTATTATGGGAGACCAACATGCACAAATAGAGAAGCTTGATAAGACCAATTATCAGGCATGGAAGTTTAGAATCACAGCATACTTGCAAGGTAGAGGCTTGTATGGTTTGATTGACGGCACAGATATCAAACCCACATTACCAGAGGACCCAAATCAGCAACAATTGAGGGAGTTTAGACTTTGGAATGAGAGAGACAAAAGGGTTATATTCATTTTATCACAAAATATTCAAGATTCAATGGTAGGACACATACAAGATCTAGACACAAGTAGAGATGTTTGGCTTGCATTGGAAAGGTTGTATGCTACAGGTACAAGAGCAAGGAAGATTCAACTCAAAAATGAGTTGAATAACATAAAGAAAGATACAAGGACATCGGTCAATGATTACATATTGAAAGTTAAAGAGATTGCAGATCAACTAGGATCAATTCAAGCTCATGTGGAGGACGACGACTTGGTTGCACATACTCTCAACGGACTCAAAGATGATGAGAGATGGAAACCCTTCATTACTTCAGTTTATGTCAGAGGAGAATTACCAGATTTTGATCAACTTATTGCCCTCATGGTCACGGAGGAGATGAATCTAAATGGTTCTACTTCAAATCAAAAAGGATCTCAAGGACAAGCTCTTTATGTAGGATCATCAAGAGGTGGAAACAGAGGTGGAAGAGGTTCAAATAGAGGTCGAGGAAGAAGGATCGATGATCAAAGGACTTCAAGTGGCTTCTTCAACACAAGATGAAGAGGAAGATCAAGCGCTAGAGGTACGAGAGGCTACTACAACTACAACCAAAGACAAAGGAGTGAAGATAATAAGAACAATTGCTATATATGTGGAAGGTATGGACACTATGCCAAAGATTGTTATCAAAATGAAAATAATCAAGGTGGTAATCGAAGAGGAGGCTATTCAAGAAGAGGTAAACAACAAGGAAATTATGCAGTTGAAGGTAAAAGTGATGATTATGATTCTCTTCTTATGATGAATGTAGAAACTAAGATGAATTCCAATAGTGATGTATGGTATGTAGATAGTGGTTGTTCTAATCACATGTCTCATGATGCTTCATGGTTTTCTAATATGCATAATCCGTCATGTAAAGGTCATGTTGAAACAGGAGATGATACAACACATAAGATTATGCAGGTTGGAGATGTTGTTATGCAGGATAAGAGCAAGAAAAATTGCTTGAAGGATGTACTTTATGTGCCAACGATCACTAAGAATTTGATGTCGGTTGGTCAAATGGTAGAAAAAGGTCTACAAGTGAGATTTAATCATGCAGGTTGCTTCATTGAGGATCCAAAGCAAAGGAGGTTAATTGCTAGAGGTCAAAAACAAGGTAGATTGTTTACATTCAAGGTAAACCCAAATCATACAAACTATTTCTCTTATGGTATGCATCGAATAGCAGAGCTTGATCTATGGCACAAAAGGATTGGACACATGAATGTACACAGGTTAAAGGAGCTATCAAAGAAGAGGATTGTTGAAGGATTACCTGATCTTACTAAGCAACATATGGTGCATCTTTGTGAAGCATGTCAAATGGGTAAGCAGAGTAGACAACCTTTCAAGCATTCAAGCTATGTAAGTGATGGTTTGCTAGATCTCATACACACAGATGTGTGGGGACCTACTAAAGAGGCATCCTTGGTTGGTAATAAGTACTATGTTTCATTCATTGACGATCATAGTAGAATGACATTTGTGTATTTCATTAAACATAAGAGTGAGGTCTTTGATTGTTTCAAGAAGTTCAAATCATATGTCGAAAAGCAAACAGGAAGATATATTAAGAAGCTAAGGTCTGATGGAGGGGGAGAGTATTTCTCTCAAGTTTTTACTGATTTTTTGTATGATGAAGGTATCAAAAGAGAAGTTACATGCAGGTATACTCCACAACAAAATGGAGTCGCAGAAAGAAGAAACAGAATCATAGCAGAAGCATCTAGAAGTATGCTTAATGATATGTGTTTGCCTAATTATTTTTGGGCTGAAGCTGTTAGCACAAGTGTTTACATTATGAATAGAGTTCCGACTGCTGGAGTTCATCATTTGACACCATATGAGGTATGGCATGGAAGGAAACCAAGTGTAAGTCATTTGAAAGTATTTGGTTGTGTATGTTATGTACATGTACCTAATGAGGTGAGATCTAAACTTGATGCAAAATCAGAAAAATGTATATTTATTGGTTATGCAGATACTCAAAGAGGATATAGATGCTATAATCCTCATACCAATAAGGTTGTTGTGTCAAGAGATGTAAACTTTGATGAATCACTTTCATGGTATGTAGATAAGAATTGTTTGCAGGTCATGGATGAAAATGAAGAAGGTGTGGTTGAAGGAGATGAATGCATAGTTCAGCCATCAGGAAGTTTAAATGATGAAAGGAGTGGTCTAGATGAAGAAAGAGGATCACCTTTCAATGGAAGATTAAGGCAAGAGTCACCTCCAAGTGTTAAAAGTAAAGGTAAACTCAAACTTGTTGAAGTTAATGATGAAGGAGAGGAAATTAGTGATGTATGTGAGTATGGAGAATCATCAAAGGTTCCTAATAAGAAAGGAAGAGCATCTACATTGGAGGTAAGAAGAACTTCAAGAGTAAGTAAGCAACCTCAAAGGTATACTTATGAATCTTTCATGAATACTCATTATGCTTTTATGACAAAAGTTGAGCAGGAAAATGAACCCACATGTTATGATGAGGCCAAAGGAGATGAAAAGTGGGAGAAAGCAATAAGAGAAGAAATGGAAGCACTTCAGGATAACAAGACTTGGAATTTAGTTCCAAGTACACCAAAGCAAAAGGTAATTGGTTGCAAGTGGGTTTTTAAGATTAAAAGAAATAGTGATGGTAGTGTGTCTAGATATAAGGCTAGACTTGTAGCAAAAGGATATAATCAAACTCAAGGTGTGGACTATGAGGAAACATTTAGTCCAGTAGCAAATATGGCAACGGTGAGAACTTTGTTGGCTTTAGCTGCAAGTAAAAGGTGGAATATATATCAACTCGATATAAAGAATGCCTTTCTTAATGGTGAGTTAAATGAAGAAGTGTATATGTCACAACCAGATGGTTATGTGGATGCAAAATATCCTAATCATGTATGCAGGTTAAAGAAGGCATTGTATGGTCTTAAGAAGGCACCAAGGGCATGGAATGCAAGGTTGGTAAAGTATCTTATGCTGCAAGGATACACAGCGAGTCATGCTGATCCTTCACTTTATGTAAAACATGTAGATGGCATGTGTGTCTATGTATGCATTTATGTGGATGACTTGTTGATTACAGGGAATGATGCAAAAGCAATTGATGAGATAAAAGGTAATTTGGGAAAGGAATTTAAAATTTCAGATCTTGGTTTGCTCAGATACTTTCTTGGGATTGAAATTGTGTATAGCGATGAAGGTATGTGGTTGATACAAAGAAAGTATATATGTGATATGCTGAAAAGGTTTGGTATGGAGGAATGTAAATTTGTTTCTACTCCAATGGAATGTAATGTAAAGCTGAGTGCAAAGGAAGGTGATGAGTTGCATGATATGAATGTATATAGATCCATGGTAGGATCTTTGATTTATGCAACAAAAACTAGACCTGATATATGTTATGCAGTGGGAGTATTGTCACAGTTTATGCATGAACCTAGAGTACCTCATATGCATGCAGCGAAAAGAGTGCTTAGGTATTTGAAAGGTACCATGAACGAAGGATTATTTTATAGTCATGATGTTGATCTAACTCTTAAAGTCTTTAGTGATGCAGATTGGGCTGGAAGCAAAGATGACAGAAGATCCACAAGTGGATATGTGGTAATAGCAGGAAACAAGACATTAACATGGAGTTCAAAGAAACAGCCTACAGTTGCTTTATCTTCTACAGAGGCTGAGTATAGAGGTTTAGCATTGGCTACTACTGAGGTTATGTGGTTTAAAAAGTTGTTTCATGACTTGAATGTGCAGGTTGATGTACCACTGATATATGGGGATAACTTGAGCAGCATTCATATGACCTCAAATCCTATTTTTCATGCTAGAACAAAGCATATAGAGGTTCACTATCATTATGTTCGAGAGAAGGCCATGAACAATGAAGTGCAGGTTTCTTTTGTTGGAACAAAGGATCAAGTTGCAGATATCTTCACCAAATCCTTGGATGGACCAAAGCTTCAAAGATTCAACTATATTCTTGGCATGAAGGAAATACCCTTTGAAACTTGAGGGGGAGAATGTTGCGAACATTTGTTTTATGTAGGGTACAAGTTTCAAATTATGTAAATACCTTTGGGAAGTCTTCAAATACTTCAAGAAGGCTCATATTATTCATAAAATTTAGCAAAAATACCACGTGAGTTCTAGAACATGGTGAGTCAAATTAGTGAGTCACAAGGGAGCTTCAGTGGTGTCCTAGTGGAAGGTCGATGTGGCTTGTTCTCAAAGTCCATCAATACTTTGCTTATTTGAGCACTTGAGTCATGTAATACCTCCATCCAAGTGTCTACCACGAATTTAGATGTATTAGGAAGGTTTTAGATTAGTTTCCCATGCTATAAAAAGAGGAGAAAAGTCGTGATCTTGTGGGATGTCCAAGAGAGTATCTCTATGCTACTCTAGTTTTTGTATGCAGAGATTGCAGAGCTTGTAGCTCCCTCATTATATATCCAAATTACATGTTTGATAGCTCATTTAAAAGCTCTTCTTGTCTACTTTCATAGTACCAATTTTCATAATCATTGGATTTGTGAGCTGAGAGCAACACTCTCTGCAAGTAGTGTGTGTTCTCTGTTTTTTATCCCTGCTGAAGGTCTCCATTAAACATCCAACTTGCAAAGGTCATATCTCCTTGTGTATGTATCCAAATCATGTGTTCTTTGGCTTGTTAGAAAGCTCTCCAAGTCTATTTGTATTCTGGAAATTTTCAGATTCATTGGAGTTGTGAGTTAAGAGCAGTAGTCTCTGCAAGTGATGTATGTCCTCAGGTTCATCTCTGTTTCAAGGTCTCCATTAAAGCTGCATATTGCAGAGGTCATAGCTCATTGAGTATTTATCCAAATTGAGTGTTCTTTGGTTCATTGGAAAGCTCTTGGTCTCTAGTATATGTGGTTAAAACAGTTTTAAAAACTTTTGAGTGAGTAGAGAGTAGTAAGCTCTGCAAGCATGACTGGTTTTCTATGATGAAGTTTGTGAGAAGGTCAACTTGTTCCTAGGGGGTTCCACCTACTTCCTGCTATACTTTGGAGGTCAATAAACTCCAACACATATGTGTACTTGAAAGAGCCTAGATCCATAGAAGAGTGTGTGCGGACGTGCATTGACATAGAAGATAACTTGGGTGAGGAGTTAGGATTATCCAAACTCTATAAGGATTCTGATAGTTCTACTAGTCATACTTCAAAAATCTCCACGGAAATAGATGAGATAGATGAGCAAGTTGCCAAGAAGCTGGGAGTCCAAAATAGACAAACACAAAGAGTCATGATAGGTTCTAACGCCCAAGGAGAAAGTGATTATACGAGACTTTATTTTGTTCAAATCCCTCGGAATCGGTCCAATTGGATTACCTAGAGCCCACAATTATCTCGCAATGGATTCTTCCTATGTCTATGCACTAGCTCATATGTTTCCCGGCAAACACACCAAAATGTTTAGCTTCTAAACCCTAAGGGGAGATGTCAATCTATGCTTACAATTCACGACTGTGACTAGACATGTGTTAAGACCCAAGCCGTATTCACAATAACATCCTTCCCATCGTGCTTAGGACTGGCTAGCTAAATAGAAGCTTTTACTGTCCACACTACCAGCATATATTATCTGCTGTTCATGGAACTGTGGACAGCTACATTTAAGCTTTTACCATCTGCAGTAATCTTCATACCTCTATCCCTGCTTTATTTGACGACTGCCATGAGATTGATACACAGCGAGTATAGACTACTGCCTGATCTCTGGACACATGTACACAAAACATTCACCAAGCCTCAAGGCTCCATGTATATGCAAGAATATGCATATTTCAAATGGCTTCAGCTCACGTATATAGCAACATTTTTTACAACGGGATGAAATGGAGAATCTACACCATAAGAAATCTTTCATCTGTACAAGCAGACATGTTCAGTTAACTTTATGGCGATGGCAGAACAACATGCCTTTCTACACATCGCAGTTGCCATACATAGTACGACACTTTGATGGAAATACTGTAAACTCCACTGCAACTACTATCATGTAACTTGACTGTACAGCGAATATGATCTATGGTTTGACAACTTGGTTGGCTGGCTGGGTCAGACAACAAATAATATGGATGCTCCCAATGATCTCATCCAAGCAAACAACCATCACATTTCACCTATCCAAGTACTTTTCAACAGTGGCTACAAGTGTTGCTTTTGAAACAGCACCAACTATTGCATATTTCTTCTCACCCTTTTTTAAAATTAAGACAGTTGGAATGCTACGAATGCCATAGTAGCTTTGTTAGGGCTCTCATCAGTATTCCGCTTAAGGCAACGCACCCTTCCTGCATAAAGCTTTGCGAGTTCATCCACCAACGGTGCAATCATTCGACATGGACCACACCAAGGAGCCCAAAAATCCACCAGCACTGGAATGTCACAGTCCAAGACAACTTCCTTCCATGTTGCTTCATTTACAGCCCCCACTTCAAATCACAGAACTTGGAATCAAGATTTTTGGGATTCGTTTTGGGATACTGATGCACGAGATGTAGCAAGAACCAGAATATTAAGCCCAGTTCTTCTATCAAAAAGTAGGATTCACATCACCGCAGCATGTAGCAACAACAAAAAGAGAAAGATATCTAATCGAACGCAATCCTACTTCTCACGCCTAACCTTCAGAAATGTAAGCGACAGGGTTGGCCGCAGACATTCCAACCCACTAACAATTGACAGCCATCTACTAAGTACGCTCTAACATAAATATATCACCTTGTTTGACCTACCTTTTAGCGATAGTCTTTGATGATTATGAACCCTTGTGATGAGAACCTTACATGGACAAGGACCGACCTTTTCAGCGGTACAACAGAAGAAGATATTGTATACATCACATAAAAACTCATTCAAAGGTTCCCTTCATGATTGTCATCTATATTCTGAGACATGCACTAATGTGCAAGTAAAGATCGTAGCAGCCTGTGTCTTAAGTCATCGACAGTGCCAACGCAATTATGAATTATAATTTTAAGAAAAGGGATGCTATATGTTTCACATGATTCTGACACACCTTTAATCAAAGTTTTTCTTTCCTTGCTATCATGCATTTTCTGAAGCCTGTGACGAGCAAATACTTGAGCTCCCTCTCAACTTCGCCTTGAGTATTCGAAAATGCTTACGACATTGTTAATTATTCATCAAGAAAGAACACCATATCTGTCTGTGATGAAGATGAAGATCCAGTAACCCACGATTCATACCTTCTCCTCGACACCTGCACAGGGAAGGAGAGAGAAATTCCACATCTGCCCTCCTCTCTACGCGTTCTCTCCCGTTTCCAGTATGCTGGACGTTATCCACAGCTGCCAAACGATACTAGAGGCTGCAAATTCCTGAGAAAAAACTATGAGTCCCCTCCTCTCGCGGATATTCTTCCCCTTTTGAGCAGAGACTTCCAAAAAAAATGAAGGAGGACCCTCCAAAAAAACGCGTAGTCCCCATTAATAATCAACCCCCTCCTTCTCCTTTCCGTTTCTCTCGTCAGAGCTGCAAAAAACGGACCTGCCAACACTTTCTCCAGGAGCCCAGCACATCCAAAAAGATCCACCATACATGTGTAGTGTTCAACATTTGGTAGCGCGCCATATTTTGTCAATCAAACCAGAATGACTACAGGCATTGAGAAAACTTGCCATGGTAAAAGGATCTGGATTTAGTCTTTTATAATTCATGACCTCAAAGCATTCAAGAGCAGCTTGACCGTGGCCATGTTGAGCATATCATATCAACCAAAGCATTGCCGACTGCACTATCACTCCTATGTAAACCTTCTTTTGCAATCTTATTGTGAGTTTGCTCCCCCTTGTCAACTGCTCCTATGCTTCCGCAAGCTCTTATTAACAACGTGAATGTCACTGCATTTGGAGTTACCCCCTTCAAGTTGCATGCATACGAATCATCATTGCATCTCATTTTCACAATTTCTGTATACAGCTCCTGCCCACTGTCAATGCATTTAAGTCTTGCACAAGCTTTCAATACAGCCACTGAAGCAAAACACCGGCCATCTATTCTTATTGCAAAACACCTATGTTCAAACAAATACTCTCCAAAATGGGGCATATTAGTGCATAAAAAAATGAACCAGTTCATGAGCTAACATACTCCCCTTTTCTTATTTGCGAAGTCGTCCTCGACGAGCCACTATTGCTGCAATAAAATCCAAACAACCATGAACATGTCAATTTTCAATTGGTTCACATACCTTTTCATCGAGCCGTCACTTCCACTGAACCTGCACTCATCAAAGCTATTAGTGCTCAAAAAATCACTCATGAATACATACAAATCAGTCACTTCCAAAATGATCCAAGAACATGCACATATATGCAATCCCATTTCAGCCATGCATCAATTTGCTCATACATTCCATTATGAAAAATGGTCTCAACCAAAATAACACATGCATACCTTTCCATGTTTTACACATGCAACTACCATTGCGAAAGACAGAAAAGAAAATACCGAAATGAACAACGACAACTGAAATGAATCCAATCGGAGATGCAACATACCCAAAATGCATACCCCTTTTATTGACCTACTATTCGCTATGTACAATTATTCCATGACTAGATACTCGCGAAGAATCCCCATCATCGTCCTACAGAAACCATCGAGACTAGAGTACAAGTCAAGACCTACATAAAAAACCTAGAGTGTTCCACATGCTAGAAAAATCCTCAGATAGAGCACACAAGTTATAAAGCAAGACCGTTGCATTACCTCGCTAAAGCCTCATCCATAAGTACATATAGAGTCTCCGTGCCTTCAAGAATGTTGATTCAAAGTGAGCTGATCTGTCACAAGCCATTACATACCAATCACACAAGCAAATAACGTTCCCTTCCAAGCGATCATCGCCCTCTCCTCTCTCTCTCTCCCCCTCAGGAGTGGGGAATAACTCCATATGAAAAATTTTATTTATTTTCACACGTTGGCCTACATTGACACTGGATGCGATTCGTGGACCTGACCACCCGATCAGGTTAACTCCACCCATCTACCAATGCAATGCAGCGTTCAACACACGAACGCACAATGATAACACAGAACATATATTAGCTAGCCCATAACGAAGCTGGATGCGGCTCATGGTCGTGACTACCCAGCCACGATGGCTCCACCTACCTACCAACCCGTTATGGTGCGTAGCTAAGACACAAACATATACTTCCCAAGCCTATGGCGAAACTAGCTGCGGCTCGTGGTCCTAACCACCTGGCGAGGATAAATCCACCTACCTACTAGCCCACCATAGCGCATTGGTACGATCACAATCAACACAATTTTTTTCTTTTCTTTTTTCTTTTTTTTTTTTTACACAGTTAATTAGTTCACCCAAGTCCTGAGAATTAGGGAGAGGAAGAAAGGGACTTTCCCACTTTTCCCACACATGCATGCAAACATATACACTCTAGCCTTTGACAGATCAACCACCTCTTCACTCCATTCTCTCAATTACAGACACTACATATGTATTCATCGAGTTGACTTTTCACTAGGTAACTACAGCCGGCTATGCCTTAGTCCCTTCTGTACCTATCCTTAGACGATCTAGAATGTGGGTCTCTGGGATGTTTCATGTAGCCTCACATCGTACTCGCATCCCGACAACTTCCCTAGGGCGAGTCAGGCTCAACTTCAGGAGCTCCGTCATCACTTCCTATCGTTAGCACATCTGCCCAAGCCCACGTGATATCGTTTTCCTCGTTAGGCATTTCCCTCGAAGGATCGAAATAGTAATATCGATCTCCTGCCCATCCTACATGTCGAGTCAGGTATTCCTCAAAACACTCAATATAAAACGCAACACCCAAACCCTGGTTTATAAAGCATACCAGCCAATGCACTTCCTCAACATCGTATTCCGTCTCAAAGTCGTCGACATCTATATCCATGCGGGCGAATGTTTGGTCCGAGAAATATATCCTTAGCTCGTACAAGTAGAGTTGCGTTATTTGATCTATCATTTTGTTACTTAGCTCCTAACAGTCTCTGCATAACACAAAAAATATTAGAAGTCCAAAATTCTTGAGCTAGCACAGGATAATATTTATGACACACAAATCATAGCTTACATATGCGCATATATATATATATATAATACTATACATGTATGTACAAGGAATCTACTTCGTCCTTCTGCTTGAATCTCGTCTGGCTTCTCCCATCCTAATGTCACGTGAAATATGGTTTAACTCGAAGCACGTTAACCTTCACGGGAGCACATTCTTCTCCTAAATCTTGAATTTGCATGGAACCATTGGAATTGAGTTCCACCACCTTAAACGGTCCTGCCTATCTTGTCTGTAACTTCCCCGGGAATTTATAATATTTACTATCATAAACTAGCACCAAATCCCCTTCTTGAATCACATAGGTCTTGAGATTATTATCATGCCTCTCCTTACGTCGCTTCTGAATAGCTTCCAGACTTTGTTGTGCGATGAGTCTCTTTTCTTCTAGCTTGACCAGTTGTATGTACCTTTCCTTTAATGACTCTTCCTCGCCCAACCTGGCTTCGATGGCCACTCTTAATGTTGGAACTTCTTTTTCGATGGGAAAGATGGCTTCCTCGCCGTATACTAGGGAGAACGGAGTGCTCTTGGTCGTCACTTGGTAGGATGTTCGATATGCCCACAAGGCTTCCAAAAGTCTCTCATCCCAGTCTCGCCTATGCACAGCTACTGTCTTTGTCAGAATCTGTTCCAGCACCTTGTTGGTGACCTCCACTTGTCCATTTGCCCTCCGGTAATATGGAGTGCTTTTTCTATGTTTGATCTTATATAATTCCATTAGTTCTTCGATCAGTTCGTTGACAAAATGGGTTCCTCTATCACTTACTATTTCCAACGGGCATCCGAATCGGGTGATGATTTGTTCGTACAAAAATTTAGCAACATCAACAGCTCGGTCAGTTTTCAGAGCTTTAGCCTCTACCCATTTGGTAACATAGTCAGTGCAGACCAAGATATACCTATTGGATCTACGCCTTGAGGGAGGATCAATAGGCCCCACAAAATCAATTCCCCACTTCTCAAACGGCTTAAGAGCGAGCACCGGCGTGAGAGGAGCAGCATGTGCTAATGTGGGTTTGCCCATTCGTTGGCATCTGTCACATTTCTTACAGTATGTGTGCGAGTCTTTGAACAACGTTGGCCACCAATACCCTGCCAATAAAATCTTTCTTGCCGTCAGTTCACCAGCAAAATGCCCACCGCAGGGTTCATCATGTAATGCGCTCAACACGAGGGTTGCTTCTTCTTCCTCGAGACACCTCCGATAGATGCTCTCATGAACAAAATATCGATAGAGTTGCCCCCCAATGATGCTATGGTGCTTTGCCAATGCTAACAGTTTTTGCTTCTCTCTCTTGCTTGCTCCTGGCGGATATTGAGTGGTGCACAAGAAATTCACCAAGTCGGCATACCAAGGTACTTTAGCTTCAACCTGGAATAGATGCCCATCAGGAGCATCGTCGGGCACACCAGAGATTGGCTCCTCATTAACAATTCGAGATAAATGGTCAGCCAATATATGTGCTTTGCCTGGTCTGGTTACCACTGTGAACTGAAATTCTTGGAGAAGTAGCATCCACCTCATCAGTCGCCCTGATAACTCTGGTTTATTAATGATATACTTAAGAGCTTCATGATCCACATAAAACGTGAAATGTACTCCCATCAAGTAATGCCGATTTGTTCACCGCAAAGATCATCGAGAGACATTCTTTTTCTGTAGTCGTGTAGTTTCTCTCAGTGATATTCAAATTGCGACTTGCGTAATAAATAGGGTGGTCCAACTTCTTTTCATCGGCTTGGCATAGTACTGCTCCAACCGCAGTATGAGAAGCGTCGGTATGCACATGGAATTCTTTCGTCCAGTCGGGTGCTACCAAAATCGGTGCATTTATCAATCTCTCCTTGATCGAGTCGAATGCAACTTGACACTCTTCAGTCCATTGGTATTGTTGGTCTTTCCTCAAAAGATTCGTCAGTGGTGCCGCTAAGGATGCAAAGTAATATAAACCGTCGATAATAATTAGCATGCCCCAAGAATCCTCTGAGTTGCCGCAAGTTTTGAGGCGGTGGAAGTTGTCCGATCTTTTCCACTTTATCCTCGTCGACCGCGATCCCTTTTTCGGAAATAACATGTCCCATAAGCAATCCTCTTCGTACTCCAAATGTACACTTTTCAGGATTTAATGCGATGCCTTTTTCAATGCTTCTTCTTAAAATAGCTTCGATCCTCTCCATCATGTTTTCATCATTGCCCCTAATCGCAAAGTCATCGAGGAATATCTCCATCCAATCCTGCAAATAGTCTTGATATGCAGCTATCATTGCTCTCTGGAATGTGGCCGGTGCATTGCATAATCCAAATGGCATCACACGATATGCATATGTACCCCATTCTGTGGTGAAAGTAGTTTTTGATTGATCCTTCTCATGGATTTGGATCTGGTTGTACCCACTAAAACCATCCAAAAATGAGTACAATTTATGGCCAGCCACTCTGTCCAAGATTTGATCAGTAAAGGGCAAGGGGAAATGATCCTTCTTTGTGCGCTCATTCAACTTCCGATAATCTATGCAAATACGGATTTTCTTATTTTTCTTTGGAACAACTACAATTGGTGATACCCATTCACTGGATGCGATGGGATATATGAATCCTGCTTCCAATAACTTAGTCAATTCCAACTTGATCAATTCCGAGTAGACTGGATTTGTCCGCCTAAGTCGTTGACATATTGGTCGTGTACCTTCTTCCAAGTCTATATAATGTTGGCAGATTTGGGGATCAATTCCTCTCAAATCACTGTATGACCATGCAAAGGCCTTGCTGAAATTTTTGAGTACCAATTTAATGCAATCTCGTACTCCATCTGGTAGCTCTGACCCCACGCTCAAGAACTTCTCTGGAAAAACTTCCCATTTTTCCACCTGAGTTTCTCGCGAATATTCTTTATTCCTTGATGACACTGTGATTGGAACGTGCTCTCCGATCACGCGTGCATGGTTGGCCAGTAAATCATTGTTTTGTTCTGTTTCGATTGAACCTAATTTCTTTAATTCAGCTTTTGCAATGGCTTCCGACGCTTTAGTCTTACTCTTCGCTTCTTTTTCCGATTCTCGACTTCTCTTTAGAATCTCTGCTTCTAGCAGTGCTTCTAGCAGTCTAACTCTTTCTCTCAACTGTTGCACTTCCATTGTCGGAGCTAACTCCAGTTTCAATTCTTCTTTTGAAGCTCCCTTCTCCAGGGATTGAGTAGATTTATTTTCCTTTGCGTCTATACTCAACATGTAGCACTCAAATTCTCTTGTATGTGTCAACCATCCCAACAATTCGTGATCGGAATCGTCGTTATAGAGCAATGGATTTTGATATTCTCCCATCTTCGTGTCTTGATTCTTAAAGAGTTGCAAGTTGAACCCGTATTGAAGCAGATCCTTGTAGGTGTCCGTGTTCAAAGAAAACCTAGCTCGTGCAATCTCGTGCCTTGCTTTCTCCTTCTCTTTCTTTTCCATCTCATCGACTATTATTGTTTTCTTCTTGTTGCTCGAGGGTGGGGATACTTGCAACTGAATCCGATCAGACTTTGGCCCTATTGAAATAAAACCTATGCGCTAGTCATGCACACATTCGGCTTGCACCAGCCATGGCCGTCCAAGTAAGATCGAGAAGGTAGCCTCTGAGGTCCTTGGTCTTACTATCAGATAATCAACTTTAAACTCTAAACCGCCCACAACTATGCTTGCATTCTTCAAAAGACCTGCAGGCTTCACTTGTGTTTGATCTGCCATTCTCAAGGACATCGGCGTTTCTTCCATGTGGTTGAGGCCCAAAGCTTTCATCATGAACTCAGTCATAAGGTTGACTGCGGCTCCACTATCTAACTGAGCACCAGGGACTGCATATCCTTTAATTTCGACCGTCACAGCTGGAGCATTTGAACCAATTTGCGTCGTAATACTTTGAATGATCCCTTGGACATCTTTATCTTGTCTATTTTTATCTCGAGCTTTCCTCGGCTTCTTAATATATTCATTGTAGAATTGTTTCCTATAGGCAGGTGAACATTTCAGCAATGTGCCAATGTCCAGCGTGACTTCCGTGTCAGCGAGCAGCTTTACAATGTCCACTTCGTCCGAACTTTGTCTTTCCTTTCTACTCTTAGGAGCTTTCAATCTTTCAGGGAATGGTGCTATGCCCGGCACAAACTCCTTGGTCACTGGTGGGAGAATCTCAATCTCTTCCCCATCCTCCAGCTCTTGCTGCTCAGCAAATCCTCCAACTTGGTTTTCTACCTCTTCACGCTCAACGATCTTCTCTTGACTCCCTTCTTCACCTTCGCCTCCTGGATTCTTCTTCGAATACACTTGAGTCCTTGTGACTACTGCCACAGTTGGATCTTTGTGTGGTTTCTTGGCCTCGTAAGCATCCACAAAGTGCATTGACGAGCTAGAGCCTTCTTGAGGGTTCGGTGTCTTGAACACTACTCCGATTGTAGGAACATGCTCTTGAGCTCTCGATGTGGAATGCATCTGAGTATCAACATAATTTGAGGACCCTACTGGTCCTTTTTCCTTGCCGGCGGCAGCTCTTCGTTTTGGACAATCTTCATCAAAGTGGCCCTCTCCACTACAGTATCTACATAGTGGGGTATAGTCAATTGGTTTCTTTTCGTTTGGACATCTAGATTGAGTATGGCCAAAGCCATGACATCTCCAGCATTGGATTGGACCATCTCTTCTTTGATCACGCGCGGCTCCTCTTGGATAGTCTCCTCCTTGACCCTGAGCACCATATCCATAAGTCGGTTTGTTTTCCCAACGAGATGTAGGTGGGACACTTTGAGCGGGCAATCCCGTGTAAGGTCTCTCTCTTGTATCTCCTGATTTCATGGTCCTCTCTTCATAGGCTCTCTTGTTGTAACATCGGTCCTCTGTGTGATTTGTTCTTCCGCAAAAAGTGCAACACATCCTAGGTGGTGATCTATCTGTGAATACTCTCGAGACTGTAGGGCATTCTGAAGCCAAATGGCCGTAACCATGACACTTTCCGCACCATGTGTTCGATCTAAACACTTGATTCGGGTTTGTAGTTACTTCTGGTTTTACTGTGTATGTCTCCTGAGTCATTGTGGTAGCTTTTATAGCTTGCATGACCAATTCCAATATTCGTTCTTCAGTTAGCGCAGGCTTTACCTCGCCTGGCGTGCTAGTGGCAGCTACAAAAGCTGGAGTCGTCAATGCGGGACTTCCTTGACCAGGATCTTTCATCGGTATATTTCCTGGGCCTCCCATTGGCTCGTATAAGAGTTCCATCTTCCTATGTTGGCATAATTGGACTTCCTCCCAAAGCCTTGCTTGTTCTTTAGCATCCATTAAAGTTGCAGGTCTTGTCAGGCTGATATGCTGCTGTGCCGTAGGATCTCTCAATCCCGAAATGAATCTTCTTTTCAATGTCTCATCGTTCGGGGCATTCACGCCCATCTTTCTTACCAACGTTTCCATTCTCTGAATATAGTTATCGATGCTCTCATTGACTCCCTGTCGCAAATAATCCATTTGTTGGGCCAATCTGTCTTGGAAGCCTTGTCGTCGAAACTTTGCCAAGAAGGCTTCCTTGAGCATTTGATAAGTTCCACGCTCTTGTGGTGTCAGATTCCCATACCAATTGGCTGCCTCATCACGGAGAATAGCCGGAAAAATTCTCAACCTTTGATCCTGGTCAACTACATCATTGGCCTCACAGGTAACCTCAAACAACTGGATAAAACTATCCGGATCTTCGTCCCAAGTACCTGAGAACTTGGTGAAGTCCCCCAAGTGAACCAAAATCTGTTTGTGTAGCTCCTGACGATGAGCTCCCCTCGCTCATGTACTAGATCTTGGGGTCCGCAAGCTCGGCCAACCTGTGGCGCTAGGCGAACCTATGGCACTCTCTTATAGAGACGTGCCAAGCTATTCCCGGCAAACGCACCAAAATGATAGGTTCTAACGCCCAAGGAGAAAGTGATTTTACAAGACTTTATTTTGTTCAAATCCCTCGGAATCGGTCCAATTGGATTACCTAGAGCCCACAATTATCTCGCAATGGATTCTTCCTATGTCTATGCACTAGCTCATATGTTTCCCGGCAAACGCACCAAAATGTTTAGCTTCTAAACCCTAAGGGGAGATGTCAATCTATGCTTACAATTCACGACTGTGACTAGACATGTGTTAAGACCCAAGGCGTATTCACAATAACATCCCTCCCATCGTGCTTAGGACTGGCTAGCTAAATAGAAGCTTTTACTGTCCACACTACCAGCATATATTATCTGCTGTTCATGGAACTGTGGACAGCTACATTTAAGCTTTTACCATCTGTAGTAATCTTCATACCTCTATCCCTGCTTTATTTGAGGACTGCCATGAGATTGATACACAGCGAGTATAGACTACTGCCTGATCTCTGGACACATGTACACAAAACATTCACCAAGCCTCAAGGCTCCATGTATATGCAAGAATATGCATATTTCAAATGGCTTCAGCTCACGTATATAGCAACATTTTTTACAACGGGATGAAATGGAGAATCTACACCATAAGAAATCTTTCATCTGTACAAGCAGACATGTTCAGTTAACTTTATGGCGATGGCAGAACAACATGCCTTTCTACACATTGCAGTTGCCATACATAGTACGACACTTTGATGGAAATACTGTAAACTCCACTGCAGCTACTATCATGTAACTTGACTGTACAGCGAATATGATCTATGGTTTGACAACTTGGTTGGCTGGCTGGGTCAGACAACAAATAATATGGATGCTCCCAATGATCTCATCCAAGCAAACAACCATCACATTTCACCTATCCAAGTACTTTTCAACAGTGGCTACAAGTGTTGCTTTTGAAACAGCACCAACTATTGCATCTTTCTTCTCACCCTTTTTTAAAATTAAGACAGTCGGAATGCTACGAATGCCATACTCAGTAGCTTTGTTAGGGCTCTCATCAGTATTCCGCTTAAGGCAACGCACCCTTCCTGCATAAAGCTTTGCGAGTTCATCCACCAACGGTGCAATCATTCGACATGGACCGCACCAAGGAGCCCAGAAATCCACCAGCACTGGAATGTCACAGTCCAAGACAAGTTCCTTCCATGTTGCTTCATTTACAGCCCCCACTTCAAATCACAGAACTTGGAATCAAGATTTTTGGGATTCGTTTTGGGATACTGATGCACGAGATGTAGCAAGAACCAGAATATTAAGCCTAGTTCTTCTATCAAAAAGTAGGATTCACATCACCGCAGCATGTAGCAACAACAAAAAGAGAAAGATATCTAATCCAACGCAATCCTACTTCTCACGCCTAACCTTCAGAAATGTAAGCGACAGGGTTGGCCGCAGACATTCCAACCCACTAACAATTGACAGCCATCTACTAAGTACGCTCTAACATAAATATATCGCCTTGTTTGACCTACCTTTTAGCGATAGTCTTTGATGATTATGAACCCTTGTGATGAGAACCTTACATGGACAAGGACCGACCTTTTCAGCGGTACAACAGAAGAAGATATTGTATACATCACATAAAAACTCATTCAAAGGTTCCCTTCATGATTGTCATCTATATTCTGAGACATGCGCTAATGTGCAAGTAAAGATCGTAGCAGCCTGTGTCTTAAGTCATCGACAGTGCCAACGCAAATATGAATTATAATTTTAAGAAAAGGGATGCTATATGTTTCACATGATTCTGACACACCTTTAATCAAAGTTTTTCTTTCCTTGCTATCATGCATTTTCTGAAGCCTGTGACGAGCAAATACTTGAGTTCCCTCTCAACTTCGCCTTGAGTATTCGAAAATGCTTACGAGAATCTTAATTATTCATCAAGAAAGAACACCATATCTGTCTGTGATGAAGATGAAGATCCAGTAACCCACGATTCATACCTTCTCCTCGACACCTGCACACGGAAGGAGAGAGAAATTCCACATCTGCCCTCCTCTCTACACGTTCTCTCCCGTTTCCAGTATCCTGGACGTTATCCACAGCTGCCAGAACGATACTAGAGGCTGCAAATTCCTGAGAAAAAACTATGAGTCCCCTCCTCTCGCGGATATTCTTCCCCTTTTGAGTAGAGACTTCCAAAAAAAATGAAGGAGGACCCTCCAAAAAACCGCGCAGTCCCCATTAATAATCAACCCCCTCCTTCTCCTTTCCGTTTCTCTCGTCAGAGCTGCAAAAAACGGACCTGCCAGCACTTTCTCCAGGAGCCCAGCACGTCCAAAAAGATCCACCATACATGTGTAGTGTTCAACATTTGGTAGCGCGCCATATTTTCTCAATCAAACCAGAATGACTACAGGCATTGAGAACACTTGCCATGGTAAAAGGATTTGGATTTAGTCTTTTATAATTCATGACCTCAAAGCATTCAAGAGCAGCTTGACCGTGGCCATGTTGAGCATATCATATCAACCAAAGCATTGCCGACTGCACTATCACTCCTATGTAAACCTTCTTTTGCAATCTTATTGTGAGTTTGCTCCCCCTTGTCAACTGCTCCTATGCTTCCGCAAGCTCTTATTAACAACGTGAATGTCACTGCATTTGGAGTTACCCCCTTCAAGTTGCATGCATACGAATCATCATTGCATCTCATTTTCACAATTTCTGCATATAGCTCCTGCCCACCGTCAATGCATTTAAGTCTTGCACAAGCTTTCAATACAGCCACTGAAGCAAAACAACGGCCATCTATTCTTATTGCAAAACACCTATGTTCAAACAAATACTCTCCAAAATGGGGCATATTAGTGCATAAAAAAATCAGCCAGTTCATGAGCTAACAAGTCATCCCATTGAACCGATGTTATACTTGTGGAGGGGACCACATGGCTAATGTATGTCCAATGCAAAACCAAAACATTAGAGAAAGGAATGCTCCATATTGCACTATTGAGAGAGAATACACAAACCACACGGCTCAAGATTGTCCCTACAATAGGCAGGCTGTTAGACAAACTTATCAGCAACCTTACCAACAAGGTAGGTATCAGAACCAATACCAACAGCCATATTATAGACCACAACAGCAATATCAGGCACCATATAGGCCACAACCAGTCTTGGGAAACCAACCACCAACTCCTGCCAACGTGATTCCAGTCAAATATGCTGTGGGAGAGGAAAATCCAAATAGAGCATTGGTGCCACTAACCCCATTGATACCAGATAATGACTCTCATGCTCATAGTTCAGACTATTCCGATGAAGGTAGTCCACATGCTTATTACACAGAGTCACCTGAACATAGTGAGATTTATCCGTATCAATATGAGGCACCACCTATGGAGCAAAATTGGGAGCCAGAATACTCCAATGTCATGTACACAAATCCTAACCCTAGGCCCCAGTTGAGACAAATGAGATCACAAGCCCCTAGAGGATCTTGTTTCAGATGTCATGGTGACCATTTCATTCGTGACTGTCCCCACCCACCATCTCCGAGTCAAGGACAGGCTATCACAATACAGGGTTTTTGTCCTGATTGTGGCAAATACCATCTCCGGAGAGATTGTCCAAGAAACCCCTCCAGTGCACCCAAGATTACACCCATTAATGTGGTAGGCTTAGTGGCAGATTCAAGTTCAAGTAGTAGCAATGTGGCTCCTATACAAGCTGTCATTATAGCACAAGCCTTAAAACAGGATAAACCAGCAGAACAATCAGAGTCGAGTGAATCAGGAGAGCCTAGTAAGAGGAAAACAAGAACATGGAAGGATACCAGAGAGAAGGCCAATCGCAAGTGGAATAAAAAGTTATCGGAACTAGAAGAAAGCTTAAAAGAAGCGAAAACAAAAATAGAAGACATTGCATATCAAAGCCCCTCGCATGCCGAAACTCCATCCACTCCACCTCATCCCACCCCACCACCCATTTTAAATAGACCACAACCAGGGTCTGTTCTTGCAGATCCAACCCCAGAAGGCTTGGACATGATGTTCAAGGCCTACGAGGCTCGACTTCAAGAAGGGCCTCCAGCTGCAAACCTAGACAAGAGTTACCCTAGAGCAGATTTAGAGATTGAACGGATGAAAATGTGCATGAAAATGGTAGAACAAGCTCAAGCTATACTCGAGACTAGTCAAAAGTTCAATCAGACAAACTCTGTCAAACCGGATTTGCATTTCCAAGGCTTACTAGAAAGATTAGAGCAATTGGTAAACAAACCACAAGTTTCTTTACCTCCAGAGGCTCAACCAGTTATTGAAAGAGGAAGCTCACCACCAATGGGAGCTTATGTTCCTAATTCCACAGATGCTGGAATACCTCCTTCAATTCAACAGTACTCTCAAGAGTTCTTGCGGGAAATACAAGAAGATAAATGGGCCAAGAAGAAGGGTAATTCCCCTCCTATTCCTGAGATTGATGATCTTCATGATCAATTTCCCCAAGACATTCCATCTATTTACGGAGATGAAGCAGAACAACAAGAAGACGAAAGGTTAGATTTTGAATCTAATACCTTAGAAGAACTGCCTCAATTTCCAGGCCCATGGGAATCTGAATCTCTCCAGATTAGAGCTCCCACAATACTAGTAAGAAATGAAGACTTAGTGGTTCCAAGGAACACGGATATCGTGAAGAACACTAAGGTTCAGTGTCATCTCACTGTAGAAGAGCTGCTCAAAGCAAAACCCGAGCTATGGAATCATGTGAAGGATCAGGTTCCAGAACTTGATTCCAATATGCCAAAAACAGGCTCTAAGCAAAAAGTTCCAGAGATACCTCTCGATAAAATAGGAGACATGTGTGAGGGTGAAGAAGGTAATACTTATCTTCCAATCACCTACCAAGGTTACACAACCAAAGCAATCATGGATTCAGGTGCTGGTGTTGCTATTGCGACCACCTCCTTGTGGAAGCAATGGGGCAAGCCCACATTAAGACCAACTAGAATGAAACTTCAAATGGCTGATGGTCATTTTGAAAGACCTCTAGGATTGCTAGAAGGGATAACTCTAACCACTTGTGGTGTGGAGTTTGAACATACATTTGCTATATGTGACTTTGAGAAAAATAATGTCTATGAGATGATCCTAGGAAGACCCTTCCTACGACAATTGCAAATAGTACAGGATTGGGGAACTAACTCCTTGTACTTACAGCACTTAGGGGTCACCACCAAGGTCAATTTGAAGGATTACACCTTCAGAGATGTACCACCCCTACAGTGGAATTCTATCCACAAAGCGAAAGAAGATTCCATCTCTGTGCATTCTGAAAGTTCACCTGATCCATCATGGTTGCATGAAGATACTCATTTGTGGATGTGCAAGGTCGCAGAGGAAGAGGAAAAACGTTTAAAGGCAAGAGAAGAAGGAACTTCGCTAGGAGATAGACCAATTAAAGACCCAGCCTATACACCGATGATCTTTCCAGATGAGGAATTTGAGCCTCATGGCTGGCCAGAAATCTTAGCCACCATGGACATTGCTGTCAATGAAGAACAATGGACACCTCACTGTGATGAGGAGGGTTATGATATCTCGGTGTTCATGTGTCAGCCCTTGCTAGAAGAATGTGACCCTAGTGATGTCATAAAAGAAGAAGAGAATGACGATGATATAGAGTCCATTGTGATGGATAGTTGCTTTAACTCAAAGCAGCACTATCTGGAAGATATAAGAGTGTTCACCCAGAAAGAAGAAGAACCTCTCACAAGTATTAAAACGGTAAATTCAAAGGATGGAAGTGAGAGCAGTCGAAAGAAAAAGAAAAGAAAAGCAGTAAAACAAGAAGAGGAGGAATCATTGTTTGAAGTACCTGAAAACTTCAAGAAATATGAGGTTGACGACCGTAAAATTTTGGTACGAATGCCTAAGAGAGAGGCCATCATAGGAGAATCATATGATAATAAAGAAAAGACCAAGAAAATTGTAGTGACCATTGAAGAGAACGAAGAGAGATGCACATATATAGGAGATGACCTAAGTGCAAGAGAAGAAATGGAGCTTGTAGCTCTGTTAAGGGAATATAGGGATGTGTTTGCATGGCACTATAGAGACTTGAAAGGGGTAGATCCAAGAATTTGCTCTCATACTATCCCCATGACTGCTGATGCCAAGCCCACAAAACAGAAGCCTTACACATATAATGATACATATGCTGCCAAAATAAAAGAGGAAATTGATAGGCTGATTGAAGCTGGATTCATCTATGAGATTTGAGCATACTGAATGGGTGTCCCCCATTGTCGTGGTGCCCAAGAATAACGGTAAGTTATGAGTGTGTATTAACCTTAAAAAAGTTAATGCCGCTACGATCAGAGATAGTTATCCACTTCCAATCACAGAACACCTATTGGAGCGTGTTGCAGGCAAGGAAGTTTATAGTTTCCTTGATGGATTTTTAGGTTACAATCAAGTAGCCATTGCCCCAGAAGATCAACACAAAACAGCTTTTGCCACAGAGTGGGGAATCTTTGCATTTCGTGTTATGCCATTCGGGCTCACAAATGCACCTGCAACATTCCAACGGCTCATGTGTCATGTCTTCAAAGAGTTCTTTCGAAAGAGCTTAGAAGTATATGTGGATGATTTATGTGCTCATTCCCAAGAAAGAAGATTTCACATCCCTGAACTCAGACAAATCTTTAAGTGTAGAGAATATCGAGTGTGTCTGAACCCAGAAAAGTGTGTGTTCATGGTGCGTCAAGGTAAAATCTTAGGTCATATTGTTTCTAAGAATGGAATCTCGACTGACGAAGATAAGGTACGAGCCATAGCGGAGCTGGCAAGGCCAAGGAATGTTAAAGAGGTACAAGCCTTTATGGGCCATTGTGGATACTACCATAGGTTTATTCACATGTACGCGATCATAGCTAGACCCCTTTATGCCTTGTTGTCTAATTTTGAGTGGATTACATTAGAATTAGAGAATTGCATGCTCCTAGATCATGGCACCACACACTCTCTTAGTTCTTCCAAGACTAATCATATGAAAGAAGATGTTGTATGTGTCAAAAGCTCTATGATGCAGAAGGAGTCAATCGTGGAAGACCAGGTTCAAAGGCGGGTGAATCTTTCTTCTTCTTCTAAGAATCAAGTAGCCATAGTGATGAGTCCACCACACAAGCAAACACAACTGTTCACGACAACTGCTACATCAAATAGAAAGACACCATTTGATAAGAAAGCAGTTCCGAGCATGACGCAGATCTGGGTACGCAAAGGAGAGCAACCACCAGCATTGCCCCCACAAATCCCATCCAGGCAAGCCGAGCAAGCTAGAAGACAAAGGAAGCAGCTCGGACAAGCTCAACCACAAGGTATCCAACAAGTTTGGGTGCCTAAGAAATTAGCTACAGCTCAACAAGGGTGATTACAGATGTGGGTACCTAAGAAGCTCTTACATCTACAACAACCTATGTTCTCCCACATGCGGAAGGTCTCAACAAAGAAGCCAAAAGGAGAAGAGGGTAAGAACCACGTACAGAGACCAAAAGGAGATCAAATCGGCTCTTCAACAATAGTAGGAAGACGTGCAAAAAGGATATGGGTTTGGAAGCCAAAAGTACAAGTAGCCTCCACCGAACCAAAGCGCCAACCACACTGGATACCACAGTTCAGAAAGCATCCCAAGAGGAAGACGCCTGAAGTGACCTCTACAGTGCCAAATGATGTTCTAAAATGGACTCCAATAAGGAGGATTACATCGGTTCAAGACTCAATGGATACCTCCACCAAGGTCGGCATCAACCTCCACAAATAACATCGAAAGCCTCGAACGAGCGACAACCATGTGCTCCTTGCACAACCCTGTCTTTTGCACCATTCAGGTCATGCATTTCCAAAGTATGCATTAATATAGGGCCACATTACACGGCCGTGCATAAACACACTTGAGAATCCCAAGCACAAGAGCACAGTAACATATGTCAAATATTTCTACTGATACTAACTTTTGTGTTCTTGTTTTGTGATATCTTTTTCCTCAAAAAAAAAAAAAGGCTCTTGTTCCCGGGTTTGGCTCATGAAACATGAATGAGTCATGCTTGGTTAAAGGTGGAACTGTTGATTACTGGGCATTGATCAGTTTGGATAGAAGTGTGTCTTGGCTAGCAGAGGATATAATTGTTGCCTTATCTCATAGATGTCAAGAACTTGGCATGAGCATGGCATCCACAACTATGGTTCCTCTTACTATGGTAGGAGTGAAGAGCTTGAAGGTCTGCAACTGGAATGATGCATAACTATTGCATGTACGAGAGCATCCAGGGAGATATCTGCATGGGGTAGCTCTGGTACCCTGCAAATCTTTGTATGTATACTAGATGAGAAGACTCCTGCTTATGGTGAGCTAGAGAGAATATGTGAAACTAAGCTTGGTGTAGTTCTAGAATGTTGTTTGTCAAGGAATATAAAGAAATTCAATTCTCTGTATTTGACAAATGATGCTTTGAAAAGAGAAGACAGGATCAGCCACTCAAAAGATCTCATAAGTGGACCATCAACATGGACTTTCATCAACAATGTTCCATCCCAAAGGCCGAGTGTACAACACGAAGAGATGAACATCGATCGACCTTCTCCATGGTAAGTATCTTTATCTTCGAAACATCATAACCATGATAGCTTAGGAAACCTCCTCGTCGGCATACCCTTGAGCACTTAGCTCAAGACCCCCAATTTTTGCACCATACTTCTTCCAATGCATTTTCCAAGTAAGCATTCATAGGGCTACATTACAAGGCCGTGCACAAGGCACATATTTTCCTCAACCCATGCAAGAACACACTTACCCATCACTCAATATGGGTTATGAGTACTTGGCATGATCACTATGAACATCAACAGTGGAAGATCTAGAAAACATCAACGGAGACTCACAACGACACAGTCATGCTGGAATCCAAGGAAGAAGCACATACCAAGAGACTACAACTTGCAAAGACTCGCAGTGATAGATGAAGAACCAGACACATCTAGAAGTCAGACGACTTTTGTTCATACAGAAGGGACACTCCCTCTCAAGGCACTACTTGGAACAACCACTACAACAAAGGTCTGTCAGGGACGACAAACTCGAGAGGGGGGGGAGTGTTGAAGCTCAAAGTCAAGGACAAAGCATGGAAGCACATCAAAAGGTGGACACACAAGTAAAGGGAGCAAGTAGGGAGCTCCAAGAAGTGTATGTCAAATTTTCAAAAGAATCCCCTACAAAAATAGTGATTTTCATCACAAAAAACCATTGTAAATACCATTATCTATTTTTATAACTCCATTTTGTTCAAGCCGAGGAGTCCTTGAGCTTGAGGAGTATTAGAACTATCATCCTACCAATTTTCATAATTTTTAGACTCCGTTTGAGCCCTCAAATAAGCCCTGGAACCTAATTTTTAACTAGGCCGGACACTAGGTCTGGACAGAGCCAAAACTAGTCAAAAAACTATAAAAAGAGCTAGAAAGCTCATTTTGGAGGTTAGCTTGTTAGAGAATAGAGCTTTTGTAAGAGAAATCTTTTGCAATCGAAGCTTTCCATTATTCCTCTCTTTGATCTTACTTTGTGCACGTGTGTGTGTATGTGTGTGCATGTTTGTGTGCTTTCACTCACGCACTTGTGCCTTCACTTGCTCGTGGTCTTCATACCGGTCCTCACGTCTCCGCGGATTGACAAGTAAAGGAGGTGGTGCTTACGCTTGAGCTACACCCATTGTAATTCTCTCTACTGTAGTCCTCTTCTCATCTAACTAACCTACCACTGCTGAAGAGTCACCATGCATGTACGTGCTAATTGAGAGAGCGAGGTAACTTTCAATGCCTTTTCAAAATAATGACCGCCTCCTCCAAAAATGCCTATAGGCCAACGAGACCAAAAGAACAAGTAGATGAAGCAGGCCCAGCAGAGAAGAATTTTGAGGCTTTTCCCCCCTTGTACCCCCCGTCGCTCCTCTTCTACAGCTCTACCACCACTTCCTCCCTGTTAAGCTCTCCCCACTCGATGCTCTCTGCAGCCCCCAAAACTTTGTATATGCCTCCACTCCTTTTCAAGAGAGAGACAAAAGAAGAAGGCCTAAAAATCCAGCAGATAAGGATGGCCCTTCAATTCGCGGCCACAAATACTTCAGTCCCTCCAAAAACCGTTTCTTTCTTCTCTGAATTCACAGCAGCCTTGATTATGGTCTCTGAAAAAATTCGTTTGCTACAGCAGATCTGCCCCCTTTTCTTCAATGCCTTCCTCTGACATGGGCCACTGAGATGGCAAGGGCCACTGAGCTAGCAACGACATGTGATGAATTTGGGAAGAAATGGACTTTTGGCTGAATTATTGGTTTATCCTGCAGCAAAACTCTGAGGCTTCATGAGACAGAGTCATCCCTTGTGCAATTGAACCACCTTTTCCACTATTGATAGAGACGATATTTTGTAGCTTATGAATGATACCTCATCATAACAAAATTATTATTAATAATACCACTAATAAAGCATGCTACTGTTGCGGCATCCTAAACCACAATGCCAAGGAAAGCCTCAATCCCTTTTTACTTTGCCATCTCTCATATATATATTCTCTTCTTTTATATTTTTCATATTATTCTTTTTTATCTATTTTCTTATATTTTTTCCAATTTTTCCCATTTTTCTTTTGATCCATTGTAAGAGAATCTTCTCCCCCTCCTAACTCTTTTACTCATGTAAAAAGAGCTTCTTTCACTGCCTAGGTTTTTAAAGATCTTGTGCCTAGTGAATGCATGGCTTTGTAAGGTAGCCCTACATATGTGTACTCTAATTATACAATAATCTTTATGGTGTGAAATGAGGGTCTTAAGTAATTTACTTAAGTGGTTTTCTGACGATGAGGATGTGCTTGTATTTTTTGTATTTTTTGTGTTTTTTCTTTGTAATTGAACTTCACTTTGAAGCTCTTCTTTTGATTTTTTCTTCCAACACCAGCTTCTTTTACTGCCTTTATTTTCTAAAGTCTTTTCTTTTTCTCCTTGTTCTTTTCTTGCTCAATTATTTGAATATGCTTTGTTGTCTGTTGCTTTGGCCTCCGTATTTGCTTCATCTTGACATGTTGAGTTTGATCCTAGTAATTTATTCTTGCTTTAGGTTTCTAGATTTGTTTAGTTTTTTTTATTGGGTTTGCTATGTTTTTGTTTTATTTCATTTTGTTCTTTCTGGTGAAGGATTTCATTTTGATAAGTTGGTACTTGATCCTCCTCTACAGGTCCTTCTTGATATTGTGAATTTTCTTCTATAGAGAATTTGAATGTCTCCATATCCAACTTGTATGTTTCTTTACATAATTACTGCACTTCATCATTTACAAATGGAATTCTCATAGTTTTAGCTCTCACTTTTATTGTTATTAATTGCTTATCGAAATCAATAAACACTCTGTATTGTTTCATCCAATCTTGATGTAAGATTAAATTTTCAGGCATTAATCTCTCCGGCCATTCTTCACACTCAACTAAAGTCTCTTCATGTCATATTTTCAAGTCAATTTTCACTTTTGATAATGAAGTGTTTGTATATTTATTGCTCTAATTACAGTGTGGTTCTCTTGTTTCCTCCCTTTAAGTTGATTCATAAGGTTTGAATTTATTAGGTTTAACTAAGACCAAGTGTCCAATAAAACCCTAATATTAATTCCTTGATAGTGCATTTCAACTACTAGTAGGTGATTTCTTGTTTCCTTCTATTCAGTTTCACAAAGCATCAAATCTCTTACCTCTATATTTTTTATGATTCTTTTGTTAGATTGTTCCTAAGCTTCATGTCTTTTTTTTTTTTCTCTTTTCTTCTTTGCGATTGTTGTAATCTTCTCTAGACTTCTATTGTTAAAGGCCCCATGTACCTTTGTATTCTGCATCCACTCACATAATTTGGCATCACTTCTCCATCTATATTTGCCAATTGAACAACTCCACTAGGGCTAATCTAATGAAGGATGTAATGACCATGTCCTCCTTTATCTATTTTTTTACTATGTTCCTTCAATGTATATGCTAGGACTAAATCTCCTTCTTGTAATTCCTTCTCCTTTATATGCAAATCATGATAGGCTTTTTGTCTTCTCTTATCTACATAGATACTCATGATAAATTTGTAATCTGGATTCTCTTAATTGTTCTAACTCCACAATTCTTTCATATAACTCATGTCCTATCCAATGCAACTGATTCTCTATCCCCAAAGTTGGTATAAGAGATTCCATTGGTAGAAATACATTTAGTCCATAGGCTAAATTGAATGGATTAGTTCCAATTAAAATTTTGTATGCCACTCTATATGCCCAAAGGACATGATATATTTGCATATCCAATCTAATCTTTTAGTATTCACTAGTTTGGAAAGTACAATGCATAACACTTTATTTTGGTGAAAGTAAAGGCTATTGTCTGTATCATCCACATACTAAATGCACATTGCTTATCCGTGATGTTGTTTTTGTGGAGGATGTTATTCGGCCATTGCTTTCATGTACTAAGGAGACATATGTTAGCTCCAAAGACATGCATGATACTCTGCTGCCTCTTTTTATAGGTGGATAGTCTAGTGTTGGTCCTAATGAGGCAACTTCTCAGCCTTTACAAGTTTCATGTGATGATGCAAATCAATCCATTTCTTATGCAGATTTACGTGATGCACTTATTAATGGGAGAGCTGATATTGAGCAGGCAAGAACTATGCCAAAATGGTTGGTGTAGACTTTGCATGATAGCAAATTAGATGCACCTCTATCATATCGTACTCGTTCAGGCTCTCATACTGCCTCTTTTGCATCAGATTGCTATGCTATGGTTGCATCTAGTCTCTATGATGAGACTTAGCATGTTTTGTTTGATGAAGCACAAAATTCTGAACATTGGATGGTTGCAATGCAATCTGAATATGATGCTATCATGAAAAATGGTACCTGGTCTTTAGGTGACTTTCCTCCTAGCAAGAAGGCCATTGGTACTAAGTGGGTATACAAGCTGAAGTGTAAACCTGATGGAGCGGTTGACCGGTATAAGGCTAGGATTGTTGCAAAGGGTTATGCACAAGAAAAAGGCATTGATTTTGATGAAACCTTTGCTCCTACTTGCGGAATGACTACTGTTCGTAGCATCTGTGCACTTACAGCTCATCATGGTTGGAATGTACATCAACTGGACATTAAAGCAGGATTTTTGAATGGTGACTTGCATGAAGAAATGTATGTTTTTCAGCCCCATGGCTTTGTGCAGAAAGCGCATGAAAACTAGGTGTGGAGGTTAAAGAAGGAATTATATGGTTTAAAGCAAGCACCATGTGCTTGGTATGAAAAGATACATGCATATCTCATTGCACATGGTTTTGATAACAATCCAACTGAAAGCACCTTATATGTTAAGCATGTTAATGATGTGCTTCTGATCATTGTGGTGTATGTTGATGACATGCTGCTCACTGATCCTCATGACACACATATTGCTGATTTTAATGATGATTTGCATGCCCCATTTGAATCTGATTTGGGGCATTTGCATCACTATTTGGGCATCTAGTCTATGCAAGTTGATGGAGGAATGGCTTTGTGTCAAACGAAATATATTGACACATTATTGGAGTGTTTTGGCCTTGAAGACTACAAGCCTATTGCCATTCCTATGGAGACAGGTTTACGATTGACTCTTCATGATGCTGGAGATGCATTTGATGCTATTCTCTATCAGCAGGCTGTTGGATGCTTGATTTACTTATGCATTACTCAACCAGATATTCAGTTTGTTGTCTCATAGATGAGCAGGTTTATGCATTTCCCAAGAGTCAAGCATTGGCAGGCACTTAAGCGCATCTTTCACTACTTGAGTGGTACCCGGATACTTGGATTGTTTTATCCGAAGGGGGGATCACTACTCCCAAATTTGCATGCTTTTTCTGATAGTGATTGGGTTGGTTGCTATGGCACTCGTATGTCCACTAGTGGCTTTTCCTTCATGCTTGGTAGCTCATATATATCTTGGTTGAGCAACAAGCAGCCTGCTGTGGCCACTTCTAGTTGTGAGGCTGAGTATAAGGCAGATTTCACAGCAACTATTGAGTGTGTGTGGCTCAGACCCCTTATGGCTGATTTGGGTGTTGGTCAATCTTCTGCCACCACCATCTTCAGTGACAGTCAGAGTGCATTGGCAGTTACGAGGAACCCTATGTTCCATGCTTGCACGAAGCACATTGAGGTGCATTATTATTATGTCAAGGAGAGGTTAATAATGTCAAGGAGAGGTTCTCTGCTGGGGAGATCGGCTTGGCATATGTGCTCATGTAGGAGAACATTGCAGACCTTTTTACAAAGACTCTACCTAGGGAGAAGTTTGAAGCTTTCTGCAAAGATTTGGGCTTACTTCCTTTTGTGGATTGATTCCACATAGCTTGGCACTTCCTTATACATGAGTGCCAGCTCCTTGTTCACCGCATCACTCCTAGGGGGAATTTCATGATATATTTAGGTAGTGATGTGTGTGAATACTCTAGGACTGCCGGGGCATTTTTTTCCCTCTTTAGGAGGTTTTTTCCCCCGACTTGTATATACGCCTATTTCCCTAATGGGCTACTTATCTTTGTACATTCTAGTGGTAATACATTCAGTATTGTCTGTTGTGTTCCAAGCTTCTTCTTCTTCGTCCTTGTGTTGTTCGCGTGCTTCCGCAAACGTCTAACTACAACAATAAATGATATCTAAATTTCTTTACTACAAACACCATTCCCAATCCTTCTCTTTGAGTTGTGGTATAGTTTTTCTCGGTTTGATTCAATTGTCTACTTGCATAGGCCATAGGAAAATCCACTTTGCTTCCTTCTATAGGTTGTGTCAAAACATATCCTAATGCAAAATTTGAAGCATCCACATGTACATGGAATATTATATCCCATTGGAGTGTTTTCAATATTGGTGAGGTGACTAAAAATATTTAGGGTTTCAAAATCTTTATCACATTCATTAGTCCACTCAAATTTGATCTTAGCATACAGAAGTTTTACAATATCTACAAATTTGCACACAAATTTTCTATAATACCCACAATATCCCATGAATGTTTGAGATTCTTTCATATTTGTTGGCTTGGGCAACTTTACTATGGCTCTAATTTTTTTCTTAATAAGTAGAGATGCCATTCCTCGAGACTATGTGTCCTAACATCCTTCCTTGCCTCAGAAAAGAGAAACATTTCTCAGGGTTTAGAGAAACTCTTGGTAATGGATAGCAATCTTTAGTAGTTGCAACATTGAATATTTTAAGATTGATGTGAACCCTAAGTTTTCCATTCTTCTTTGGAACCAAAACTATTGGTGATATCCATTCAATAAATTCAATTTCATAATTGAAATTAGCATCCAATAATTTGTCTCTTTTCCTCCTTAATCTTTGCACAGTTGTTGGTGCAAGGTTCAAGCCTATACATTTGGCTAGAAGTTCATGAACAACTGAAGCTCCATGGAAACCATTGCTAGGAAGATATTATCCTTTACCATTTGTAAAAGTCTTTTCTTTTCACTTCAGAGAATATTTGTAATCACTACCAAACTCGTGGACTTGTTAGATAGAAAAGTAACAACTTCATTTGAGGGGATATCTCCTAGATTGAAGGACAACTTTAAGTGAGAGCCAATGAACCATTCAAATTCAAATTTGAAATCACTCAACTATAAAAGATGTCAAAAAACTTGTGGGGTGTGTGACTCTATTCCCGAGTTCTTCATTGCCAAATTGTAAGAGAGTGAGGTCTACATTGTAACCTACACTACTCATCATCATTAGGAATTGATTATCAAGCCTATGATCTTGTACAACGTTGTTCTTTAATACAATAGATCTACATTACTCATCTATGGTCTCTCTATTATAGTCATTCATAACAGTCAACTTGTACTACTCATATCTCAGCCATTCCAACACCATTCTCAATGATCTATAGCTTGTTGGAATCCGCTCCAAGTTCTATACATGCTCACAAATTTTAAAGGCAATCTATTCAGCCAATTTGGAGAAAACCGTGTCGAATCACTCACTGGCCAAACTCTGCAGAGGTCCTGAAAAATCAGGGGTAATGATTTGATTGCTAAATTGATTGCTCAGTGTATAGTGTATCATTGTAAGTGATCCCACTTGGAATCATTAGCTTACTAAGCTAGTTAGATACCTCTAAAAGGAATTTTTCTAGATCCTACTATACTGGAAGCACTGAACATAACAAGTAGCAGGTGTGTGAACAAAAATAGAAGGTTTTCATTACTCCTTCAACTTGGAAGTAGCTTCTTTTGATTCAATCATTTCTCACATCATTTTCAAAGTACATAGGCACTTATATAGTGTCATTGGAAAGCTAAGAGGGCCCAAAACTCAACTCTAAAGCTACAAGGGGCTGGTACAAAGTAGGATTTGGCAGTACCTACTCATTTCTTGGAGTTTCCATCCATCTATCCCAACAGTGGTATTAGAGCAAAGCTAAGGTAAAATGGGAGACGGTTTTCCTTCTTTCATTGATAAATTGGACAGGAACAACTTCCACGCATGGTCCATGACGATGAAGACATACTTGCAAGGAAGAAGCCTCTATGGATACATCTCAGGAGATGAGGAGATGCCCATATTCAGAAGCAAAGGACAACCTACAAGAGAGGAGCATGAAAGACTCAACACATGGTGTGCCAAGGCTGCATTAGCAAGGTTCTACTTACTTAACTCAATCTCTGATTTTCTTCTTCCACATATTAGGAACTGTAAGACATCCCAAGAGACTTGGGAAACATTGTCTTCATTTTTCTCTTCCAACACAAGGGCTAGGAAGAACCAATTGTGGATTGATTTTACCACTCAAAGAAATCAACCCAAACAAGGCATCTCAGAGTATGTGACCAAAGTCAAAGATGTAGCAGATCAATTGGAAAGCATAGGAGAAGAAATTGAAGAGGAGTAGATTGTAACACAAGTAATCAATGGTATTAAAGCTGACGATAAATGAGAGAGCTTCACAACTGCCATGGATTTGTACATGGGCATTTAGATTCCAGACATTACCACTCTCATGGGGCAACTATTTACCCATGAAGCCAAGCTCAACAAGAATGGAGATTCATCAAGAGGTAACAACTCTTCTACCCTATACACTGATAAAAGTAAGTCCAAAGAGAAAGGGAAGAACAAGAAGATTGAGGATGAAGGAGCTACCTCCCAAGCCAACTATGCAGGGAAAGGTAGAACCTCTATAGGAAGGGGCAGAGGAGGTAAGAAAGGTAGGGGGAGACCTTATAACTCATCACCATGTAATATTTGTGGATTATCAAATCATATTACAGATGAGTGTTACAGGAACTTCAAGAATCAGAGAGGTAGAGGATATCAAAGAGGTGGATATACAAATTCAAGAGGAATATTCAATCACCATCAAGGACACGACAACAACTACAACAACAACTACAATAGCAACTACCAAGGAGGCTACAAATCAAGGAAGGATTACAACAACTACACAGAGGAGCAAGAAGATTCTCTTCTGATTATGAACATGACTTCAAAACCAGGTATAAATGATGACCATCTCTTCTACATTGATTCGGGATGCTCATGGCAGACAATGTAGCTCTTCTCTCTGACCTTGAGGAACCAAAGGGTAAGCATCAGGTACAAACAGGTGATGACACCAAGCAGTCAGTGATTAAAGTAGGACATGTTAAGACTTCTTATGGAAACAAGAATCTATTGAGCAAGGTTCTATATGTACCTACAATTACCAAAAATTTAATGAGTGTTGGACAGATTGTGGAAAAGGGTTTGCAGGTCAGGTTCAATCAATATGGAGCATTTGTGGAGGATTCCCAACATGGATTCAAGAGAATTGCCAAAGGAGAAAAGACAGGTAGATTATTCATTTTTTAACTTGAAGATACAAGGAATATTACACTTTACAGTTACAAAGATCAAACACTCTCAAAGCGTGAAATTTGGCACAAGAGATTAGGGCATGTTGGCAAAAGAACTTTAAAACAAATATGTAGAGATCAATGTGTGCTTGGGATACCTAATGTATCCAAGCAACACATGATTTATAAATGTGGTGCTTATCAGTTTCGAAAATCTCACAGGTTACCCTTCTCAAGGAAAGGCTACATGCATGAGGACTACCTAGAGCTTGTCCATACAGATGTATGGGGACCAAGTAAGGATCCCTTAATTTTTGGATCAAGGTATTATTTATCTTTCATTGATGATTACAATAGGTGGACTGTATTGTACTTTATGAAACACAAAGATGAAGTATTTAGTTGCTTTAAGAAGTATTTTGCACTTGTTGAAAACCAAAGAGGGAGAAACCTAAAGAGATTAAGGTCAGATGGAGGAGGTGAGTACTTCTCAAATGAGTTTGATGCATTCTTGCAGGATAGAGTAATCAAGAGAGAAATTACAACAAGGTATACCCCTAAGCAAAATGGGGTGGTAGAGAGGAGAAATAGATTAATTGTTGAAACAGCTAGGTCAATGTTAAATGAGAAACATTTACCTAATTACTTGTGGGAAGAGAGTGTATCGACTGCCACTTACCTTGTAAACAGGTTGCCATCCAAATCTCTTGATGGGATGACCCCATATGAAGCATGGCATGGTAGAAGACCTTCACTTGATCATTGCAGGATCTTTGGATGTGTTGCTTATGTGCATATCCCTTCTCAGATAAGAGGTAAGCTAGACCCTAAGGCAAAGAAGTGCATATTTATAGGGTATGACTTGAATCAGAAAGGATACAGGTTCTACAACCCTTCAAAAAAAGGATTCATGGTCAGTAGAGATGTTGTCTTTGATGAGAATGACTCTTGGTTTGAAAGTGAATGCAAGAAAGTAAAGCTACATTATGACTTGGAAGAGGAGTTTCCAAGCCTCACTAAGGAGGAGCCTAATCAGATTGAAGACATCAACTCAGATGATGAGGACATCATCAACTAAGAAGAGTTCAAGGCATGGAGTCCAAAGATAAAATCAAGATGAAGAAATTGGAGGATATACCTGAATCATCCAACCAAGCAATCAGAAGATCACAAAGTGAGAGCAAGAAGCCAATCAGATATGGTTATGACACTTCCTTAGTAACTAAGCACTCTGCTTATCTTGCAAAAGACTTATCATTTGAAGAGCCATCATCATATGAAGAAGTAAAGACCAAGGCAGAATGGAAGGAAGCTATGGATGAGGAAATTGAAGCACTCAAGGAGAATGATACTTGGAAGCTAGTGCCAAAGAAGGAGTCTATGAAGGTAATTGGTTCTAGATGGATCTATAAGATCAAAAGGAATTCTAATGGATCAATAAGCAGGTACAAAGCTAGACTTGTGGCTAAGGGTTTTTTGCACAAACCCAAGGAGTTGATTATGAAGAAACCTTCTCACCTGTTGCAAAAATGCCAACCATCAGGGTATTGGTAAGTGTGGCTGCATCAAAGAATTGGATCATGTATCAATTGGATGTAAAAAATGCATTTCTAAATGGTTGGATTTCAGAGGAGGTGTACATGTCTCAACCTCCTGGTTATGAGGATCCAAGCAAGGTAACATATGTATGTAAATTGAACAAAGCTTTTTATGGATTGAAGCAGGCACCTACGGCATGGAACCATAGGTTGATTACATACCTTCAGGATCAAGGATTTATCATGAGCAAAGAAAATACATCTTTGTTTATCAAAAGAAGTAATTCAGAGGTAATACACCTATGTGTATATGTTGATGATATCATACTCATAGGTAATGATGCTAATGGCATCAAATAGATTAAGAATCAGATGATGCAGGAGTTCAAACTTAGTGACCTTGGATCACTAAAATTTTCTTGGACTTGAGTTAGTCTATACTAACTCTGGAATTTATATTACTCAGAGAAAGTATATACAGGACATGTTGAAAAAATTTCATTTGCAGGATGCCAAAGTTGCAAGTACTTCAATGGAGGTAAACCTAAAATTAAGTGCTCATGAAGGTGATGTGCTTGAGAATATTGCAGGTTACCAAAGCATAGTGGGAAACTTGAACTATGGTACATTGACAAGGATTGATATTGCTTATGGAGTAAGTGTTCTAAGTCAGTTTATGCACAACCCTAGGGCGCCTCATTTGGAAGCTGCCAAAAGGATTTTGAAGTACCTTAAGGGCACTCAAAATCAAGTATTGTACTTTCCTTATACCTCAGACTTGGACATCAAGATATATTTAGATGCAGATTGGGCAGGTTGCCAAGATGCCAATAGAAGGAGTACCTTAGGATACCTATCTTTTGCAGGTAACAAACCTATATCATGCTCTTCAAAGAAGCAAACTATTGTTGCTTTATCTTCTACAGAGGCAGAGTATAGAGGATTGGCCAATGCTACTCAAGAGGCCATATGGATCATACTGTTGTATATAGATTTAGGTTTGCATACTACATCTCCAATGATCTTTGGAGATAATACAAGCTCATTACATCTTGCAGCAAATCCTATTTATCATGCTAGGACCAAGCATATAGAGGTCCATTAACATTATGTGAGAGAAAAGCTATTGAGAAAGGAAATTCAGTTGGCATATGTATCAACTAATATGCAATGTGCAAACTTATTGACTAAAGCATTAGATGGTACAAAAATCTGCAGGTTTAAGTCAATGATTGGATTGCAGGACATTCATGAAGGTTGAAGAAGAAGACCAAGCCAAAATGTTTGGCTTGAGAGGGAGCTATTGGTGCAAGGTTCAAGCCTATACATTTGGCTAGAAGTTCATGAACAATTGAAGCTCCATGGAAACCATTGCTAGGAATATTTTATCCTTTACCATTTGTAAAGGTCATTTTTTTTTACTTGAGAGAATATTTGTAATCACTACCAAACTCGTGGACTTGTTAGATAGAAAAGTAACGACTTCATTTGAGGGAATATCTCCTAGATTGAAGGACAACTTTTAGTGAGAGCCAATGAATCATTCAAAATCAAATTTGAAATCACTCAACTATAAAAGATGTCAAAAAACTCACGAGGTGTGTGACTCTATTCCCGAGTTCTTCATTGCCACATTGCAAGAGAGTGAGGTCTACATTATAACCTACACTACTCATCATCATTAGGAATTGATTATCAAGCGTATGATCTTGTACAACATTGTCTTTAATACAATAGATCTACATTACTCATCTATGGTCTCTTTGTTATAGTCATTCATAATAGTCAACTTGTACTGCTCATATCTCAGTCATTCCTACACCATTTTCAATGATCTATAGCTTGTTGGAATTAGCTCCAAGTTCTCTACATGATCACAAATTTTTGAAGACAATCTATTCAGAAAATTTGGAGAAGAATGCATTGAATCACTCAGTAGTCAAACTTTGCAGAGGTCCTAAAAAATCGAGGGTAATGATTTGATTGCTAAATTGATTTCTCTCTGTATAGTGTATCATTTTAAGTCATTCCACTTGGAATCTTTAGCTTACTAAGCTAATTAGATACCTCTAAAAGGAATTTTTCTAATTCCTACTGTACTGGAAGCACTGAGCATAACAAGTAGCAGGTGTGTGAACAAAAATAAAAGGTTTTGATTAATCCTTCAACTTGGAAGTAGCCTATTTTGATTCAATCATTTCTCACATCATTTCCAAAGTACATAGGCACTTATATAGTGTCATTGGAAAGCTAAGAGGGCCCACAAATCAACTCTGAAGCTACAAGGGGCTAGTACAAAGCAGGATTTGGCAGTACCTACTCATTTCTTGGAGTGTCCATCCATTTATCCCAATAACAGTTTTATCATTGTATGTATACTGCCTTTGCTTACTAGGTTTTGCATCTAGTGTTATAGGTATTCTATGCATGCAAATGTTAAGATATATACCTTTAAGATCTCTATAGCTAAAGGTAAATACATCTCTAAACTATCCAACCAATTTGATTAAGGCCTCTTCTTCTTATTTTGCCTTGTTTTTCTTCTCCCCCACTTAGGTTATCATTATCATTTTTGTTTCTTCCTGATTGTCATAGAACTCTCCTTTTTGTTATCCTTTTGTGGTTTCAAGTTCAATAACAATGTATATTCAACTTCATATTTCTTAAAGTTTGATGGAACATCAATTTTTCCTTCTTATTCATCCTGAGTATTCTGTTTTTTTTTGTTTTGTATTCTTTTATTGGGTCTTTATTCCTTTATCTTCTCGATGTTCGATATTGATGTATTTTCCTAATACTTTATCTTTGATAGCATCAATTTCTTATACAGTTTCTAGATATGAATTTTTGTTATTTACTTCTAATTTTGGTTCCTTATTTCAGAGTCTATCTTCTACCTTTCTACTCTATCATCCTTAATCATATATGAAAGATATCATACCCTTTCTCATTTCAATAATTCATCTCCACATTCTCTTCATTGGCTACATCTAAGGTAGAAAATATATGATTCCATCCATAGGTCTCAAAATCTTCATCATTGATTTTTTTAGGTATATATCTTTCATCCTCTATTGTCATGTCACTTATACAATATTCCTTTCTTAGAAGAAACCTGTTTGGTTTTTTTTTCTTGTTGGACCAAATGCCCAATCTTCACTTCCTTCTGCTGACATTTCCTTTGATTCATCTATAGTTTCATGTTCATTGTGGACCTTATTCCATTCTCTTAGAGATACATCAAGGTAATTTCCCCTCCTTAGATTGACTTTAGTTACATTTCTTAGGTTTTGCAGATAAAGGCAATCCTTTCCCAATCTTGAACTACCTGTAGTTGTCTCATAAAAGGTCTTCCTAAGATGATCTTATATAAGGTAAGATTAGGAAATTCAACTATTGCAAAGCTATCTTCAATTTCTATTCCACATGTTTTAATGATTGCTTTTTTTCCAAATACCTAAGGGTGTTTCTTTGTGTCCATATGCAAGTTTGAGTTTCATTCTAGTAGGCTTAATTTGTTGAGCAACCTATTCTTCTCAAGTTTTTCTTGTCACTACTCCAAATCCACTATCTAAAAGGTTTGTTTATCTCCATAGTGAATTGAGAGTATGGTATTACCTTCTTCTCGCTCATAGTATCCTCCAATTTTGTTTATTGGTACTTGCATGATTGTCTCTCTATCTATGTTAATATGATTTTTCGTTGAAATTTTTCTCTCTTGACTCAGATATTCCTATAGATGAGGGTTGTGTTTGATTATTTTCTTTAAAGTCCATTGAAACAAGATTTTCAGCTTATCATTCAACCCAAATTCCATTTTCAATGATATCTCTTCAATTAGGTTTGTATCCCTAATTTGTTCCACCCCTTCTTGAATTATGGAGTAAGGTAGTTGATTATTTTGGTGCTTTTCCAATTTGTTCTCCAATACCTCTTTCCAAAATCTTTCTTGCAAATTTCCTATGTTTGTAGAGTTGGTTTCTAAAGGGTCTTCTTCTAGCAATTTTTGAGTTCTCTCTATGATTTCTTTACACATTTGCAATCTCTTTGTTTCCAATTCAAGCATTGAATATACTTTCCCTTGATTGGATGGAATGGGTCCCTCTTCTATTCTTGCTTTGTATGCCTTGGTCAAAGTGTCTATTTTTTTATAAGTCTTGCATGTGCCTATACTCATTTTTTTGTTTTGAATCATTTTCTTCTGATTTGTTTTGAAGTTTGGTCTATAATGTTTTTTCCAATTCTTCCACTTTCTTTTCCCATTTTGCTTTTTTATTGGATCTCCTTTCTTTCCATGAAGAACTCTTTTATATTTCTCTCTTCTCCTCCCTGATGTTTAGTTTTTTATGCTCAACTTGAGCTCTTGTCAATACTCGTACAGGTGTAAGTTTTTCTTGGTCACTTCGAGAGTTTGTTAAGAATTCTATTGCTTCTAAGGGTACGCAATTATTCGCATTTTGCCTATTTGGATTTTTTGGACAATCCTTGATTAATTTTTCTCTCCCATAATCCTTACAATGTGCTTCTTCTAATCTTAAAGTAGGTGATTAAGAACAATCTCTCACAAAGTGATCTCCATCACATCTATAACAAGTGACTTTTTGGGTGTCCTTGAATTGAGGTTTTGGGTTTGACATGTAGTTATTTGTTATATACATGAATGTGGTTGCATCCATTTCAATTCTCCCATTTCTCAAATCCAAGGCTTGAAGATTAGGTTCCTTTCTATAAGTATAATCCCAAATGGTATCTTCTTAGTGATCATTTGAATGGCTATTATAACCATCAAAGTATTCTATGGTTGGTACCAAGGATCTTTCTAAAGTTTCTTCTTTTGGTGTGTACTTCACTAGAACAACATTAGTTGATATGGGTGGATGTTGTCCTAGGACAAGTCTAGATTGATTCAGAGAATCTATTCCTCTCAATTGTACTATTTGGTTTTTATATTCCCTCTCTCTCATTGATTGTTTGTTATAAAAACACTCCTCACTAGTAAGGTTGGTCCATTTCTTTTCTAGAGTGTAATATTTGAGTGTTCTTCTATCTGGTAGGTGTGATGGTTTTTTAGTTTCACAGGTGAGTAGGATGGTTCTCGCCACACACATAACACTTTTTGGTTTGTGTCATCCTAGGATTGATTGAATTTGTTTTATGGGTCCGAGAGCTTTTGCTATGGCTTCAACTAACTCTTCTGCGGGTGGTATTTTGTTTTTCCCATTCCCTTGTTCATAAAAATTAGAAGATCATTCCCTCTATTATCTTCTAGATCAATAGATTCTTTGATACAATAGTCTAGTTCTAGATATCTCCTATAGTAAACCATTATCCTTAGATGTGTATTACTCAATACTTCAATTAACAATGAGACCCTCTTTGGCATTGATGGTTTTTCTTCATGAGAATTTCTATCTAAATGTTATTTGAATCTCCTAGCTGCTATCCCTACACTCTCATCTTTCTTTTTTGCTAAAATGTGTGAATTAGTGTAGTAATACTATGTTTAATGCTAGTTTTGGAAAATTCCCTGATGAATTCTTCCAAAAACCTATCTATATCCACAAACATTTCCTTCCTTAATGGTAAAAACCTATTTAAGGCGGGCCCTGATAAGTCAAACCAAAGGCTTCAAATTGGGTCTTGTATTCCCCTATTTCTTATGCTCTTAGAATTTCTTTCTACTCAGCTACATGATCATGAGGATCTTTAGATCCTTTGTATATATTGACTTTTCATACATTTTGCTACTTGCTATGGTCTGAAGGCTCTTTCAAGACTATTCCATTCATTTCTTCTTCTAATGGGTAATCCATTCACTACTTCTCCTTCCCTCAGGAAAGGGTTAGGTGAAGTATGTGTCTTCTTTCTCTCTGTGGCTCTATAGGGGTATGATGTATCTATTTCTTGGATTATATCATTGCTCTAAGTTTTGGTCCCAAGTCCCTTTTTTGAACCTTGACCTCGATCATTTGTATCATTAAGGTTATTTGTAAAGACATATATAAACATCTTTGTCTATCTTCATATATGCCATCCTTAAAGTGAGCCACTAGCATCAAGTTTAAAGGAATTTCTAAGTTTCTCAACCTAATGAGTTTCTTATGCAGCCCATCCTAATACACATAGGCTCCAAACCTATTTGTATACAGGTACTGTTTCTATAGTCTCCTTGGTCAAATGTTCTTGCTTTCCCATTTTGGCCTTCCATGTTCATTTGTGATAAGTGTGTTCTTTGTTCCTCTTTGTGTAGCTTTTGGTGTGCCCAAGGTCTTCCATATCCTTGACTATGTCTAATGAGAAGTCATCACCTCAATTTCATCAATTTTCAGAGTGTTTTTCCATAAAACCCTAATTTCCACTAGAGGACTAGGGTTAGAATTTTCTTCACCTTAACTCTAGAGTTTCTTCTCCAAATTACTCCATTATTGAGAGCAATATAATTTAGTTTGTTTGCATGTCAAAAATTTAGGATTTTCAACTCAACTAGAAAAACCATGATTATGAGCTCAAAATCACATTTTTCATAGAGAATTATGATTTTCAATGTATATGAGTTTTAAGATATTTTCTTTATTTTTTGGTGTTTTAAATTTTTCAGCAAAACACGATGCTCAATGAGAACCAGACTTTTTTCCAAAAATTACGATTTTGGGTTGAAAATCATCTTTTTCTTTATGAGGAGAAAATTGTGATTTCCAAGTTCTAATAAGCATGTTTTCTTGTCAAAATTGTGATTTTTTGTAATTATGAGGTCAAAATCATGAAATTCTTGAGCCTCACAATCGTAGATCTCTATCACAATCATAGTTTTATATGATTTTTAGTAAAAAATTACAATTTTGCACAGAACCATGTTTTTATTGTTTCCACAAAATTGCAATTCTCTATGATTTTTAGTGAAAATTTTTAATGAGTTTTTTGTGAGTTCTTCATATGCATTACCAATGCGTTTTTATTTTAGTTCCATGCAATAAAGATAATTTAGCAAAAGTTATTATTTTGTCATTAAAACATAAAAAATAGAAAATTGTGATGTATATTTATTAGTTATTTACCATTTTTTCAATAAAAATTTCCAAAACATGCTAATATGAGTTGTCAATGAGTTTACCTTTACTTTGGTTGCACAAAAATATTGAAACTTGAATTTTGTACTCCTTGATCTCAGGATCACGATTTTCAGCTCTCTCTCTCTCTCTCTCTCTCTCTCTCTCTCTCTCTCTCTCTCTCTCTCTCTCTCTCTCTCTCTCTCTCTCTCTCTCTCTCTCTCTCTCTCTCTCTCTCTCTCTCTCTCTCTCTCTGTCTCTCTCTCTCCCCTAATGAGCTTTTTTTTAAGTCCCCTTTTTTATACTATTTACTCATAATGACAATTTTCACCATTTCGCATGAAAAATGCAATTTTACCTTGGATTGAGCCTTGGTATTCATGTTACCTACTTTCTACTGAAGATTTCATAATTTTGTAATTTTTTCGGTGATCCTTACCTTTCACAAAGAATCATGATTCTTTGTAGAGAATTGTGGTTTTTCATTTACCCTTGTTTTTGCTTTTCTTTTGTCAATTTTTCTGATGGTATATCTTGATTTGAGGTCCAATGGTGCTCCTCCTCCCCTCTTTGCCTAGAAATCAAAATAGGTTGTTATTATTCTCAAAAAATTGATTTTTCTTCTTTTTTTGGCTAACAAAAAGTCTCTTAAGTTTCTTTCTTTAAAATTTCCACAAATTTTCCTTTGTCACTCTCAATATCGATTGTCCAATGGTGTTTACATGTGTTCATGAAAGATTCAACCACTTTGTTTTTTATATTTCCCAAACAAATAAAAATAATTTGACTAGGGTTTTCTAGAAAATGAAGCTAAAAAGCTTGTAGTGGAAGTTTGCCATCTCATATATGGAATTAGAGAATAGCATACAACTCTTGCACTATTTTCTCAATAAGATGAATGAAAAAATCTCTTTTTTTTTCTAAGATTAAACACACTAGCCTTTTCATTTTTTCCATGCTTGGTGTTTCAAAAGAATTTTGAAAAAGTATTTGTTGCCATCTGTCATGGGCACAAGGGAAACCATCCTGAATCTCAAATTCCATGTGAATCTCTATATCTCGAAATTGATTCAAAATTTGGAGAAGTGAATGCTTCCATCATGTTCAAAATTTGCAAAAATCCTAAGATCGAATGTCTATTTGCCTAATTATGATACATAGAGGTCTTATTTTGAATTGATGACATCATCAATTTGTAACCACCATTGATAAACTGCCCTTGAAAACCTACATAAGGAGGGGTTGGCCACATACATACTAAGTCTTATCAATTCTAGTCTTGGGAGCTCAAGGAGTCATGATCATCGAGTAAGTATTTTCCAAGTTCCAGTTCGAGTTCTAGTCTTGTCCTTTGCTCTAGTCTTGTTTATTCTTGTAAATTGGATATCTCCTCTTGTCATGTTGTAATCTCGCAGTACGAGATCCTTTTCAATTATTCCTTGTATCTAGTTCATCTCTTTGAAGGGAGTTCTTGTAATCCTGATATCTTGCTTCAAACCTATGGTGCCAGGTTGTGGGATCTCTTGTATCATCTCTAGTCGAGTTATCCATATCTTTCAATTCTAGGTTGTGGGACTTCTTGTATTAGTACATATTCTTGTATTATTTTTTGTACGTGGGTGATCTTGTAATCATAATTATAATTCCTGAATCTTATCTACTCTAATCACAAGCCACAATCTAGTTCTCCCCTAACATTTTGGCAAGACTACCTTTATCAAGACCAGGCACCATGGAGATTATTCGTAAAGAATTATTTTTTGAACTTAACGTCATTCAACAACAAGTCCAAGAGATACAAGAAAACCAAGAAAAGATTCAACACTAGCATATTCAAGATGTAATCACAAAACTTCAAAGACAAATCCAAGAGCTACCCCCATAGTAAATCAATCTTCTTCAAGATCATAATTGACTTATATACTTTTTCAAGTGTCTATTTTCACACTCAAATCAAGTCCTCTAAACTTCTAACCAAAAACTATACTAGCGTGAGAGCTCACAAATTCTATATAAAATATATAACTTACTCTAATCATGAGGAAGAGTCTTCCTTATTTTTACAACAATGGAGATATTTTGTTCTACTATTATACAAGATTTTCCATTTTGCTTTCAAAAAATCACTTTCCAATAGTGTGTGTATATGTATATGTGTGTGTACGTGTATGTGTATGTATGTGTGTGTATGTGTATGTATGACTATGCATGTGTATTTATATGTGTATGTGAGTGTATGTATGTGTGTATATGTCTATGTGTGTCTATGTATATGTGTATATATGCATATGCAAATATATGTATGCATATGCATGTGTCTGCATGTATGCATGTGAGCATATCTATGTGTGTGTATATGTGTATGTGTGCATCTATGTGTGTGTATGTATATATGTGTGTGTATATGTGTCTGTGTGTGTATGGATATGTATGTGTATGTGTATGTGTATGTATATATATATGTGTGTATGTGTATGTGTGTGGATGTTGTGTGTCTATGTGTGTATGTGTATGTTTTTGTATGTATGCATACATGTGTGTATGTATATGTGTGTGTATGCATGTGTGTATGTATGTATGCATATGCATGTGTATGTATGTATGCATGTGAGTGTATACGTTTATGTGTGTATATGTATGTGTCTATGTGTGTGTATATATGTGTGTGCATGTGTATGTGTGTGTATGCATGTGTATGTATGTGTGTATGTGAGTGTATATGTGTGTATATATGTGTATATGTGTGTCTCTTATGTGTGTGCATGCATGTGTGTATGTATGTATGCATATGCATTTGTGTATACTTTTGTTGTATGTACCTTTCTATGCATCGTTCTCTCTCTCTCTCTCTCTCTCTCTCTCTCTCTCTCTCTCTCTCTCTCTCTCTCTCTCTCTCTCTCTCTCTCTCTCTCTCTCTCTCTCTCTCTCTCTCTCTCTCTCTCTCTCTCTCTCTCTCTCTCTTTCGTTTCTCCCTCTCTATTGTATCGACTCCGGACACAAATGTGTCGTGAGAGTTCCATTTTTTGTTTTAATTTTTAGGGTGTCGATTATGTGACACTCCAGTGTCATAGGTAGTTTGCGAGCATTGCTAGGAGCTTTGCTACATTGCAATTCTCGTAATGACACTTCTTAAGTATCGATGCATAAGTGATGGTAAGCATCGCTTATGCGACATGTACCTTATTTTTTTTAGTGTTGTCAGGGGAGCACTAGATTGTGCTCTCTAACTATAGTACACAAGATTTCAGAAATACACTTCTGATTACAAGATCACCCACAAAGGGGAAACGATACAAGAATATGTGACTGATACCAGATGTCCCACAACCCGGGATTGATAGGTATGAATAACTTGACTAGAGATGATATAGGAGATCTCACAACTCGGGATCATAAGTATGAAACAAGATCTCTGGATTATAGGAATTCCCTTCTGGGAGATGAACTAGAAACAAGAAAGAACTCGACAAGATCTCGTACTACGAGATTACAAGAGGACAAGACAAGATGTCCAGGATACAAGACTAGACAGGAGTGGAACAAGGAACAAGACAAGAACAGGAACTGCAACTTGGAGAGTACTTACTTGGTGGTCACGACTCCTTGAGCTCCCAAGGCTAGTATCCACAAGACTGAGAATGAATGTAGCCAACTCCTCTTTATATAGTTTTTCAAGGGTGGTTACCAAAGGCGGTTACGACCTGATGATATCATCAATGATGTCATCAACTAGAAACAGGACCTTACAGTGTCAGATTTCAGTAAATAGACAGTCGATCTTGGGGTTTTGGCACATTCCGGATGCAATGGAATCATTAGTTTCTCCAAAATCTGAGCTGATCATGAGATATGGAAAGTCACATAGAATCTAAGTTGTAAAATGGTTTTCTTCGTGTCCATGACATCACCTCCCCCTCAAGCGACGAGTTCCACAAGGAGCGGCCATGTTCTCTAGCTTGGGTTTCATTGGATTCTCCTTATGGAATTCTCGAACCTTGATTTTTGCTCTCAAATGAGTTTCTGTAATTAGTTCCATAGTACGATCATTGGTGTCATATGCTTTCCAATGAATAAGACATTTGAATCTTCCTCAAGAGATCCTTGAATCTAATACATGCATGACCTTGAATTCTTCATGATCCTCAATCTTGATAGGTGCTGAAGGAATGGGTGTCTCTTGAGCTTCTTTGGGTTCTTCATGTGATACATCCTTTGAGCTTTTAGTGGAATGTTGTGGTGTTTCCAAGATCTTTGATGCAGATCGTAGAGTAAGCACACCTCCTTGATTGAACATGAACTCCTTCTTATCCTTTACCTTCTTCATATCTTCATAACATGTATATTCCATATCATTTGTAATGACTTCTGGGCCTTTGAAAGTTCTTGATTCAAATTTTTGAGGAATAGTGTCTTGATTATTCAACATAGCAAGAGATATTTGGCTTCAGGATTGAGGCCACTTCAAAACTAATTAACCATGTAGTCTTCTTGATATATAGTTCCACGAAACAACATCTTGATATTCAACGCATAGCTTGAAACTGATAGATCATCTTATCGTAGCAATCTTTTCATCTCTTGGACATGTTCGATCAAGTCCTTTATGGTAGATTGGATCTCCTTGCATAGGGAATCCATAGTGCCTAGTCTTGATGAAGGGAGTCTTGCCAAAATGTCAGGGGAGCACTAGATTGTGCTCTCTGACTACATTAGACAAGATTTCGGAAATACACTTCTGATTACAAGATCACCCACAAAGGGGAAACGATACAAGAATACGTGACTGATACAAGATGTCCCACAACCCGAGACTGATAGGTATGAATAACTTGACTAGAGATGATATAGGAGATCTCACAACCCGGGATCATAAGTATGAAACAAGATCTCTGGATTATAGGAATTCCCTTCTGGGAGATGAACTAGAAACAAGAAAGAACTCGACAAGATCTCGTACTACGAGATTACAAGAGGACAAGACAAGATGTCCAGGATACAAGACTAGACAGGAGTGGAACAAGGAACAAGACAAGAACAGGAACTGCAACTTGGAGAGTACTTACTTGGTGGTCACGACTCCTTGAGCTCCCAAGGCTAGTATCCACAAGACTGAGAATGAATGTAGCCAACCCCTCTTTATATAGTATTTCAAGGGTGGTTACCAAAGGCGGTTACGACCTGATGATATCATCAATGATGTCATCAATGATGTCATCAACTAGAAACAGGACCTTCCAGTGTCAGATTTCAGTAAATAGATAGTCGATCTTGGGGTTTTGGCACATTCCGGATGCAATGGAATCATTAGTTTCTCCAAAATCTGAGCTGATCATGAGATATGGAAAGTCACATAGAATCTAAGTTGTAAAATGGTTTTCTTCGTGTCCATGACATCACCTCCCCCTCAGGCGACGAGTTCCACAAGGAGCGGCCATGTTCTCTAGCTTGGGTTTCATTGGATTCTTCTTATGGAATTCTCGAACCTTGATTTTTGCTCTCAAATGAGTTTCTGTAATTAGTTCCATAGTACGATCGTTGGTATCATATGCTTTCCAATGAATAAGACATTTGAATCTTCCTCGAGAGATCCTTGAATCTAATACATGCATGACCTTGAATACTTCATGATCCTCAATCTTGATAGGTGCTGAAGGAATGGGTGTCTCTTGAGCTTCTTTGGGTTCTTCATGTGATACATCCTTTGAGCTTTTAGTGGAATGTTGTGGTGTTTCCAAGATCTTTGATGCAGATCGTAGAGTAAGAACACCTCCTTGATTGAACATGAACTCCTTCTTATCCTTTACCTTCTTCATATCTTCATAACATGTATATTCCATTTATAATGACTTTTGGGCCTTCGAAAGTCCTTGATTCAAATTTTTGAGGAATAGTGTCTTGATTATTCAACACAGCAAGAGATATTTGGCTTCAGGATTGAGGCCACTTCAAAACTAATTAACCATGTAGTCTTCTTGATATATAGTTCCACGAAACAACATCTTGATATTCAACGCATAGCTTGAAACTGATAGATCATCTTATCGTAGCAATCTTTTCATCTCTTGGACATGTTCGATCAAGTCCTTTATGGTAGATTGGATCTCCTTGCATAGGGAATCCATAGTGCCTAGTCTTGATGAAGGGAGTCTTGCCAAAATGTCAGGGGAGCACTAGATTGTGCTCTCTGACTACATTAGACAAGATTTCGGAAATACACTTCTGATTACAAGATCACCCACAAAGGGGAAACGATACAAGAATACGTGACTGATACAAGATGTCCCACAACCCGAGACTGATAGGTATGAATAACTTGACTAGAGATGATATAGGAGATCCCACAACCTCGGATCGTAGGTATGAAACAAGATCTCTGGATTATAGGAATTCCCTTCTGGAAGATGAACTAGATACAAGAAAGAACTCGACAAGATCTCGCACTACGAGATTACAAGAGGACAAGACAAGATGTCCAGGATACAAGACTAAACAGGACTGGAACAAGGAACAAGACATGAACAGGAACTGGAACTTGGAGAGTACTTACTTTGCGGTCACGACTCCTTGAGCTCCCAAGACTGGTATCCACAAGACTGAGAATGAATGTAGCCAACCCCTCCTTATATAGTTTTTCAAGGGCAGTTACCAAAGGTGGTTACGACTTGATGATGTCATCAATGATGTCATCAACTAGAAACAGGACCTTCGAGTGTCAGATTTCAGCAAATAGATAGTCGATCTTGGGGTTTTGGCACATTCTAGACGCAATGGAATCATTAGTTTCTCCAAAATCTGAGCTGATCATGAGATATGGAAAGTCACATGGAATCTAAGTTTTAAAATGGTTTTCTTCATGTCCATGATAAGTGTTGCTTATGCGACGCTCTGGGTTTAGGGTGTTGCATAAGTGACGCAACTCACTTTTTTTTTAATTGGGAGCGTTGCATAAGCGACGCAAAGTCACATTTTTTTAATTGGGGATGTCGCTATACTGTCGTAGAGATATTAAACTCTACTTCTTTTTCAAACAATAATGAAGGACAATGGCAACTAGCATTGGATCAAGTAGTTACCTTCTTAAATATTAGCCTTCTCATAAGCTCTCAAAAATTTTGTGACGAAATGGCTCCTCGAATGGGTGATATCCATTAATTATCAGAGCCATTGCACGAATACATGATGGAGGACTTATTCATGGTTATCTTACAAAATCCAATATGGTGGTATGAAGTGATACACAAGACTTCACACAGAGTAGGCGTTCCTACGTGATGGAGGTAGAATCTGTGGATATGGAAGCCACAGAACAGAGTGAAAGCGATGCACTTAGGAAACTTATCGAGGAAGGAGCTGAAGCGCGAGTCTACGAGTTCATCTTCATGGGGAGATCGCTGTTCTCTCTTTTTGCGCGAAAAACAGTGAAAATCAAGCGATGGCTTTTCTTGCAGACGCGGACAAATATAGGCAAACGCGGATAAATATAGGCAGACATAGCTAAATATAGGGATGGGAAGACTATAAAGAGGGCATATCATATTGGAGTCGGGGGCATGCAACTTCATTGTTTTTGAGTTCTTGGTGAAGCTTGATTGTTCCTGCCTCGTACTTCCACTGACGAGTATCTGGGCGTGTTTGTGTGGGTCTCGAAGCGAGGTGTGGCTCATGGGCGAAGTCGAGACAGATACACATGTGCACGTGCTTACTCTGTGTGAGAGACGAGAGAAGCTTATACTACTGTCCTTGATCATTACACTGACGATCAAGGAGGAGTAGGTACTAGGAGGACTGGAACGCAGAGAAAGCCAATTATGGAAGCTCTTAATGAAGTGAATGCTGATGGATAATTCAGAGGCGGCCAATCCTGACGATGTTCTCTGTTTGACTAGCCAATGGTATAAGAGCAGACTTTGAATGACTGATGTAGGTGATTTTGGAATGATCAATTATGAAGGTGATAGATAAAGAGGATTGTTGCAGATTCATGTAGAGAGTTCTCGTAGATCGAGAGATAGACGTGCAAGGTTTCATTTGGCATATTATGTTCTGTTCCAGCACATGCTTTTCACATTAGATGCAAATTGACGGAGATCAAGCCTCACGTGCTGGGGAGATTTGGATGGAAAGAGAAGCGAGCTGAGTCCTTATTGATTCAGACAAGCACTAGACACTTCGGGAATATGTTGTCTCACACTTCTTGTTGACGTTCTCTTTCATCAAATCTTACAGAATTGCACGGTTATCATCAGATTTTTTTTTTATTTTTTTTTAACTTTTTTTTGAGACTACAATGAATTAAAAACACACTCACGCACCCAACCTTGTAAGGTAGAGGCACTCATCTGTGAGGAACTCATAGATACATGTCTAGTCAAGACTTGAACTCAGGACTTCCTTTTTAAGATTCAAGGCGTCAAACCACTTGGTTACGCGAGCTTGGACATTTATCATCAGATTTTGGAAGGCATTGTCAAAAGAAACATGTTCAAGTCAGGTAATGGCAGGTAGTTTGCAGAATATGGAGTTTCTGACGATGAGCATCGTGCGTAGTCTGATATGCTATTTCTTATACAAAATTAATGCAACTATCAAATGTCTCTACAAAAAAAAATAGAGCTATGTTCACATCAAATTGTATTCGAATCTTTATCCATATGTGTTTTGAATCTATTCACATTTACTTGTTGATATATTTAGGTAGTGATGTGTATGAACACACTAGGACCGTCGGAGTACTTTTTTCCCTCTTTACGAGGGTTTTTTTCTCCAGCTTGTATATACACCTATTGCCTTAATGGGTTACTTATCTTTATACATTCTAGTGCTAATACATTCAATATTATGTGTTGTGCTCCAAGCTTCTTCTTCTTCTTCCTTGTGTTGTTCATGTGCTTTTGCAGATATCAAACTCCAACAATTGGTATCAGAGTAGGTCGTTGCTAGGCATCATCGACACCCCTCCGGTCTCATTCTAAGAATCACACAAAATTTGGTGAGCATATTCAGTGTGATTAGGAGATCAAAACAACTTCATCTTGTGGTGTTGAAATCGCGATTTGAGCTCGTTTCAGCATCCGAACACACTATCATAGCAGTTATGTACGCAATTTTATCTTTTTGTGCCAAACATATATACAAGTTTCAGTTTGCCAGTATAAGCATCTCGAAGTCTGCTACAGGTTTAGAAAAACTCGATAGGGGAGTTCTGTTCAACATTTTGAGATACATTCATTTTTTTGCATCAAGGTATTTCAGTCATTGGCCATGGTTGAAAGCAATGATGTATTCCATATGTTGGTTGTAAGGATAAGTTGGATGGTACCAATTACACATTATGATCTTATATGATGCATCATGTATTGGTTGCAAAAGGAATGTGGAATATTGTGCAGGGTGTTGAAAAATGTCATATTACACCTGCAAACATAGTTGTCGAAGGTGATGCAAATGACATTGAAGATGATGATATTCTTCATGTTCCTGTTCGTGTTGCAGTTCCTGTTGCACCTACTATAGAGAAAATTCCTTGGGATGGTAGAGATGCTTCAGCACACATTGATAGCTTTGTCTATCAAACGTGCCATTATTCTTCATATTCAATCTTGCATAACAGCTAGGGATGCTTGGGATACACTTACCACTTTATACCAGGCAAGGAATGAGGCTCGTGTTGCTTACCTCCGAAAACATTTGGAGAGTGAGCACGTGAATGAAGGAGATTCCATGGATAGTCCAGAGTTTTGCTTCTACTCTTCATTTGATGATGAAAGGCAATCCAAATGCCTTAACATTTAAGGAGTTAGTCTCTATTCTATTGGAGGAAGACCAATCTAGGCAGAACAGGTCCATTATGCATGTTGCAGATCAAGTTTTCTTGGCTAGTCAAAAGGGCAAAGGTACATGGATCTCTTCTACTGGTAAGCAAAAATCTCCTAATTCTGCATAATCAAAGAAGGATAATAGAGACAAGAAGAAAACAAAAAAGTAGAAATTGTTTTGCAAATACTATAAAGGAAATAATCATGTCATAAAGAGTTACCAAAAACTGGCTGCTAAAGAGGCAAGGAAGAAAGAGGCTACAATCGTTGTTGTAGAGGCCTCTACACACAAAACAAAGTCTGCTAATCTTGTGCAAAATAAAGAATTGTTTGCAATTATGATCCATCTTCTCATGAATAATATATGTCTATAGTAGACTCGGATATTTTGTACTTTGATATAAATGGGGCAACTAAACATATTACCTTGCAACATAGATTATTCACTTCACTCGAGCCTGCCCCTATAGGGAATACTGTCACATGTACCAACAACTCCCCTTATCCTATCATGGGAGTTGGTAAGATCATTCTGACTACTACTGTGATGGTAGTTCTGCCAATTCTCTACCTACCAACTTGCGACCAGCATAACTTGAGTTTGGAGATGAATTTACGGGAGATTTTTGGTGAGTTGATACCTGATATTATGCAAAACATTTCAGCTTTTGAATCAACCAAAAAGGATGCACGGTCAGCGAGATATGATCCGTGCAAAACAGCCTTTAGAAAAGGTGTGCTGCTATCCTGAAATTTTTCCTAAATCATAGGAACACTTTTCCAACTTGGCATTGACTTCAAATATGCTTTATTCATGACTATGGCTGATGTGGAAAACATAATAAATCACTTTAAGAATATAATGAGCCTTAATAAAGAGTTCAACCAATAATAATACTTTGAAGAGATGATGTGGACTTGCATATTCCAACACCTTCCCTCAAGTCCAACATCTTCAAAATGATAAGAACCTGAAATAAAATGCTTGCTGAAGGCATATGAAGATGAGCCTTCCCTTATTTGTTGAAGATGCATGATGAGCCTTCCCTTACTCATGACTTCCTTCCCTTAAGGGAAGCTCCATCATGCCAAGTGATGATCTATGCTTGATGAACAACTCCTTGCCGAGAGCTTTAGTGAAGAGGTCAGCCACATTTTCCTTTGTGTTGCAATGGTGTAAGATGATATCACCACTTTGTATCTTCTCCCTGATAAAGCGCTTCCTCACTTCAATGTGCTTGGTTCGTTGATGCATGACTAGATTCTTTGCCACAGATTTAGCTGAGACATTATCACAATGAATGGTGGTAGGTTGGTTTTCTCTGAAACCAATCTCATCCAAGTATCTTCTCAGCCAAATAGCTTCACAAGCTGAGGTTGTGAGAGCTTTGTATTCAGCTTATGTAGAGGATAAGCTGATCGTACTTTGCTTTTTGGAACTCCATGAAATAGCTCCATTGCCTAGGAAGAAGGCATTTCCACTTATGCTCTTTCGATCAACCAAGTTTGCTGCATAATCTGAATCACTAAATCCATGAAGATTCAATGTATCTCCTCCATAGAGAATTCCAAGTGAAGAAGTACCTTTCAAATATCTTAGTATCCTCTTGGCTGAATTCCAATGAGATACTTTGGGAGCTTGTAGATATTTGGAGAGAGAGTTCACTGCAAAACAAATATCAGGTCTTGTGATGGTCAAATAGAGGAGAGATCCTATGAGTTGTCTATATAGTGTTTCATCATATGGAACACCATTCTCGTCCTTCGTGAGTTTGAGAGTTGACTCCATAGGTGTAGAGACCGGATTAGAGTGAGACATCTCAAACCTATCAAGAATGGAAAAAATGTACTTTTGTTGAGAGATAAATATATCTCCCTTCTCTAGTCGAGAGACTTCGATGCCAAGAATGTAGTGTAAGTCACCAAGATCCTTCATTTCAAACTCTTTAGAGAGTTTTCTTTGAACATCTTCAATCATTGCTTCATTGCTTCTTGTCAACATGAGATCATCCACATATAGAAGAACAATAACAATATCTTTTCCCTTGACTTTATAATACAAACTATGATCAACATTGCTTCTTTGAAAGCCTTGAGAGCAAAGATGCTCGTCAATCCTTGCATACCAAGCTCGGGGAGCTTGCTTCAAACCATACAAACTTTTGAGAAGTTTGCATACCATGTGCTCTTTACCTTTGACAATGTATCCTTCCGGTTGTTGCATGTAGACTTCTTCCTCAAGTATGCCATTGAGGAAGGCATTGTTGACATCCATTTGCTTCACCTTCCACTTGAATATGGAGGCAAGGGAAAGTAATAACCTAATTGAACTCATCTTTGCTACTGGAGCATATGTTTCATCATAATCCAATCCGTATTGTTGAGAATATCCTTTAGCTACTAACCTTGCTTTGTGTCTATCTATCTTCCCTTCCTTGTTGAATTTCAGCTTGTAGATCCATTTGCATCCGATTGCTTTCTTGTTGGGAGGTAATGGACATAACTCCCATGTCCCATTTTGATGAAGAGCAACCATCTCTTTGTCCATAGCTTCTTGCCATTCTTTTTGAGTACTAGCAGCCTTGTATGTTGACAGTTCGTCATGTTGTAAAATAGAGCTAAGCAAAGCAACATTACTTTGCTCAAAACTTGAGGAATTACCTCTTTGATATGTAAGTCTTTGAGGTTGTGTTCTGATCCTTGAAGACCTTCTAAGAGTTGCACGGTGATCTTCATCTTCTTCCTCTAATTCTTCAATGGTTTCCTCATGTGTAGAAAAGGGAACTTCAGCTTTAACTGTTGTTGAAGAGCCTTTATCCAAATCTGAAATTGATGCTGAACTGAAGCTTGCATTCTCATCAAAAATCACATCCCTTGATAGGAATGTCTCCTTCTTACACGGATCATAAAGTTTGTAAGCTTTACTTACATCACTATATCCAACAAAGATGCATTTCCTTGACTTGTCATCCAGCTTCTTCCTCTTTTCATTTGGAATGTGAGAAAATGCGAGGCAACCAAAAACTCTTAAATGATGTACCTTAGGCTTGATGTTGTGAAAAGCTTCATAGGGGGTAATGCCCTTCAAGACTTCGGTAGGAGACCTATTCATCAAATAGCATGAAGTGTTGATTGCTTCAGCCCAAAAGATGTTGCTCAGACCTTTGTCTTTGAGCATGCATCTTGCTGCTTCAAATAATGTCCTATTCTTCCTCTCTGCCACTCCATTTTGTTGTGGATTGTAGCTGCAAGTAAGTTGCCTTCGAATGCCATTCTCAAGTAGATAATGGCTGAAATCCTTCGACAAGAATTCTCCTCCATTGTCAGACCGTAGAGTCTTTAGTCTTCGTCCTCTCATCTTTTCCACCATAGCATGAAAGTGTTTGAAAATCTGAAATACATCAGCCTTGGACTTCATAAAATAAACCCAAGTATATCTAGAGAAATCATCCGTGAAGGTAACAAAATAAATATTCCCTCCAAGTGAGGGAGTGTGGGCTGAATCACATACATCAGCATGCATCACATCAAGTATATCACGTGCCCTTGAGCTGCTCTTTTAGAACTTACTCCTAGCATGCTTTCCAAAGCAGCACGCTTCACACACGTTTCCAATCCTTTGTAAGGCTGGAATTCCAATGACCATGCCTTTCTCCTTCAGCATACACATACTATTGAAGTTCAAGTGACCATACCTCTTGTGCCATAACTCAGTAGGCATAATGGGGGCTGCTTTGTCATTTCCCATTGCTGAAAATGCTGAGACTTCTCCTTCTAACTTGAAAAGCTTTCCTTGCTTTCTTCCTCTAGCAACCACTTTGTAGGAATTCTTTGGATCTTTAATGAGGCATTGCTGACCTTCAAACTCTATTTTGAGTCCCTTCTCAGTCATAGCTCCAACTGAAAGTAGATTCTTGGTAAGCGATGGTACCAAGAGAACATTGTCGAGTGTCTTTTTCTCTCCCGTTCCCAATCGAATGGTTATGTCACCTTTCCCTACAATGGAATTTGGAGTACTATCTCCTGTAAAGATAGTACCATTATGAGAATCATCAATATTAGAAAAGTATTGAGCATGAGAAGTCATATGAGAACTGGCTCCGCTATCGATCCACCATGGTTCCTCTTTGGGATCATGTGTATGGGCTGCTATCTCTTCTAATGATACAAGTGAAGAATCTTCTTCAAAATGAGTGGACTCATTTCCACCTTCTCCATCCGTGTAGTGGGCTGATCTTCCTCTCCCATTATCTTGATTACTCCTGCAATTGTAACATTGGATAGAGTAATATCTACCTCTATCTTCTCCTCTTCCTCTACCTCTTGAGGAAGAATGTCCTCTTTCTTGGAAAGATTGATTACCTTCATGATCTTGTCGATCTTGGTTGTGAGTGGGCTGATGCCACCCTCTTCCTCTTTGTGCATTGAATCTTCCTCTTCCCCTTGATGAGAAGAGTGCTTTGTCATTTGATGTTGATGCCTTTCCTCCATCATGTATTGACTTCATTGCAGCCTGCCTTTGATCTTCATCTCTGAAAATTTGTTCCATCTCCTCAAGAGATGGCTTCTCCCTCAAGATGATGAGGCCTTGAACTAAGCCTTCATATCCATCTCCCAATCCATGGATGATGATTGTAGAGAGCTCGTTGTCAGACATCTTATCTCCAACAGCCACTAGTTGTTGACGTAGATCCTTGACTCTCTTGATGAAGCTTGAAGCATCCTCTCCTTGCTTCCTCGTACAATTGGTAAGTTCAGCCCTCAATGACACTTGCCTCGAGGTGCTCCTGGACTCGTAGATATTCTTCAATGTCTCCCATGCCTTCTTGGGAGTCTTCACATCAAGGAGATGGCTGAGAATGTCATCTTTGACACTCAACCTTATCATATGAATTGCAAACATGGCCTTCTTATCCCATTTGGACAATTCTTCTTCACTTCTAGTCGGTCTGTCCATCGAAATTAAATCCCAACAATCTTGAAAGAAAAGTAAGGGCTCCATCTTTACCTTCCATGTAGCATAGTTGTTGCCATTGAGCTTCTCAACTCCTTCTAAGTGTAGGTTGTGGAGACTTGGTGCCATCTTCAACTGCAACAAGTTGAATTGAGACTCTTCCCTTTACTCAAATATGCTCACACTAGGCACTTCTAACCTAGGTGCTCTGATACCATGAGAAAAATGAGGAGCTAAGCTTAAAAACACTCTCAAAGAATATATGAGATGGGATATGAGAGACAAATAAGTGAGCAATCCTTAAATCAACAAGAATACAAAGTTCAGTAGTAGAAGCTAACTCAAGCTCAAAACTACTTGAAAAGAACAAAGCTAATAACACTATCAAATGAGCTCAATGATACAAATGAACCCAATGTATAATGGTCAAGAGTGTGTGGTATACACCACTCCACTTCAGTCCCTAGGATGCACTCCACAACCACAAGAAATGAGTCAACTATCTCTCAATTGTCGAAAATGCTCAAAAGCCTCTGTTTAAATAGGCATAACTCTCTAATGCGTGGGATTTTGGTGAAACTGTTTTAGATGGAGATTCTCCATGATATGGGGAACAATTTTGCTGAAGAAACCATTTTGAGATGACGCACGTAGCTCAAGATACAAGCTTCCAAAGTTAGCCTACTGGGTGTTTTCAGCAATCTGCCAATTCTCTACCTACCAACTTGCGACCAGCATAACTTGAGTTTGGAGATGAATTTTTGGTGAGCTGATACCTGATATTATGGAGAACATTTCAGCTTTTGAATCAACCAAAAAGGATGCACGATCAGCGAGATATGATCCGTGCAAAACAGCCTTCAGAAAAGGTGTGCTACTGTCCTGAAATTTTTCCTAAATCATAGGAACACTTTTCCAACTTGGCATTGACTTCAAATATGATTTATTCATGACTATGGCTGATGTGGAAAACATAATAAATCACTCTAAGAATATAATGAGCCTTAATAAAGAGTTCAACCAATAATAATACTTTGAAGAGATGATGTGGACTTGCATATTCCAACATAACCAAGATTGGTTTGGTTGTGAAATTTGTTGATGATAGGTGTACAGTTCATCAAATTGCGATGTCATTATTGCTTCTGGCATTTTATGTCGTGGGCTATATAAGCTCATAGACTATGAAAAATATGTGAATAATTCAACATGTGTAATACATGATTCTCAAGCTATGTCAGATGCAAAGCTTTGGCATGCATGCTTTGGTCATCTAAATTTTGTTAATTTGCTACGCCTCTAGAAATCTGAAATGGTATCTTCTCTAACCAAACTTGAGGCACATGGTAAACATATTTGTGAAGGTTGTATTTTGGATAAAGTGCAGTGTTCCTCATTCCCAAAAGATGATTCAGTTCGAGCTACTCAGAAATTGCAGCTTGTTCATAGTGAGATCAGTGGTCCTATGTAGATATCCTCTTTTGGAAACTATCTTTACTGCATTACTTCATCAATAATTTTCCCAGGCATGCATAGGTATATCCATTCAAAGCAAAGTCTGAAGTCTTTTTGTGCTTCAAACACTTTCTGGTCTTGGTTGAAAATCTGTCAGCATGTAAAATGAACACCTTCCGTTCAGATCGAGAGGGGGAATATATGTCTTTTGATTTTAATACATTTCTGTCTAAACATGGGATAAAACATTAGTGTATAGTGTTGTTATACCTCAACAAAATGGAGTTGCTAACGGAAGAACAGGTCACTCATGGAAATGGCAAGGTGTATGGTCAAGAGTCAGGCTTTACCACATAATTTCTGCCTTGAGGTTGTTATGTATATATAATATATACTTAATAGATGTCCCACTAAAGCATTGCAATCTATCACTCCATATGAGGCTTGGCATGGTCGCAAGCCATCTGTTGCTCACCTGCATGTTTTTGGTTGTCTGGCATATGCATTAGTGTGTGAACAACAACGCAAGAAATTGGATGATAAAGCAGTGAAATATATTTTTGTTGGGTACAGCTCTGAAAGAAAAGGCTATCGTCCATATCATCCACAAGCTAAATAGATCTTGGTTAGTCTTGATATTGTTTTTGTGGAAGATGCTATTCAGTCATTACTTTCATGTACTAAGAAGATATCAGTTAGCTCCAAAGATATGTATGGCACTTTGCTGCCTCTTTTTACAAGTGGACAATCTAGTGCTGGTCCTAATGAGGTAACTTCTTAACCTTCACAAGTTTCATGTGATGATGCAGATCATTTCATTTCTCATGCAGATTTACATGATGCCGTTGATTAGAGAATTGATATTGAGGAGGCAAAAACTATGCCAAAATGGCTGGTGTAGACTTTGAGTGACAACAAATTAAATGCACATCTATGATATCGTACTTGTCAAGGGAGCACTATATTGTGCTCTCTGACTACTAGACAAGATTTCGGAAATACACTTTTGATTAAAAGAACACCCACGGAGGGAACATGATACAAGAATATGTAACTGATACATTACATCCCACAACTCGGGACCAATAGGTATTGAAAACTGGACTAAAGATGATATAAGAGATTCCACAACTCGGGGTTTTAAGTATAGAACAAGATATCTGGATTACAAGAACTCCCTTCTCAGAGATGAACTAGATACAAGAAAGAACTCGACAAGATCTCGTACTACGAGATTACAAGAGGACAAGACAGGATGTCCAAGAACTAGACTAGACAAGACTCGAACAAAGAACGAGACAAGAACTAGAACTGGAACTTGGAGAGTACTTACTTGGCGATCACGACTCCTTGAGCTCCCAAGACTGGTATTGGCAAGCCTGAGAATGAATGTTGCCAACCCCTCATATAGGTTTTCCAAGGGTGATTACGAATTGATGATGTCATCAAATCGAAGCATGGTCTCTGGATGTCAGAATCAAGAAAGAAGATAGTCGATCTTAGGGTTTTGGCATGTTTTGGATGCAATGGAATCATTGATTTCTCCTAATTCTAAACCAATCATGAGACATAGGATTCACATAGAATGTGAGATTCAGGATGGTTTCCTTTGTCCATGATATCACCTCCTCCTCAAGCGATGAGCTCCACAAGGAGCGCTCATGTTCTCTGGTCTCAGATTCATTGGATTTCTCCTATGGAATTCCGAACCTTGATTGGTGCTCTCTAAAGGTTTTCTATAGGTTCCCAAGTACGATCACTGATTTCATACCCTTTCGAATGAATAAGGTACTCTAATCTTTCTCGGGATATACTTGAATCTAGGACATGCTCGACTTCAAATTCTTCATGATCATCAATCTCAATAGGTGGTGAAGGACTAGGTCTCTCCCCCCCTCCCAATGGTGAAATCTAATATGGTTCCAACACGGATACATGGAAAACTGGATGTATTCTCATGATACTTGGTAGATGGAGTTTGAAGGTGATTGGATTAATCTTGGCCAAGATGGTAAATGGACCAAATCTTTGATGATCTAACTTTGCACAAGGCCTTGAAGTTTGCAAATTGTTTTTGAGTAACCATACTTTATCCCTAATTTGATATGATGGATTCTAGACACGATGTTGATCTGCATAGTACTTGTATTGTTCTTGAGCTTTATGGATCTCTTCCTTGAGTTCTTTGTGAATATCCATCAGGTACTCAGCCTTGTCTCTGGCAGCTGGATTCTTGACATGATTTGAGCATTCTATGTCCATCCTTGGATGTTGTCCATAGTTTGCAAAGAAGGTAGTTTGCTTAGTAGATGCATGACCACTATTATTATAGGCAAACTCTGCAAAGGATAACAACTCAAACCAATCATTTTGGTGATAGTTGCTAGTGCAATGGAGATATTGCTCTAGGATTTGATTCACTCGTTCTATTTTTCTATCAATCTATGGATGATTTGCTCTAGATATTTTAACTTGAATACCAAGGATCTTGCAAAGACTATTCCACAAGCTCGATATGAACTATGGACCTCGATCAATGACAATATCATCAAGAATTCCATGAAGCCTAAAGATGTATCGAAGAAAAATTCTAGGAGTGGTTGCACCTGTGATTGCCTTTGTAGTTGGAATGAAGTGCGCCATCTTTGTAAATATATCCACAATAACAAGAATGGCATCATACTTATCTGACTTTGGTATATTTGTGATGAAATCCATAAGTGAAGCCCATGGACTTTTTGGAATAGGTAAAGATTGCAAGAGGCCATGAGGTTTATGTCATGGTACCTTAGATCTATTGCAAGTATCACAGGTTCGAATATATTCTTTAACTTCTTTCCACATTTGAGGCCACCAAAAATCCCTTTATATGAGTTCTATTGTTTCATTTACTCCAAAATGTCCTGCTTTAGGGTTGTCATGACGTTGTTGAAGTACTTGGATCCTAGGCTTTCCTTGACGGACATACAATAGGTTCTTATAGAATAGTAACCCGTCCTTTTCTTGAAATTCATTTACTTCTTGGACTTTTCCTTCTTGAGTTTTTTTATTAACATTACAAAACAATTCATCTTGTGGTAGATTCTCACAGATCAAATGATTCAAGGCTGAATCTTCATGATGGGTTGAAGAGATAGTTGCTAACTGGAGATGCTCATGCTTGAGTAATACACTCTCTTGTTGATCAAAGGCCTCTTCACTCTTCTTTGGCGCTAAGATCTTCTGGACAAGGCATCTGATTGGCATTGTTGATGTCCTAGATGATAGGTGATGACAAAATCGAACCTGAATAGAAAGTTACTCCATCGATATTGCCTTCTATTGAGGATGCAGGTGGTCATAAAATACTCCAAGTTCTTGTGGTCTGTATACACGGTAACTCTGTGAGCTTCTCCTTCTAGATAGTGATGCCAGGTATCAAACGCTTCTACTATGGCAAGAAGTTCTTTATCATGGATTTCATAATTAATCTCTGGAGGGGAAAATTTCCTTGAATGATATGCAACTGGATGTAGGTGTCCATCATCTCCATATTGGGATAGAATGGCCCCTAGGGCAAAGTCCTGATACATCTGTCTCTAGCAAGAAGGGCTTGCAAGAATCAAGATGGACTAGAATTGGAGCAGTGATGAATGCTAGTTTCAAGGTCTGAAAGGCTTTTTCTGCTTCTTCGGTCCATGAGAATTTCGAGTTTCCTATAAGCTTGGTAAGAGATGTCACTATCTTGGAGTAATCTCTTATGAATATCCTGTAAAAAGTGGCAAACCCTAAAAAACATTGTACATCTCGAACACAGGAAGGTGGTTGCCAATCAAATATTGTCTTGATCTTCTTAGGGTCCATAAAGATTCCTTTCTCTGATACAATGGATCCTAGAAACTCCACTTCTACTTGATGGAAAGAACACTTCTCCAATTTTTCATATAACCCTTTTTCTCTTAGTTTCTCTAGGACTATCTTTACATGATATTCATGATGCTCTAGATTTTTGGAGTTCAGGATATCATCGAGATATATTACCACAAAGTAATCTAAATACTCTCGAAAGATATCATTCATTATATGTTGAAAGACAACTGGAGCATTTGTGAGACCAAATGGCATAACTACGTATTCAAAGGGTCCATACCTTGTTTGAAATGTTATCTTCCATTCGTCTCCTCCTCTGATCCTGATAAGAAAGCTCCTCAAAGGTCAATCTTTGTGAAGAGCTTTGCTTTTCCAAGGTGTTCCAAGAGGTCTGATATGAGTGGTAGAGGGTATCTGTTCTTTATAGTGACTTTATTCAATCCACGATAGTCTACACACATCCGGAGAGTCCCATCCTTCTTCTTTACAAATAAAATAGGGGCTCTTGCTAGAGACTTTGAGTGTTTGATAAATCTCTTTGCTAGACTCTCATCAATGTTCTTGCGTAGTTCTGTAAGTTCCTCTGGGGATAGTCTATAGATTAGTTCAAAGGGTGGTTGTGCTCCCTCTTGAAGATCTATGGGACAATCATAAGGTCTATGCTCTGGGAGGATATCTGTGTTCTTCTTTTTTAAAACATCTTCAAAGCCTTTGTACTGGTTGGGTAGCTTCACTGGATCATCTTTCTTGGATTCTTGAGTTGGTACGGCATAGATCATATATGTCGGCTCCTTCCTTGCTGCATGTATGAAGGCCTTGGCTCCGACATATGTTGGGTTCTTTTGGATATCTTGACGGGTGATTTTATTTTTTTTCCAATTGATGTTTGGATTATGCTTCTTTAACCAGGGCATTCCAATGATAACTAGATGTACTGGGCTAGATATAACATTGAAACATATGTGGGATTCATGGTCACCAAGGTGTACTCTTAATGGTGTGGTTTCCGTGGTTATATTCCCAGATGCTAGAGGTCGTCCATCTACCTATTCAACTACTACTAGTTTGTTCTTTTGAAGTATAGCAACTCCATGTTTCTTAACCAATCCTTCATCAATGAAACATGAGGAGGGTCCTGAATCTACTAGGGCTATAAGGGAAAGGGTCTTCTTGGGCATGATTAACCTGATAGGTGCAAGACATGTTTCTATAGGTGTAGCTGGAATTATAAGACCCTTTCTTATATCATGGTCCGGTTGTACGGTCTCTTTTACAACTAGACTCTTGTTTCCCTGCTTTGCAACGGTGGCTACAACTCTGGAGTTTGTTCTCTTGTTGGGAAAATTAACTGCAATATGTCCAGGGTTTCCATAATAGAGGCATAATTTGTTATCTCTCCTTCTCTATTTCTCTTGTGGTGTTAGGCGTTGGAACCGAGTTACATATATTTGCATAGGTTCAGGCATCGACTCATCTTTAGGAGTGGGTTGGAAAGGTTTCCATTGGTGAGGTCTTCCTTCCACTTGTTTTTCTTGTTTCCTTTCAAAAAGTTGGTTATCACATTGAATAGCTTGCATGATGTATTCATTAAATGTCTTAACCTCTGGCATCGTGAGCAAAAGGTCATTCACATCATCTCTTAAACCCCATCTAAATTGGCTTATGAAATAATCTTCCTGCCATGTGAGATCACATATCAACTGCCTAAATTCTGATGCATAGGTAGAGGCAGGGTGGTTACCTTGACGTAGCTTCCGAAGTTTTGTTTTTGCCACTCGACTTGTGTCTGCATCTCCAAATGTGGCGATGAGTTCTCGAAGAACCCCTCATAGTCTTGAAGTACTGCCATGTTGTTCTCCAAGATTAGGGCAAACCATGTTAATTCTTTTCCACAAAGCAAGGTTCCAATAAAACCAAACTTGGATGCCTCATGAGGGTACCTATCAAGTTGCATACAGATGTACAATTTAACTTGCTGGAGAAATCCACAAAACTTCGTGCCATCCCCATCGAACTTTTCTGGCATGCAGATCTTGGGTTCCCTCATGAAGGATGTACTAGGTCATTGATTTACTTGCATACTCCCTTGATTTGTTTGAAGACTCCCAATTTGTTCTTCTAATTCTTAGACGAGTGCACCTACATGCATTGGATGTCCCATCTCGACTTGTGTCTGTCGATGAATTAGGTCTTAGACTTGTTTTTGGAGACTCTGAAGTGATGCTACAATCTATTCATAAGCATTCTCCATGATGACTGGTCTTGGATAGAAGCTAGTCTTGCCAAAATATCAAGGGAGCACTAGATTGTGCTCTCTGACTACACTAGACAAGATTTCAGAAATACACTTCTCATTACAAGAACACCCACGTAGGGAAAATGATATAAGAATGCGTAACTGATACAATACATCCCACAACTCGAGACCGATAGGTATGGAAAACTGGACTAAAGATGATACAGGAGATCCCACAACACGAGATTGTAAGTATGGAACAAGATATCTTGATTACAAGAACTCCCTTCTCAGAGATGAAGTAGATACAAGAAAGAACTCGACAAGATCTCATACTACAAGATTACAAGAGGACAAGACAAGATGTCCAAGAACTAGACTAGACAAGACTGGAACAAGGAACAAGACAATAACTGGAACTGGAACTTGGAGAGTGCTTACTTGGCGGTCACGACTCCTTAAGCTCCCAAGACTAGTATTGGCAAGACTGAGAATGAATGTGGCCAACCCCTCCTTATATAGGTTTTAGAAGGGCGGTTATTAATTGATGATGTCTTCGATGATATCATCAATTCAAAGCATGGTCTCTAGATGTCAGAATCAAGCAAGAAGATAGTCAATCTTAGGGTTTTGGCATATTTCGGACGCAATGGAAGCATTGCTTTCTCCTAATTCGGAACCAATGAGATATATGATTCACATGGAATCTAAGATTCAAGATGGTTTCATTTGTCCATGAGAGTGTTCGTCCTGGCTCTCATAGTGCTTCTTTTGCATTAGATTTCTATGCTATGGTTGCCTCTAGTCTCTATGATGAGAATGAGCCCGTTTCATTTGATGAAGCACAAAATTAAAAAAATTGGATGGCTGCTATGCAATCTGAATATGATGCTATCATAAAAAATGGTACATGTTCTTTATGTGACTTGCCTCCTGGCAAGAATGCCATTGGCACTAAGTGGGTATACAAGCTGAAGCATAAGCCTGATGGAACATTTGATAGGTATAAGGCTAGGCTTGTTGCAAAGGGTTATGCTCATGAAAGAGGCAGTGATTTTGATGAGACCTTTGCTCCTACATGCCGAATGACTATTGTTTGTAGCATCTATGCACTTGAAGCTCATCATCGTTGGAATGTACATGAGTTGGACATTAAAACAACATTTCTTAATGGTGATTTGCATGAAGAGTTGTATGTTTTTCAGCTCCATGGCTTTGTACAGAAAGGGCATGAAAACCAAGTGTGTAGGTTGAAAAAGACATTATATGGTTTGAAGCAAGCACCACATGCTTGGTATGAAAAGATACATGCCTACCTGATTGCACATGGTTTTAAGAATAGTCCAATAGAGAGCACCTTTTATGTTAAGCGTGTTAATGATGTGCTTCTGATAATTGTTGTGTACATTGATGACATGTTGCTCACTGGTCCTCATGAGAAGCATATTGTTGATTTTAAGGCTGATTTGCATGCCTCATTTGAAATGTCATATTTGGGGCATTTGCATCAATATTGTTTGGGTATTTTGTTCATGCAAGTTCATGGTGGAATAGCTTTATGCCAAACAAAATATATTGACACATTATTGCAACGTTTTGGCCTTGAGGATGCAAACCTATTGCCACTCCTATGGAGATGAGTTTATGATTGAGTCTTCATGATGCTAGAGATGCATTTGATGCTATTCTCTATGAGCATGATGTTGGATGCTTGATTTACTTATGCATTACTTGGCCAGATATTCATTTTGTTATCTCATAGATGAGGGGGTATATGCATTGCCCAGGTGTCAGGCATTGGTAGGCGGTTAAGCACATCTTTCGGTACTTGAGTGGTGCCTGACTACTTGGATTGTTTTATCCTAAGATCGCTATATTTACATGCTTTTCTTGACTCTGGTTGGGCTATTTGCTATGACACTTGTATGTCCATTAGTGGCTTTTGCTTCATGCTTGGTAGCTCATGTATATCTTGGTTGAGCAAGAAGCAACCTACTATGGCCACTTCTAGTTGTGAGGCTGAGTACAGGGCAACTTTCACAATGATTGTTGAGTGTGTGTGTGTGTGGCTCAGATGCGTTTTGGTTGATTTGGGTATTGGTCGATCTTCTACCACCACCATCTTCACTAACAGTTAGACTGCATTGACAATTGCGAGGAACCATGTGTTCCATGCTAGCACTAAGCACATTGAGGTGCATTATCATTATGTCAAGGAGAGGTTCTCTATTGAAGAGATTAGCTTGGCATATGTGCCCACGCAAGAGAACATTGGAGACCTTTTCATGAAGGCTCTACCTAGGGAGAAGTTTGAGGCTTTTCGTAAAGCTTTGGGCTTACTTCTTGTTCCAGTTAGATGTCTGCGGAAGCACGCGAATAGCACAAGGAAGAAGAAGAAGCTTGGAGCTAAACACACAATACTGAATGTATTACCACTAGAATGTACAAAGATAAGTAGCCTGTTAGGGCAATAGGCATATAGACAAGCCGGGGGAAAAAAACCTCCTAAAGAGGGAAAAAAGTGCCCCGACAGTCCTAGTGTGTTCACACACATCACTACCTAAATCGTCTCGAAGCAGTTAGTCAAGAATGAGATTCTGAGGACTCGACTGCCGCACCTGCTCACCTTTCTCCTTCCAGTGATACAAGCAGAGCAACCACCCCCAGTGAACACTGCTCTTACATGAGGAGTCTACACAGATGCTGGAGGACGATGACGATGAAGATCTTTTCCACTTCTTCCGACGCAAGTGCAATCACATCAGCCCGTCCCAAATTCAAGTGAAGGAAATAATTGCTGCTCAAGAAGTTGAAGTATTCCATGATACAACCACTTCATTACAGGTAGAATCTGCCCAGTCTTCTCCTAGTAAGCAGCAAGATACAAACATTATTATGGAAGATGTAGCTGAACTTTCATAGCGAGATAAAACAACACAAACAAATGCTGAGGTTGTGAAGGAGACAGTGGTCGATACCACTGCCATTGTGTGTCATCCATCTTCCTCACTAGTCGCGGATGATCAAGCCAACATGGCAAAGCAACCGCCATGTGCTGAAGAGACCGTTATTGAAGTTGCCATTGTTTCATCTTCACCTCAAAACGAAATAGGCATCCTCCTAGTGCCGACAACTCTTCTTCCCCTTCCTCCTCCAACCACACTTCTTGCTGTTGTCGATGCTTCTCCCTCCTCGCCTCCAACTGCCATTCGTGAGTCTTCGTCCAAAATTTTGTCTTCACTCGACTACTCTCCACCCTCATCTCCACATCTCCTGTCTTCCTAACCATCGCAGCCTGTAACTTCTCTCCCCACCCCGGTTATGTTCACTGAATTGGCATCCATGGGCCAGATGTTAATTCAATTATCTTAGTAATTACCTCTTCAATCGAAGGCGGAAACATATACCATTCAACAGGAGCTATAGAGCAAAGTAGACCTCCTAGAAGCTGATATTGTGCCCCTCCAAGAAGAACTTCTTGAAGCCAAAACCGATATTCACTCCTTGCATACCCAAATCCAGTTATTGCAGGAACAGTTGACAAAGAAGGATCTGATTATTACCACCAAGGACATCGAGATTAATGGATTAAAGCAGGAGGTTGCAGATAAGCAGGAGGTTGCAAATAAGCAGGATGCCATGGCTACGTTAGGCAACGAGCCTCATGATACAAGAGATAAGCTCAGCATACTCGAGGAGGCTTCTTAGACATTGGCAACAAATGTTATAAACATTGAGAACGAGCTTAAGCAGGTCATCGAGGAGCTGTTCCACAAAAGTCAATCTTTGGGAGAAGAAATTGGCCTGAATATTAAGTTGAAGAAGGAGATTGCAGCAATTCAAAAAGAGAGAGAAGATTTTTACAAAACAATGCAATTTCAATCTCACGAACTTGAGCGTAGAGAAAAGCAGCTCGGAGTCCAAGCTGATAGGTTGTCCCGGATTGATGCAGACATCGCCAAAATGAAATTGCATAGAGATGTTGCTCTCGCAAATGACTTCTATTTACAAGAAGCATTTTTGCAGACTCAAGCGGAGTCTTTAATAAGTCAAGTAATAGCTGCGAGTTCGGTTAGAACTAATGCCCATTAGTTGAGCCTCAAATTTTGAAGGATATGCTAGATTCCTTGAAGCAAAAGATTGCCTGAACCTTTAAGTTAGCATGATCCATGTATGTACAGGGTATCATAGATAAATCTTAACCTTTGTATTTTTCCTTTTCGGGTTCGAGTCCACCATGCATGCTAGTGTGAGCTGCCAGAACGTAATATGAATCATGTAAAGTCGCACGCATTCCAAAAGGGCATAGCGCAATAGTTGTAACCTTTGATTAATAAAAGGAGCGAGTGTGAACAGAAGGCAGGTCGTCGGACTCTAGTCTGGGTGAATGCTAGAAGAGGAGTGTATCGCCTTGTTGAAACTCTAAGTCATTTGTCTCTCTCTCTTAGTTGAGTTTAGTATGTATTAAGTTTGATGAAGTATTAACTTAAATGATATTTCGGTGATGCAACGAAGTGCATGTTTACGTGCCTGGTGGTGAAGGACAGTGTAATACGCAGATAACTGTCCAGTGTTGAAATATGTTGTCATGTGCAACAGATAGTAGATGAAGAGTAATCTAATTCAGCACGTTAAGTCTATGAAGTAAGTATATAACTGAACTTGTAGAATTGGGAAAATACAAACATGGCCTTTGGTTTACAGACCCCTAACCATCCCAAGAACCCAGAATCGATAACAGATTAAACAAGAGGTTTAACACATTTAAACCTTGTTCTTTAGAGAATCTATGATATGTAATGATGTTAGAACTATGTAAAACCAATAAAGAGTCTTTCTCTTGCTCATCTAGACATCCTTCAATTTATTTTTTTAATTAACTCATTGACGTATAGGCATCAATACAATTGTCGTTCTGTACATAATGCATAAAGCATACTCATTGATGCTCCTTACAAGAATGCTTGGAATACACTCAACTTTTTTTTAAAGGCATGTATCCTATTTTTGTTTCCATGAATTCATGATGGTATGGAGATTGGAAGATTTCGGGGTCAAACAGTTTTTAATTGTTGGATTCGATGTCTCATGGAATCATCAATGGAGGTTCGCAAGATATGATTGGTGGTGAATGAGATGTCTGCATATATGGAGTAATCATTTACCTCCTCAGTTTTAGGTGTTCTGGTGGAGTGGTTGTAAGTGGTCTATGCACTCAGACACACATGATCTATCACTCACATGAATCCATTCAGTCTCATTGCTCCAAACTAGGTTGCATTGTTCATTATTCAAAAATTCATATATTCGTGAATAATTATAAAAATTTTATGTTAAACCCTTATTATTCGACTGAATTATTCTGTGCCACATTAGCTTATTCGGATAGGAGTGAATAATTTTTTCACAACAATTTGGCACATTTTCGATCGAAAGTGCTTTCGATCAAAAAGCTATCAGACGAATACATTTTCGATTGAAAATAATTCGGTCAAATACTGTTTTATAAAACAATACTCTTAGATTCATTTCTCATAAGAGTTACTTTGTTTTTTATGAACTTACGGTGTCATACAAAGAACAAGGTATAAGCTCTTGTTAAAAATATCAATGTATTTTAGTATTAAGACAATAAAGAAAAATATTTTTGTTTGAGTTATAAACTATTGTGATTCTTTGACTCGACATTGATTCTTACTTCACAATAGTATATGTAAGTGTGTGTATGATTTTGAGTAAATTTCTTTTGTGATTGTTTGAATCAATATTGATTCTTCACAATAGTATGTGTATGTGTATGTGCATGTATATCATATGATTGTGAGTGAAAATCTAATGTGATTATGTATGCGCATGTTTATGTATGTGTATGATTCTAAATTAAAAACTATTTTATGTGTTGGAAAGGGTTTTATCTTCTTTTTTATAATTCAAGGGTTGAGAAGGTCTTAATAAGTGAACTAGAACTTTCTTGGTCTCTAGATGATGACAAACTATTGTGATTGTCTGACTCAACATTGATTCTTACTTCACAATAGTATGTGTAAGTGTATGTGCATATGATTGAGAATTTAAAATCTATTGTGATTGTCTGACTCAACATTTATTCTTACTTCACACAATAGTATGTGTAAATGTGTGTGTGTGTGTATGATTGAGAATTAAAATCTATTGTGATTTTTTGAATCAATAATTATTTTTACTTCACAATCATATGTGTAATTGTATGTGGGTGTATGATTGGGAATTAAAATCTATTGTAATTGTCTGACTCAACATTGATTCTTATTTCACAATAGTCTAATTGTATGTGTGTGTGATTGAGAATTAAAATATATTGTAATTTTTTGACTCAACATTGATTCTTACTTCACAATAGTATGTGTGTGTATGACTGAGAATTAAAATCCATTGTGATTGTTTGATGCAATATTGATTCCTACTTCATAATAGTATGAGTAAGTGTATGTGTGTATATGATTGAGAATTAAAAGCTATTGTAATTGTTTGACTCCACATGGATTGTTACTTCACAATAGTATGTGTAACTATATGTGTGTATGATTCATGAGATTAAAATCTATTGTAATTATCTGACTCAACATTGATTCTTACTTCACAATGGTATGTGTAATTATATGTGCGTGTATGATTTAGAATTAAAATCTATTGTTATTTTTTGGACTCGACATTGAATCTTACTTCACAATAGTATGCATGTATAATATTGAGAAATTTAATAGATAGAAAATTAAAATACATAGATTAATAGATTTAAAAACTTTAAGAGAGATTCAGAGTAGTCTATACATATTTTAAGATATGTATTTAGTGGAATGTATATCTTATTTGATATTGATTTATGTTGTCTTTTTGTAGATATAAAGTCTTCATAAAGCAAGCATTATGGGAAAGGGAAAAGAATGGTCATATGTGATTATTCATCAAGAGGGTAAAACAGTCTCCACAATACAATGCAAATGTTGTGGACATCATTATGTAGGAAATGCGACTCGAATAAAAGAGCATCTTTTTAGTACATGTAATAATGTCGCAAGATGCTATCCAGATAAAGATATATGGGTACATTTTGCAAGTTATGCAAAAAAATATAAATCTCAAGGTATCACATCAAAAAGATTCAAAAGCATGAGTAGTTCACAACACTTTCAAAGTAGTCCAGGTGTAGAGAAAGCATGAGTAGATATATCAATGACAATAGAGGATCCTCACGATATTCTACTCAAGTATCACAAACTATTTTCGAGAATAATCAAGATACATGTACTCCATCTTCTCCAGCTACGTCAAGAAAGAGAGGACCCAATGAATGTGGTAAAAATGATGGATGTAATAATATGTCACCATCCTTTGTCCGTACTAAATCTCATAATACAATACCTATAGCTTTTGAAAAGCATGATTGTCTTGAGCTTCATCTTAAATGAACTCAAGCATTTATAACATGTGGGATTCCTTTCAACATTATTTGTAATCCTATTTTCAAAGATGCTTTGATGTCAATACACAGAAAGGATTCACCATGCCAGATTAAAATAAAATGCAAATAGAGTATGTAGATCAAATGAAGAAAAGTATTGAAGCTATTTTAAAGAGAATAAAGCTTGATTATGTACCCATGTATGGATGCACAATAGCATTGGATGGATGGAAAAGTTGTCAAAATAAGCCATTGATTAATCTCATGGCTATATGTCCAAAGGGAAGCATGTTTTTGAAAGTTCTTGATACTTCTTTGAAAGAGAAAAGTTTAGCTTTTCTTGTAAAGACATATGAACATGTTATATCACGTGTGGGTGGTCTAAAGAATGTGACTCCGATAGTGACTGATAATGCATCTAATTTTCAAAGTACTAGAGTTGCAATTCAAAACAAGTATGAAGGCATTACTTGGGTTCCATGCACAGCTCATACACTAAATCAATTATTAAAAGATATAGGTAGATTATCTTTCATTAAACAAAGTTTATTAGATACAAATCATGTGGTAAAATTTATCAGAGAGCAGCAATTTTCATATTTGCTCTTTCGTTCAAAATCTCCCAATAAAGCACTTCATATCTTTTGTGCTACATGATTTGGAACTACCTATATTGTGCTCACTGGATTATTGGAAGTCAAGCCAGCTCATGTAGAAATTATTGATGAACCAAGATGGGAGGCATGGCTATAAAAATATCCCTCTTATCGAGCTGCAGCTTCGAAATGTGTGTCACTAATATAGTCACAAAATTCTTGGCATAATCTTGAAAAAATCATCGGTATCATTAAACCTTTTGTGGAACTTTTACGAATTGTTGATACTGATAAGTTTGTAATAGGAAACATTTATTGGATTATGTTAGAAGCTATTCATAAAGTGAAAGAATTTAATCAATTTTCATAATGAGAAAAAAAAGGAACAACATTCATCTTAGATCCAGCATTTCAACTCAATGGTCAAGCATCAAACAAAGAAGTCATGGGGAATTTCAAACCACATGTCAATTACTACTTTCGGGTACAGATGATCGAGATGCATTCCACCAGAGGGTACAAGTTATGTAAATCCTGAAGGATGTTTTGGAGATTTATGGCACATTTAAGCGATTCAAAAGCATCCACCTCCTATATGGTGGAAAAAGTACGCAAATGAAGCAATGGAGTTGCAACATATAGCTATGAGACTGCTTTTGATAATAGCTTCAAGTGGTGGTTGTGAATGTAATTGGAGTGCATATGACTTTCTTCATTCAAAACAAAAAAATCGCTTAAGTGTATCACATGCCAATGATCTAGTATATGTTTTTTTGTAATATGCATTTGTTACATGCTCCAACCAAGATAGCTTCTACAATAGCACAACAAACTTTTGGAGAATTTCAAACTCATGAAAGTTTAATAAATGATTCATGGAGTGATCATGATTTAGATGTAGATCAGAACGATGGTTCAGACATGGAGGAAATACATGGCATGGTACCTGTAATAGAGGATGATATTCAAAATGAAGAAAATGATGTACTTTGAATATTTTGGTTAGATTCAATTGCAAAAATGATGTCTCTATCATAAATTGATGTCTTTGATTATAAAAAGAAGATTGTCTATTCAGTCTCTTGTTGATTGAATAATTCATCGGTAGTGAACCGATCAAAAGATGATGATGCCTCTCATAGTCTTCCATATCTGTTCTCATATGCATCGAGAGATATTTAAATTTTTCACTTGATTTTCTAAATCATCAATCCTCTTTTTTTTATCATCAATTATTCTTTGTAATCTAGGAATTATTAATCCTTCATTGTATAATTTTGATCCCTGTGATGATAAATCATGGATAAGGTTATGTTCTTCACGTAGTAGAATGTAGGGCCGCTTTCGAGGGAGAGGACCTTTATTTCCTTGATTACGAAATTCTGGCCAATTTTGAGGACAACCCAAACCTTACCAATATTCTGTGGGCGATCATCCCAATCTGCACATCGATGAAGAATATCTTGTACAAAAATTTTTGAACGAAATATAGTGCTATTTGATTATTATTTGGTAATGATCTTTCAATTTGAACAAAGCATCGAAGTAGACTTTCTCTATCACTTTAGCAAAATGGCAAGTACCAACATGAAGAAATTCACCTCATAAATTTCAATTCGTGGAGATTTGAGGACTACTATGATGACTATGAGCAATTGAAGGCAAAGTGCGTGAGTGAGAAGCACACAAGCATGCACACACATACACACACGCGCTTACAAGGCAAGAACAAAGAGGGGAACAATGGAGTGCTTTCTATTACTCAAGAAATATCTTACAATAGCTCAAAACTCTAACAAGATAATCTCAAAAATGAGCTCTCTAGCTCTTTTTGTAGTTTTTGGCTAGCTTTGGCCCTATCCAGACCTAGTGTCCGGGCTAGTTAAAAATTAGGTCCCATGGCTTGTTTGAAGGTTCAATTTGAGTCTAAAAATTATGAAAATTGGTACATAAATACTTCCAATACTCCTCAAGCTCAAGGACTCCTTGACTTGAACAAAATGGAGTCTAATCTACCAAAAACAATATTTACAAGATTCATATAGTGATGAAAATCACTGTTCAAAAAGGATTTATCTTAAAAAATTTGGATAGGCCTAATTGGTGGATCTTCTTTGACTGCTCTGCCTACTTGGACCTTCTCTCTGTTTTGACTCTCTACGTTGGCTCCATTATCTTGTAATTCCCTGACTTCCTTGACTACTGCCAACACCCCCTCTCTCCCCTATTTATTGTCCCTCATAGACCCTTATTGTAGGGAGTGTTTGATATAATATTCAATGATATCGGTGGCATGGTGATGTTCTTGTATCTGTAATCCTCTTTCCAGTTCTCTCATCATTTCATCCCAATCAACTAGACCTGCAACATCTGGATATGGCTGGCATAATTGATCTGCATGTATGGCTTGTTCTACCGCAAAGAGATGCAACAGGTGTGTCAGTCTAGAAATGAAAATTTATGAGTGGTATTACCAGAACCCAGTAGAGAACATTTCTTCAAAAGTCTGCTTGTAGCAAGCACGTAAGTACTTTATGCATGCATGCCATGCATAAATTATGTTGATGGAAAGGGTGTTGGCTCATGTCGTATGCTAAATCGCAATTCCCTTCAAAAAATCTGGGGGCTGAAATATATGGGGCTTGAATCTTGTGAAAAGTCTTGAACACTGTTGAGAAAGATGGATGGATACTCCAAGAGATTGAGTAGGTACTGCCAAATCCTACTTTGTACTAGCCCTCTGATTCTTCAGGGTTGATAAGTGGACCTCCTTAGCTTTCCAATAGCACCATAAAATGTCCTATGTACTTTGGAAATGATGTATGTAAAGATTAAATCTTAACATTTCCAACTTTAACTATTGAGTGCTTGGTATCATCACCTATTTTTACTTGATGTTTACCTTTGGGTTCCTCAAGATCAGAGAGTAGTGCTACATTGCCAGCCACATGATTTGAGCATCCTGAGTCAATGTAGAATAGGTGGCCATCATTTGTACCTAGTTTTGAAGTCATATTCATGATCAGAAGAGAGTCATCTTGCTCTTCTGTATAGTTGTTGTAGTCCTTTCTGGATTTAAATCCTCCTTGGTAGTTTCCATTGTAGTTGTTGTTGTAATTGTTGTTGTAGTTGTTGTTGTAGCCTTGTTGATGGTTGAATCTACCTCTTGGTTGTGAGTATCCACCTCTTTGATATCCTCTTCCTCTCTGATTCTTGTAGTTCCTGAAACACTCATCTGTAGTATGATTTGATAAACCATAAATGTTGCATGGTGAGGAGTTATAGGATCTCCCCCTACCTTTCTTACCTCTTCTACCTCTTCCTCTTGATGATCTACCTCTCCCTGCATAGTTGGCTTGGGAGGTAGTGCCTTCATCTTCTACCTTCTTGTTCTTGCCTTTATCTTTAGACTTCTTATCAGTGTATAGAGCAGAGGAACTATTACCTTTGGATGTATCTCCATTCTTGTTGAGCTTGGATTGATGAGTGAATAATTGTCCCATGAGAGTGGTAAGGTCTGGAATCTGCATGTCCATGTAAAGATCCATGGCAGTGGTGAAGCTTTCCCATTTGTCATCAGCTTTGATCCCATTGATCACTTGCCTTACAATCTGCTCTTCTTCAATCTCTTCTCCTATGGTTGCTAACTGATCTGCTACATCTTTAATCTTGGTCACAAACTCTGAAACAACTTGCTTAGGTTGCTTCCTTAATGTGGTGAATTCAATCCACAACTGATTTTTTCTAGCCCTTGTGTTGGAAGAGAAATAAGATGACAAGGTTTCCCAAGTCTCTTGGGATGTCTTACAATTCCTAATATGTGGCAAAAGAAAATCAGAGATGGAGTTGAGTAAATAAGACCTTGCTAATGCATCCTTAGCACACCATGTGTTGAGCTTTTCATGTTCTTCCTTTGTTGGCAATCCTCTTGTTTTGAATGAGGGCAATTCCTCATCTCCTGAGATATATCCATAGAGACTCCTTCCTTGTAGGTATGTCTTCATCCTTAGAGACCATGACTGATAGTTGTTCCTGTCCAATTTATCAATAAATGAAGGAAAGCCATCTCCCATTTTACCTTAATTTGCTCTGATAGTACTCTTGAGAAAGATGGATGGATACTCCAAGAGATTGAGTAGGTACTGCCAAATCCTGCTTTGTACCAGCCCTCTGATGCTTCAAGGTTGATAAGTGGACCTCGTTAGCTTTCCAATAGCACCATAAAATGGCCTATGTACTTTGGAAATGATGTATGTAAAGATTAAATCAAAACAGATAACTTTGGACTTCAAGATCTCAAGAAAACCTTCTATTTTTGTCTTGACACATGCTGGATCTTTTGCTCAGTATGACCAGCACAGTAGGAATTGGAAAAATTCCTTTTAGGGGTATCTAATTAGCTTAGCAAGATAACTATTCCAAGTTGAATGATATAAAAAGATTAACTATGCTCAGAGGAAACCATTTAGCAAGTAAACCTTTACCCCCGATTTTTTAGGATTGGTACAGACTTTGACCAGTGATCACCTCGATAAGCTTTTCTCTGAAATGGCTGAATAGAATCTGTTCAAATCTTGATAGCATGTAGAAAATTGTGAGTTGGTGGAGAAATGACTGAGATATGCTCTTCACAAGTTGATAGACTTTCAAGTACTATGGCAGAGAACTCAGAAATGAATAATGTAGATATATGTATTAATGAACACTTGTATACAATACCATTGGCATGAGGATCATTGCCAAATGGTGCAGATAGGTGTGGGCTAGAGTGAAGGCCTCACACACACTCAGAAATGGTAATGAGAAGCTCAGAAATGCTGAGTTCTACCCGTGACTTTTTGGTGATCACTTTTATAGTGATTGAGTAAAATTTTGAATTCAAATTTAAACTTTTGGCTCCCTATGATCAAGCTCCTATATCCTAGGAGATATTCCATCAATCAAAGCTAACTCCTTTACGAGTTTTCTTTTGGTAGGTGTTTACAAAGATTCCAAAGTCAAATGTGACTTTTACAAAGAGATAAAGTGGTAATTAACCACTAGCATGTGTTCTTATGCTTCTCCATATGTGTATGGACTTAGTGTATCCTTCAAGCCAAATGTGTAGGCTTGTGAATTGCACCAACAAACACTACCATCATCAGCTCGAAAATCTTCATACACATCGGTGCGACAATGTCTGGTATATTCTTTAACCATGCAGACCCGTGGCATATGGTGGAGATCATATAGGTGACAATGGGTGGCCCTCTAGGTGGAGCAAAGTATGGATAGTTAACCCAATCTAGACACTCTTTATTGTTGTAAACTTTAATTATGAAAGCTTGCCAAGATCTATGATGGACAACATGGCAATGACATGGGTTATATTTAATATAGAGTGGCATGATTGCCCATGTGTGCATCATTCAAGGTATTCCATTAACAGTTGCTCATGCCAATTAGGTTGAAATATCGAGCCTGCTCATGACTCTTCTGGTAGATCATCAGGCTCAAAATGAGTGGTGAATGTTGGCTCCTTCCTTGTATGCCTTTTTAATCTCTGCATTATAGTTGGCCAACACTACAAAGTAAGGCATGTATTGTGTTTCTAATGTGGTAATTAGCCATTGATAGGATAGGTTCTGAAAATAAGAAGATTTTAGAACAATGTCTTCTAGATTGTAGAGCGACTGGATTTGTATAGTGACTCGATCATCGTGGGTTTGTCCTATCTGCTCTACTCTCTTGAGCCAATCTGGGACTTCTATCTCAAAGGTATTTCAGCCTCGACTGTGACACGCCCGCCAGTTACTAGCATCGGCTCATATGGTTCTTCAAAACTTTCTTCGACTGGAATCTCCACCACTATTTCGAGTTCAGGATCTTCAAGTGGAGAGGGTCGTCTCTCATATGGTAATAGGTATGCTAGTAGTTATGCCACTTGATTCCTAAGGGCTTCTAGTTCTTTTGTAGACTCTTGAGGGATGGCAGGCTCTAGTTGAGCTGTACCTACAGTGGTTAGTTGCTTTCTGAGGTCTGCACATTTGCATTCTAGCTTTTCATAGGATTCTAAAAAGTTGGCATGTTCCTCTAGTAATATTCGGATATGTTCTGAGGGAACATCTTGAAACTTGGTAGGGCTAATCTCTAATCCTGGGGTTCCTTCCATAGCTGCTTCAAGATTGTCTTGGTTTTGTTGTTGAAGTCACTTGTTCTCTTCCAATGCCGCAGACATGTGCTTCCTGAGAAGCCCTAGATTTCTTCATAATTTGGCATTGGTGAGATGTTGCTCATGCAGCATTGTCTCCAAGTCCTTAAGGGCTTGGGCAACATCTTTTTTCTTTGATTTTAACTCGACATGAGCTTGTTGTAAGATGGATTATTGTGCCTGCAAGGTTTTGTTGGTTGCCTCTAGTGTTGTGACTCTTGCTTGCAATATTTGGGATTCTGCATAGAAGGTAGCACTCCTATCTTTTAGTCTTTGATAATCCTGATGTAGCTGTGAGACACATTGAATGATTGTATTGAATGTATTGTATACAATATGAGATGCAAGGGAGACAAGTTGGAATGCAGGGGGAATGGGGATGGGAATGGTGGATGCACTGGAAGTTGGGTGCAAAGAGGTGGATGCAGATGAAGTTGGTGGTAGGGGAATGGGGGACGGTGGAATTGTGGGGGGAGGGGGAGGTGCGATGGGTGGTGAAATGTCCATAGGATTGGACAGTGTGGTACGTGCAGGAGCTATCATGTAAGTGGGCATGGTAGGTGAAGTGATTGTGGTATGTGTGTACAGTGAAGTGGGAGAGAGTGTTTGTTGTCCTAATATCTGTGTGTTGTGGCTACGAATGAAATCTTCCATGAACAAGATGTAATGGGATGGGGCGATGGTGGCCACTAAGGTGTAGGAAAAGAGTGAGGAGGCAAATGGGAAGTAAGGTTTTTGGGGAAGAGGCATGTGTGAAAGGGGGTATGCAGGGATGCCTAGACTACCTTTGGTGGGTCTTGGGTATCCTTCTATGCTAGGTATCAGTGGGTGTCAATGAGGGGTTCTATAGACCAAAATGGGGAGGTATATAGAGGGTTGGTAATCGAAGAAAAGGGGATGGTCTGGGAAGTTGGTTCACGGAAGGAAAAGGGTGTGATTGAGGTTGGGGTTAGGGAGCTTGTTATTATGACAAAGATTTCCTCAATGATTGATGGCAGGGGTGATGGAGGAGATGGAAGTTGTTGGGGTGAAATGGGTGATGTTTGTATAAATGTTTCAGCAGTAAGATTGATGGTGGCCGTAGAGGTAGCGGTTGGTTTGATGATTGCTTCGAGTTCGGAGACCAATATTTTTATGTTCTTGCTTGCCCGTGGCCTTGTTTGCACTCTGTGTTTATTGTATCGGATTGATTGTCAAACTCCGGTGTGCACAACCTCTTGGACTCCTAGTGACTCTATTAACAATTTGAGAGAAGTAATGAATTGAGGATCCACTCCTTCATCTGCAAGCATTTGTTCAATGAAGGCTTGACCTGATGCAAATGATATTCTATGCCTCCCTTGTACCACCTTGATTGTATCATGTAGATGTTGTAACTGGGTTGTGTAAGCCAGGGCACCTGCAAATTCAGGCACATCTAGTTCCTCTTCCTGATATCTTCCTTCGTGTTCATCATCATTCCCTTCAAACTCTTCATCCTCATCATCTTCTTCATCCTCATCAACGATGGTAACCGGTACTTGAGAGGTGGTTGCTTGTGGTTGAGAGCTTTCCATCTGTTGTTCCTCACCTGCCTCAAGATTCACTTCTCTTAGAATATGCTCAAAATCATCATTAATGAGCTCTTTCAAATGTACTCCGCCAAAATTCAAGGTCTGTGGAAACTGGCGGGAATAACAAGTCAGGGTCTTTAGTGCTGCATCTCAGGAGGCGTAGTGTTTTGCCTCCTTTTAAAAGGTGGTCCTGTGGCTGTTCTACCCTTGAAGTGTTGTAGCTTACTCCATATGAGAGCTCTCTGGATTGGAATGTCGTAAGCTAAGCATCTATAAATGATCCTAATCAATGCACAACATCCATATAAGACTGATTTGCATGGCCACCATTTGTGCGCTAGGTGGATTTGGTCAATAATCCAATTATTCATGTTAATTGTTAAGTTCTGAGTCTCTACAAGATGTAAACTGAATCGTATCTTCTTGGGTATCATAGTGAATTTGTCTTGAGCGGGGAAGGCAGTGCTCTATTCACATCCACAGGTGGACCGCAATGTTTGGTATCATGGCTACCATATCTTTGAGTTTAGAAAGGTTTCGGTTCTTCATGTTGTCTGGTACTAGAACCTCCTTCTCGATGGGTATGTGCATTCCTTTCATATCCAAGGCCTCCCGCACTAAGTTATTGGTTAACTTAAACCTCTTAAGCTCATTTCCTCTTGTTAGAGATGAGAGCACAAATGTGCTCAAAGCTTGGGGGTGCTTGCAAGGAGTCACGGTGTTGGTCAAATAATAACATCTCATGAAGTCACATTTGGGAAGTTGAGCACCAAAGTATGCATCTAATCCTGCATTCTGCCACACTAGGCGTAGTGCTTCTACATTTTGTAACTTTGCAAATTCTCGTGTAAAGAAATGATACTTCTTCTAGTTTTGCCTTCCAAAGGTACAAGCCCTCACCCAATGGTCCTGTTACTTCACTAAACCAATGAGAGGCTTTGCCTACAGGCATGGTATGGCCGCTCGAGGGGTCCTGTATAGGTACAATTTGTATAGCCTACAATTCCTTCAATCTTTTAGTTGTCTCAGGCATGATAGGTAAACTCTCCATATCAACAACCTACTGAGTTGTGCCTGCCTAGGAGTTGGTTCCTGCTACTTCAGCCATGTTATGCTTATCTGCTGGAAGAAGAGAGTCATATTAGCATTGCATCAAAAACATGATAATACCATGTTCCCTCTACAATACCAACATGCTACCGATGTGGTTAGGGCATTAGTGAGTGAGATGTTTCTTATGACTTGTAAGTGTTAGTTAGTAAGTTAGTGGTTTGTCCCTAGATGCATACTCTAGATGTGCATTGTACTCAGAATGCATCTATTCTTGTGTGAATGGGATTACAAACTTGGGTCAGGTGGTTTGATACAAGGTTTTATTCTCCAAACTTTTAGTGGGTGATTACATCTTTTGAGTGTGGTGACCTTTACATGTTTCTGACATATGACTGCTTGGATTTGAGACTTTTTGGGTACCCATTTCCAGACAGTCCTAGGTGTGATTTCATGTGTGGAAGTGTTGATTGCAAATATGTGCCTTGAAGTGTATGATGTGAGTGAGTGTGAGTGGCTATTCAAGCTTGGGAGCTTATGTGAAGCTACTTGGGCATATAGGCGGGTCTTGGGCACCCAAATTTATCATGCATTGGGATCAGCCTTCATTGACCGCTTTGGGACCCAAATAGAAATGGTCCATGTTGGGAAATTCCTGGAATACTTTTTCTTTGTAGTCCTTTCCCCGATAATTGGTTTGGTGCATCGTTGTGGTATAGCCTCTCAAGCAAGGGGTTTTTCACCCTTGCAAATCCAAATTTGCTTCACCCTTTGAGTCCTCTTGCTTCGTGCTCTCCAATGACTATGAGCATAGACCTCTGCTTCCTGTATCCATTTGGCTACTTTGTCTCCATCACTTTCGGAAAAGAAGGGAGTTCCATTGAATCCATGATTCCTTTGTTGAGAACCTCATCCTTCTACATCACAGAGTTTTGGATAAGAACAATATCTTTATCTTCATGTGTACTCCTAGAAGGACCAAGATTTGGTGCCTTTCCTAGCTCCTTGAGTGCATAATTTTCTAGCTCAATTGTGATGCGGTTTTGATCCACCTAGACCTGAAGAAGTCCACTTCTTAGGTTCAGGTTGACAGCATGATTATAGATCCAGTCTTGGTCTAGTATAAGAGATTCTATGAGATCCTCATCTTGACATGCTAGCACCTTCACTGTCATAAGAACATCTTGAATGTAAAGGGGAAGTGTAGCTCAGTGATGAGTAGCACCTCCTTTAATGTCAATCCGGGAAGACGTGAGGATGGTATGAAGACCTCGAGCAAGTGGAGGCACAAGTGCGTGAGTGAGAAGCACACAAGCATGCACACACATACACGCACACGCGCACACACGGCAAGACAAAGAGTGAGAAGCAATGGAGTTCTTAGATTACTTTCAAAAAGCTCTTACAAGTTCATTTCAATTACAATCTAACCTCAAAATGAGCTCTCTAGCTCTTTTTATAGTTTTTGACTAGGTTTTGGCCCTGTCCAGACCTAGTGTCCGGCCTAGTTAAAAATTAGGTTCCAGGGCCAATTTGAGGGCTTAAACGGAGTCTAAAAAATACGAAAATTGATATGTAGGTACTTCTAAGGCTCCTCAAGCTCAAGGACTCCTTGGCTTGCACAAAATGGAGCTACAAAAATATGAAATGGTATTTACAATGATTGTTAGTGATAAGAATCACTGTTATAAAGATGTTGATTTGGAAAAATTTGCAGGGCCTATCTGCTAGATTTGCGTCGACTGCTTTGTCTACTTACTCCTTCACCTCGCTCTGCCTCTCTCCACTGGCTTCCTTGTCTAGTCAGTCCTTGGGTGCCCATACTGCTCTCAACACCCCCCCCCCTCTCTCGCGTCTGTCGTCCCTGACAGACCCTTGTTGCTGGGAGTGTTGGATGTAATATTCCACAACCTGAGTGGCAAGCTGATGTTCTTGTAGGCGTAGTCCTCTGGCCAAGTCTGTCATCATACGATCCCAATCAATTGGTCCTGGAATGTCCGGATGTGGCAGACATAACTGATCTGCATGGATCGCTTGTTCTACTGCGAATAGGTGTAGCAAATGTGTGGGTCTGGGAATGAAAATTTCCGAATGATATTCCCAGAATCCCGTAGAGAACATTTCCTCAAATGTCTGCTTGAAGCATGCGGGTAAGTACTTTATTCGTGCATGCCAAGCAAAGATTATAGTGACCGAGGGGGTCTGACTCATGTCGTAGACTAAATCCTTGTTACCTTGAGAGAATCCAGGGGCAGAGATGTATGGAGCTTGTACATTCCGAAAGGTTTTGAAGACAATGGTCATGAGCTCGAATATTTTCATAGACATTTTTGCAGCTATGTCAGGTACATTATTTAGGCGAGTAGACCAGTGTCGAATTGTTGATATCATGTAAGCTACGGTTGGGGTCCCCCGAGGCGGAGCAAAATATGGATAGTTAACCCAAGCCGAGCATTCTTTATTGTTGCGTACCTTGATTGCAAATGCTTGCCAGGATCTGCGACGTACCACTGGGCAATAGCATGGATTATACTTGATATATAGTGGCATGGTTGCCTAGGTGCTCATCATCTCTGGGTAATCGGTTAGTAGACGTGCACGCCAATTAGGTTGGAAGATCGAGCCAGCACGTGCATCTGCCGGTAAATCCTCTAGCTCAAATTGAGTGGCGAATGTGGGCTCCTTCCCTGTATGTCTCTTGACTTCTGCATTATAATCATGTAGCAAGACAAAATACGGCATGTATTGTGACTCTGATGTTGTGATTAACCGTTGATGGGATAGATTTTGAAAGTAAGAAGACCGAAGGACAGTTTCTTCCATATTTGTGAGAGATTGCATTTGCACGGCCACACGATCATCATGTGTCTTACCCACTTTCTCGACCCTTTTGACCCAATCTGGAACTTGAATTTCTAAAGTGTCTTGTCCTTCCTCTGTAGTTCGACCACCGGGTGTCGGCATCGGCTCATATGGCTCTTCATAGCTGTCATCGACGGGGATTTCCACTACTGTTTCAGGTTCTGGTTCTTCAATGGGCGAGGGTGGCCTTTCATATGGTAAGAGGCGTGCTTGGAGTTCTGCCACCTGTTTCCGGAGGGTCTCTACTTCTTCTGTAGAGTGTTGCAAGATTACCGGCTCCTGTTGAGCTCTGGGGGCACTGGCTATCGTTTCTTTAGGTCTGCACATTCAGTCTCTAACTTTTCATATGACTCCAAGAAATTTGCATGCTCCTCCAGTAAGATGCGAATGTCTTCCGATGGGACTGCTCTATATCTGGTAGGGCTAATGGTTTCTCCTGCAGTGCCTTCCATAGCCGCTTCAAAGTTGTCTTGGTTTTGTTGTTGAAGCCTCTTGTTCTCTTCTAGTGCTGTTGCCATATGCTTCCTTAATAGCCCAAGGTTGTGTCTGAGTGTAGCATTAGATATCATTTGCGCTTGGAGCACTGTTTCTAATTCCTTGACTGCTTGGTCATCTACTGTTGATGTCTTTGATTCCAATTCGGAGTGAGCCTGCTGTAAGGTTGTATGCTCGGTTAGGAGCGCTTGGTAATCAGTTTCAAGAGTGGTGACTCTAGCTTGCAGACGTTGAGATTCTGCCTGGAGGGCAGCAGTACGTTCTTCCAACTGATGGTATTCTTGTTGTAGTTGATGTGCACACTGAAGTAATGTGTTGAACGTGCTATTTACATTATGAGATGCAAGGGGAAAAGTTTGAAATGCAAGGGAGGTGGGATTGGGTAGGGGGGTAGTGAATGCTGTGTGTGCCAATGATGTGAGTGGTGAGGTGGGGGGTAAGGGAGGGGGAGATGGTGGAATCGTGGGGAGAGGTGCTGTGGTTGGTGAAATGTCCATTGGGTCAGACAAGGTGGTGTGTACAAGGGCTACCATGTAGGTGGGTATGGTAGGTGAAGTGAGTGTGGTGTTCGTGTAAATTGATGTCGTTGCGAACAGCGGGGAAATGTGCCTCTGAAACATTGGAGAGCGGATGAACTGCTCCACAAAGGACGGGTATTGGGGTGGTGAGGTCAGGTTGAAAGAGGTGTAGGGGCCAGATGGGAAGTGAGGGTCATGGAATGGAGGTACCCGTAGTGGGGAATAGGCTTAAAAACACAGGGTGCCTTCAGTGGGTGCCGGGTTTCCAACCACACTTGGAATTATGGGATGGCCAGTTATGGGTTCGGAGGATAGAAGGGTTGAAGCGTACAAGGGATTGGTGGCGAAGAAGAAGAGGGTGTCTTGTGAGGTGGGTTCTCGAAATGAGAATGATGTGAATGAGGATGGGTTATAAGTGAAGGTAGAGGTGATGACTGTCGTTTCTTCCGTGGTGGGAGGTGGTGGTGGGGGTGGAGAAGGTGGTGATGGAGGATGCTGGGGTGAGATGGGTGATGTCTGAACGAAGGTTTCAGCAGAGAGGTCAGTGGTGGTTGTGGGGGTAGCTGTGGTTTCAATGGGTACTTCTTGTTCTGTGACGGGTATCCTGATAGTCTTACCTGCTCGTGGTAATGAGTCAACTCTGCGTTTGTCATACCTCGCGGACTGGCGGACTGCAGTGTGGACAGCCTCCGGAACTCCTAAAGATTCTGACACTAATTTGAGGGTGTCAATGAAATGTTGGTCCACCCCTTCATCTGATAGCATTTCTTGCATCAAAGCTTGACCTAATACAAGAGAGAGTTGATGCCTTTCTTGTACTGCTTTGATTGTGTCGTATAACCTTTGTAGTTGAGCTGTATATGTTGGTGCACCTACAAGTTCTGGCACTTCTTGTTGCTCCTCTTGATGCTCTTGATCATAATCCTCCTCATCTTCCTCCTGTTCTTCATCTCCACCAACCTCTTCATCCACTTCAACTGTTGTGACAGGTGCTTGGGAGGTTGTGGCCTGCGTTTGCACGTTCTCCACTTGTTGTGCCTCTTCTGCCTCCAGCTCTACATCTTGTAATAATTGTTCGAAATCTTCATTAGTGAGTTCTTCCAAAGGTGCACCACTGGGAAATTCAAGATCGGTTGGGATAGGAGGGAATATCAAGGTGGAACCATCGGTGCTGCGTCTTGGAAGTCGGAGTGTGAATGGTCGGACTCTTCGGGGTGGAGGGGTAACGTCTGGTGTTAGGGTGGCTCTACGTGGTTGAGCACATGGGACTTGGACAGTGCCTCTCATCTTCTTAGAAGGGGGTCCAGTGGATGTCCTGCCTCTAAACTGCTCTACACAATTCCACATTAGGGCCCGTTGAATAGGAATGTCATAAGCCAAACACCTATAAATGATTCTCGTCAGAGCACAACAACCATATAAAACCTGTTTCCGCGGCCATCGTTTGTGAGCTAGGTGTATCTGATCAATTATCCAGTGGGGTAAGTTGATGGTGAGGCTCTGTGTCTCTGCCAGATACAAACTAAACCAAATCTTTTTGGACGGCATGGTGAATCTATCTTGTGCCGGGAAAGCAAAGTGTTGCATGCACATGCGAAGGTGTATTGCAATATTAGGTGTCATGGACACCATGTCCTTGAGTTTGGTGAGACTTCGATTCTTCATGTAATCCGGTACTAGGGTTTCCTTTTCTGTAGGAATATGCATTCCGTGCATATCTAGAGCCTCTCTCACCAAGTTGTTTGATAGCCTGAACCTCTTAAGCTCGTTCCCCTTTGTCAGAGATGGAATCACAAATGAGCTTGCACCTTTTGGGTTCTGGTTTGGAGTCAAGGTGTTGATGAGGTAGTAGCATCGCATGAAGTCAGGCTTTGGGAGCCGTGCACTGAAATATGCATCCAATCCTGCCTTTTCCCATATCGAACGTAGACCTTCTGCATTTTGTAATTTCTCGAATTCTCTTGTAAAGAAATGGTATCTGCCTTGCTTCCCATTGAAGTCCAACTCTGATTCCCATAGGTACGTTCCCTCACCCAAGGGTCCTGCCACTTCAGTAAACCAGTGGGAAGTTTTCCCTACGGGCATGGTGTGGCCACGCGGAGGGTCCGCAATAGGTATGATTTTGATGGCCTGCAATTCTTCTGGTCTTTCATTTATCTCAAGCAAAACGGGTAAACTGTCTAAATCCACCACTTGCGGGCTCGTTTCTGTGTGAGAGCTAGTTCCTGCTGCCTCAGGCATGTTGAAAACTTCGCAGTTGGTTCTGTGAGAATATATGAAGAAATGTTAACATTGCAATGGACACAAAAATGACACGGTATCCCCTATTACAACATTAACCTAAGGTTCGGGAGAGGTTAGGGGTTAATAAGTGTTCGGTGCTTGTGTGTGTAGTTAGGAATTGAGTAGACCTAAGAGCTAAGCGGAATGATGTGGTGTGAGAGCGAAGTAGTTAGTAGGTGGACATGGATTTACAATTGGGGTCCGGGGGTTTATTACAAGTTTTAGGTTGCCAAATGCCATGGATGGCTTTTGGTTTTGGTTTTGTGGAGATTCGGGAGGGTTGCATGAGTAATTCTGCTGGGAGTTGTTGTGTCATTGGGACCCATTTACGAGTGAGTCTGTGCGTGCTTCTAGGTGGCAGTGTGTTCGAGTATGTCAGACAAGAGTGGGTGGCGGCTGCTTGAGCGAGTGAACCCTGTCGTGTATAATGGGAATTGTGTGGGGTCAGTTGAGCCCGCAAGCAAGCCTTAGGCACCCAAAGTTGTCTTGCTTGTGGGTCAGCCTTCATCGACTTCTTGGGTACCCAAATGGGTTTCACTTTGTTAATAGAGGTTTTAGGAGTCCTCTTATTAGCATCAGGTCGTTGATTACTAATAGGAAATTGAGACCGTTGTTGCGACTTAGTTACGGTCGGCAGCTCGTCTTTCCGCACCCACATTTGTTTCATCGGCCGAGTTGTTCTGCTTCGCGCATTCTTTTGGTCTCTCGCCTAGAGAATCTTCAGTGATTGATCTGCCCTTAGTTGCTGCCTCCTTCTGGCCTTTGGAAAAGAATGGAGTTCCATTGTGGTTCTGACTCCTTCTTTGAGATCTTCGTTCTTTTGTATCACATAGCCTTGGACAAGAACAGCATGGTCAACTTCATGTGTACCCCTGGAGGGACCAGGAGTCCGTGTCTTTTCTAGTTCCTTGAGTGCTCCATTATTTAACTCAATTGTGATTCTAGTCTGATTCACCCATACCTGAAGAAGTCCACTTCTTAGGTTTAAGTTGACTGCTTGGTCATAGATCCAGTCTTGACCCAAGACAAGGGGTTCAATGAGGTCTTCATCTTGACACACTAGTACTTTAACTGTCATTGCCTCATCATGAATATAGAGGGGAAGTTCCACCTCGCCCATGCAAGGGGTTTCCACGCCTCCCAATCCTATGAGATATGCTTCCACAGGATTGACAGTTAATTGCAACTCAAGACAATTTAACAGCACTAATGGCTGCACCTGAGTCAATCAAGGCTCTTACAGTCCTTGCACTCTTTCCTTGCCCTATATCTAAGGTTATGAAAGGACGTCGATCAGTTATCCTATGTGAGCTAACACCTGAAACTTCGCACATAGCCACGTGATATCCTGGATCTGCATATGCATCTGGCACAGGTTGCTCTCTACCTTGTCTTCTTAATTTCATTCTCTGTATGCGCTCTAGGGCTTCTGCTTGAGCTTCTTCTCGAATTCGTTTTTCCTCCTCTTTACGTTGCTTAGCAGTATTGAGTCGACTTAGCATTTCCTCCGTGAGGGGTTCTTGATACAACTTGACTCTGCATCCGCTAATATAGTTTGGGAGAACATCACCCTCTAAAGTGGCTAGTTGTACTGCTCCACTTGTGGAGATCCTATTGATGATCATAGGTCCCTAGCCTCTCTTCTCCATTTCCTCGCATGTTGCTTCAATGTGTAGACTAAAACTAAGTCGCCTGCCTTTAAACCTTTATCCTTAACGTGGGCATCAAAGTAGGCCTTCTGTCGTTTCTTACCTGCATATATCCCTGCAGCTGCTCTCAGTCTTGTTTCCCCTAATCGTTCAAGGTCAAAGAGTCTAGAGGAGAGTTCATGACCCGTCCATTCGTGCTCTTGTGCTACTTTTAATGTAGGTATTAAGAAGTCCAAAGGTAGCACGGCGTTTTGGCCAAACACCATCTGAAAGGGGGTGGCTTGGAGTACCATCTTGTAGGCGACTCGGTATGCCCAAACAGCATGGTGTAGCTGTTTGTCCCAATCAGAGCGTTTAGTGTTCACTAATTTGGTCAGTACATTGCATAAGATCTTGTTGGTGCTTTCGGCTTGTCCATTAGCTTGAGGGTGATAGGGGGCAGACTTCTTATGAACTACCAAGAATTCTTGGAGTAGATTTTCAATCACTTCGTTCAAGAAGTGAGTGCCTCTATCACTTACTAGCTCTATAGGTAGCCCATATCTAGTGAATACATTCTCAAATAAAAACTTAGCTGTTGTTTGAGCATCGTTCTTCGTTGTGGCTTTTACCTCTACCCACTTAGTTAGATAGTCTGTTGCAACAATGATATATTCTGCATGAGAACCCTTAGCTGGGGGATTAATAGGACCTACAAAGTCTATTCCCCACTTAGAGAATGCACGTCCACCCATCATGGGTTTCAGTGGCATCTCATCTTTACGTATAGGATACTGAGTTCTCTGGCAAACATCACACCGTTTCACATAGGTATGTGCGTCCATGTGAAGGGTCGGCCACCAAAAGCCCGCAAATAGTATTGCCTTGATCACCCGATCTGGTCCAAAGTGTCCTCCTACTACACCTTGGTGAGCAGTGTCCAAGATCTTGAGATACTCACTCTCATGGACACATAGTCTCAGGTAACCGTCTTTACCACGTTTGTATAGATTATCACCAATAAGTGAGTAATCCTGGGCTTCTTGTTCTAAACTCCTTTTCCTAGCCAGAGTCATGTCTAGAGGGCATGTTTTCGTCCGTAGGAAGGATACTAGTGGTTCACTCCAATCTGGCACTATGGACACTTGATAAAGAGCGGCATGTTCCACCGATGGTTTAGTGCGACAGATTGGGCATTCTTTGCACAACCTTTGGACATCTGCTTCCATAGTTGGCCAATGCACTCCGAGTCTCCTTAGTGTCTGTAGGGTTCGTTGTTTTGAGTAGTGTTGCTCTAATGCACCTACATGTGCTAATTGCAACCACTTCGCATACTCGTCCTCTTCTACACAACAAGCCAAGATTCCTTGATCTGTGTGCTTGTACATACTTCCTGCCATGATGTGATACTTTTGGGCTTTTACTACCTCCGTATCCTGCGTGTTTATTACTGGATGGTTAGGTCCGTATGTCAATACTGGCACTAATGGCTTAGCCCACTGCGGTACCACTTCCAAGTTAAACAAGTAAGCATCAGGAAGGTCATCTCATACTCCTTGTGGGGCTTCTCCAGATGTGAGCCTAGAAAGATGATCAGCTCTCAAATGAGTCCTCCCTTTCCTTACCACAACCTCGAAATCATATTCCATTAGTAAGAGAAACCATCTTACTAATCTTCCTGTATTGCATGGCTTGTTCACTAGATATAACAATGCTTGGTGGTCAGTAAAAAATTTAAATTTATTTGCAAGCAGATAATGTCTAAACTTTTTAACCGCATACACCATGCCTAAGCCTTCTCTCTCAGTAGTGGTATAATTTCGTTCAGCTGCATTCAATTGTCTACTGGCATAGGCAATTGGAAGATCCATATTACCTTCACCCGTAGGTTGCGCGAGTACACATCCAATAGCATAATTGGATGCATCCACGTGAACATGGAAGGGCTTGTTCCAATCTGGTGTGGTCAAGATTGGTGCCGAACATAACCTTCGTTTAAGCTCTTGGAAGGAGTTCTCACATTCATCAATCCACTCAAAGTTAGTCAGAAGTCCGTACATGGGCTTTGCAATGACAGCATACATGTGAATGAACCGGCGGTAGTAACCACAATGTCCCATGAAAGCTTGTACTTCCTTGACATTCCTTGGCCTTGGAAGCTCGGCTATGGCTCTCACTTTCTCTTCATCAGTGGATATGCCATTCTTTGACACTATGTGTCCTAGAATCTTGCCTTGCCTGACCATAAAAACGCACTTTTCTGGGTTCAGGCAGACTTGATATTCTCTACATTTGTCAAAGATTTGTCTGAGTTCAGGAATATGGGTTTGTCTAATGTTGGAATGAGCACAAAGATCATCAACATAGACTTCTAAATTCTTCCTCAGGAACTCCTTAAATACATGGCACATTAGTCTCTGGAAGGTAGCTGGTGCATTGGTAAGCCCAAATGGCATTACACGAAAGGCAAATACACCCCACTCTGTGGCAAAAGCTTTCTTATGCTGATCTTCTGGAGCTATGGCTACTTGATTGTAGCCCGAAAATCCATCGAGGAAGCTGTACACTTCCTTGCCTGCTACTCTTTCTAAGAGATGCTCTGTGATAGGAAGCGGGTAGTTATCTCGAATTGTGGCTGCATTAACCTTCTTCAAGTTAATGCATACACGCAGCTTGCCATTCTTCTTGGGCACCACTACGATGGGGGATACCCACTCAGTGTGCTCAATTTCATAGATAAATCCAGCTTCAACCAGTCTATCTATCTCCTCTTTGATCTTGGCAGCGTAATTATCGTTATATGTATAGGGCTTTTGCTTAGAGGGTTTAGCATCTGAGGTCATGGGGATAGTGTGTGAGCATATGTCAGGTCAACACCTTTCAAATCCTTGTAACTCCAAGCGAATACATCTCTGTATTCTCTTAGCAAGGCAATTAACGCATGCTCTTCTTCCTCTGTTAGGTCATGGCCTATGTACGTGCATCTCTCCTCTCCTTCTTCTAGGGCCACTACTATTTTCTTGGTGGTTTCTTTGTTATCATAGGCCTCTCCTACTTGTGCCTCTCGTTTAGGCATTCTTATCATGACTCTCCTGTCGTCTATCTCATACTTCTTAAATTTTCTGGGACCTCAAACAAAGATTCTTCCTCTTCTGGTGAGACTTCTCTCTTCTTTCGTTTCTTTCCTTCTTCCTTCGGAGTCACATGTGTTGCTAATCTTACATCATTTGTAAGCTCTCCATGCCTCTGGGGTTGAAATTCTACTTCATGAAAGTATTCTTCATCTGATGCAAATGGTGGGTCCATAATGATTGACTCTAGATCGGAGTCACTTGCATCCTCAAATGCATCAGGGCTAGGTTCGCATTCTTCTAGAACTGCCTCTCCCATGATTGGCTCTATGGAGAAGACTGAAATGTCATAGCCATCCTCATCACAGTGAGGTGTCCATTGTTCCTCATTGATGGCTACATCCATTGTTGCTAGGATTTCTGCCCAGCCATGGGGTTCAAATTCTTCGTCCGAAAAAACTACGGGTGCATAGGCTGGGTCTTGGATTGATCTATGGGTTTCTTTTGCACCTATCTCCCTGGCTTTTTCTCTCTTCTCTTCTTCTACTGCTACCTTACACATCCATAAGTGAGTGTCTTCATGCATCCATGAGGATCCTGACCCTATGGAATGCACCGATTCTGTATCAGCTTTGGCTCTATGGATGGGATTCCATTGGATGGGAGGTACATCTCTATGAGAGTAATCTTTGAGATTTACTTTGGTTGTAACACTTAAGTGTTGCAAATACAAGGAGTTGGTTCCCCAGTCCTGTACCACTTGCAACTGTCGCATAAATGGTCTTCCCAAAATCATCTCATAGGCATGGTTCTTGCTAAAATCACATATGGCAAAGGTGTGCTCGAACTCGACACCACAGGTGGTGAGAGTTATTCCTTCTAGCAATCCTAAGGGTCTCTCAATATGACCATCTGCCATCTGCAATTTCATTCTCGTTGGCCTGAGTGCTGGCTTGCCCCAACGCTTCCATAGGGAAGTGGTGGCAATTGCAACTCCTGCACCTGAGTCCAAAATTGCCTTGGTGGTGTACTCCTGGTAGGTAATGGGAAGATAGGTTTCCCTTCTTCACCTTCACACATATCTCCTATCTTATCCAAGGGTATTTCTGGCACTGTCCTTTGGGATCCTACCTGGGAACGAGGTTTTACGATCTCTGGTACTTGTTTGGCGACATGTTTCCATAATTCAGGTCTAACCTTGAGTAGCTCTTCTAACTTGAGATTGCACTGCACTTTAGTGTTTTTCACTACCTCTGTGTTCCTAGGTAAGACTGAGTCCTCATTTCGTACCATGACCGTGGGTGCTCTCATACAAGTAGACTTAGCTTCCCATGGGCCTGTGAAGTGGGGTAATTCTTGTAGAGAGTTAGACTCAAAGTCTAGTCTGTCCTGAGAGTGGGTGCTCTCCTGCTCCTCATAAATGGATGGGATGTCTTGTGGGAATTGGTCGCGTGCATCATCCACAAGTTCAATAGGAGGAGGGACTTCACTCTCTTTAGCCCATTTGTCTTCTTGAATCTCGCGTAGGAATTCTAGTGTGAACCGATTCATAGAAGATGATGTGTCTGGCTCCGTAGAGTTAGGCACATAGGCTTCAGGCACATAGGCTTCCTGAGCAAGAATGCTTAATCTTTCACTTGCCTTGTCCTTGTGTTGAGAGGCGGGTTCCTTTTCTGATTGTGCAATCAGCTTCTCTATTCTTTCTAACAGTCCATCAAAGTGCAACTGTGTCTTCGATGAACTAGAGATGTTAAATAGGTGACTGGCCTCAAACATGGTCTGAGCCAATTCCACCATCTTAGCACAAATTTTGGTTCGTTCTAACTCTAGTTCTGCTCTTGGGTAACACTTTTCATGATCAGTTACGTTTGGCCCTTCTTGGATTCTGGCCTGATATGCTTTAAGCATCATATTAAGGTCTTCGGGAGTGGGATCTGCTAGGACTGATCCTACTCTAGGGGGTGGTGGAATTAGTTGAGGCGGGTCGGAAGGTGGCGGGTTGGATGGAGTTGGGAATGGTGGAAGTGGGGTAATGTGAGAGGGAGTTTGAGATGTGAGTTCAATTATCCTGACCTTTGTTTCTCTGAGGCTTTCCTCGAGTTCACTCATCTTTTTTGCCCATTGCCGTTTCATTCTTTCACGGCTATCTCTCCAAGCTCTAGTCCTCTTTTTTGTCATGCTCTCTGTTTCACTAACATCTGGGCTCTTCTCCTGGTTTACCCCTGGGTTTTGCTGCAATGCTTGAGCTCTAGTGATCACTTGCACGGGTGTAGTGGAAGTGACACTTCCTGTGGAATCTACCACTAACCCAATAACGTTAATAGGAGTAATTTTTGGCATATTATTAGGATTCTTGGGGCAGTCTCGTAAGAGATGATCCTTTCCACACTCTTGGCAAAAACCCTGAATCGTCACTGACTCGGGTTGTGTAGGTGGAGGCAAGGGACAATCACGAATGAGGTGATCCCCCTGACATCTGTAGCATGGTCCTCTAGGGAAAGGGGGTCTTACCTGCCTAGGTTGAGGTCTAGGGTTGGGGTTTGCATACATGACGTTTGTGTAATCTGACTCCCAACTAGGTTCATTTGGCTCTTCACTATAGTAGGACTCACCATGTTCAGGAGATTGCATGTAGTAAGCCTGGGGACTATCAACATGTGTAGAATCAAAGCTATGGTCACTGGGATCACTTTCTGAAAGCACTGGTGTTACAGGGACTATAGCTCTATTCAGGTTTTCTTCTGCAACATCATACTTTACCGGAATCACATTAGCTGGAGCTGGGGGTTGTTGTGCTAGCACAGGCTGAGGCCTTTGTTGGTTTTGATAGGGTTGGTAGGTTTGTTGAGGCCTAGCATACTGCTGAGGTGGGTACTGGTTCTGGTATCTTCCTTGTTGAGGGTATGGCTGTGGGTACGTCTGCCTAACGGTTTGCTTATTGTAGGGGCAATCTTGCGCGGTGTGATTGGTGTACCTTCGTTCTATAGTGCAGTACTGGCTACTAGGATTAACTTGGGGTTGAGCCATAATGGGACATACATTCGCCATGTGGTCGCCACCACAAGTATAGCACCTTTTCACAGGGGCAAACCTTGGGATTTGTTTGTTAGTGACACCTAATTTCTGAGCTACTTTCTCTGCAAGTTCCTCAATTGATGTGGATTGCGTGGAAGAGAGGTTAGAGGCACTATCTGAATCTTTGTATATCTTGGAAAGCTCTAACTCCTCCCCTAGGTTATCCTCGATGTCAATGCACATGCGCACACACTCTTCTATGGTCCTAGGGTCCTTCAAGTACACATAAGATCTCAATTTAGTACTTAGCAATCCATCCAGGAATAAAGCCACTTGCTTAGCTGGTGTGGGTAGCTCCGAAACAGGGCATCTTTCTAAGTATTGCCTAAATCTTCTTCCTGCAAGTCTCACGGTTTCTTGAGGGGTTTGCTTGAAGCTGTGAATCAGCGAGGAGGTATTATGCCTTATGCCACTCTTAGAGAATTCAATAATGAAAGCCTCTAGGAGTTGGTCTATGCTCCTGAACTGCCTCTCATTTAGTGGCTGAAACCATGTCAGGGCAGTGTTCCTAAGGGTCAGACCAAAGGCATTGTACTGCGTGAATAGATCCTCCACTTGTTCAGCTCTCAGGACTTGCCTAAACTCAGCCACATGATCGTATGGATCTCCAGTGCCATCGAAGTAGTTCTTCATGGACTTAACTAGCTGAGTCGGTCTCAAAGTCCTTGTGTGCTCTCTAGGTCGTGGTAGAGGGAACTCATCCGCATTTCTTTGATTCCTGTGAGCTCTAAGTATCTCAGGTTCTACTCTATTTGTTTCCGTCCTCGTTCTTTCTCTGCCCACTGGGTTGGCAAAGCTTACTTCTGGTCTATCTCTACTTCTGTCTCTTTGCATTCCATGAGCTTGGGATGTTCCAGCTCCAGGGTGACCATAGGATACATTCGATCTTGGTTGGGGGAAAACGAATTCACCCTTCCAAGTGTAAGCATGCCTATCATTTTCTGTCACCACAAAGGTCCTCTCCGAAGCGTGATCTAAGTAGGTCACTCTACCTGGGCAATCAGGATCCTTAAACTCATAGATCATGATTGTTCCTATATCAATTGGCCGATCAGGTTTGTACCTCCAAAAGGCTTCGTCAGTCTCTCGATTGAGGAGCAAATCTATGCTCTTATTATCCTGGGGAATCCACTCCGGTGTGATAATCCTAGTGAGAACCGATTTACCTCGAGGGGTTCTAGGTTCTGTACCCATGTTTCCTTGCTCCAGGTCACCTAAGTCTGCTTCGGGGATCACATTTCCAAATTCGTCCGTCCTATCTGGGTGACTGGTGACTACGTATATGGTTCCTTCTTTGTCCAAGTATGCTCCATTTTCAAACTTGACAGCTGGGTGCTCTAATCCAATGGATTGATCAGGATTCTTAATCTGTACCACAGATCTTCCTAGGCCGTCCTCATAGATGCTGGCACCTAATCAGTTGGTCCTAAGGTATTCCAACTGCGTTTTGTAAGGACCTTCTACCCTATCCAAGTATGGCACTCCTGAACTTCCTGTAGGTCTCTCCATACCTTGAGACATCTCGGATTCACTAGTCTCAGAACTTGGGTAGTATGAGTGGTGGCTCAGCTGCTGGGCTCACGACCTAGCAGTGTGGTTGACACTAGCCTCTGAAGACCTAAGGCTTTGTCTATCCCTTACTAGATGTCGCCCTGATCTAAGGTTCATAAGCGTAGCTGAATAGCCCAATTTTGCCCAAGTACAACCTCGTTGCAGAGTCCTCTTGTGTTAGTTACTTGATTCTTTTTAGTTGATTCCCGTGTTAAAATTCTTGTCTGATATCACGTCGTAAGGTATATTTGAGTGTAGTTCCGCACTTAAAGCTGCTCGTTCCACGTTAAGTTCTTTTCCTTTAAAGTTCTCGATAGTACAAAGATTATGTCCTTAACTTGAACTTGAGAGTTTAGGTCTGCTTCAACTTGATAATTGCCTATCGTCGCCCTGACTTACTCCTACCTCTAGTCGTTCTTAGCCTAAGCTAGGAATTGACAGAGAGGGTTGAAAGTTTCCAACCTTTTGTTTCCTGCTTGGTTGCCCTTGAATGCCCAGGAAGTGTGTTCCCAAGCTTGCACTTACACTTGCTTAGAACGCCTTTCGATGCTCTCAATAGATCTGTAGAGTTCCAAAGTTAGCTTTAATATTTAAATTCCAAAGACAGAACCAATGATTCTCATTCCTGTAGCACAAATACTAATTTGCATAGTGAATTTTAGGAAAACAATTCTTAAGACCCCTGACTTTGATCCCCCTGGGTATGGTCAAATTCAAAATACCCTAGCTAAAAATCAACGCATTATCTTTATAAAAAACAGTTGAGGGCGTGTAGTATATGCCACGAGCTTTCCAACAAGCCCTAGAGCTCAAAAAATGGATTTCGTATGAAAAAGTTATGACCGTTCAGGGTTCTAGGGTTAAGACAGGGTTCAAACAGGATCACTGTGCAACAGGTTTTCCCCAAGTTGTTTTCCTAAGGCCTCCTTATGTGCTCTAGAGTAAAATGTTTATGCCCAAAATTAGCCCAACTCTTCAATTAAAAAACCCAAAAAAATTGGCTAAAATTGGTTGTCAATCGCGATCGACAGGGCTGTCAATCGCGATGGACAGAGTATCAATCGCGATGGACAGAGCAGGCTGTCAATCGCGATGGACAGAGTATCAATCGCGATGGACAGAGCAGGCTGTCAATCGCGATGGACGTGCTATCAATCGCGATGGACAGGCAGTCGGTCGCGATGGACAGGCAGGCTGTCAGTCGCGATGGACAGGCTGTCAATCGCGATGGACAGGCAATCAGTCGCGATGGACAGGCTGTCAGTCGCGATGGACAGGCAATCAGTCGCGATGGACAGGCTGTCAGTCGCGATGGACAGGCTATCAATCGTGATGGACAGGCAGTCGGTCGCGATGGACAGAGCTGTCAATCGCGATGGACTGAAATTTTGCAAGATTTTTAAAAATTTTTGTGGAAATGTGGTGTGCAGGGTCTCTAGTCCACTGTGGTGCACTCAGATTTACCAAAAGATGAAAATTTCTGTCAATCGCGATCGACAGGAGTCGGCGACTGCGAGACAGTTCTGCACATTTCCGTACCTGTGCGGCGTGCTGGAGGGGATGATGAAGCTGAAACCTGCAAGAAACTCCAACAAGCATGCAGAAAATAGCACACAACAGTTCGCTCTCTCGCTCTCTCTCACAAGTGAAATGAAGGAAATGAAAGGAGGAAGAGGATATAGTCAAAAAACTGAAATTTTCGCGATGATGGAAGTGGAGGTGGAAGATGGGGATGATGATGATGGTGATGATGGTGGTAAGGTAAGAAAGAGAAAAATAGGAAAAGTAAAGAAATTACCTACAACGCCAACGTCTCCAATCTACGTCTTACCATCACACGCTCGTCCTCAAAGCTCGATCCCCGGCAACGGCGCCAAAATTTGGTGTAGCTCAGTGATGAGTAGCACCTCCTTTAATGTCAATTCGGGAAGACGTGAGGATGGTATGAAGACCTCGAGCAAGTGGAGGCACAAGTGCGTGAGTGAGAAGCACACAAGCATGCACACACATACACGCACACGCGCACACACGGCAAGACAAAGAGTGAGAAGCAATGGAGTTCTTAGATTACTTTCAAAAAGCTCTTACAAGTTCATTTCAATTACAATCTAACCTCAAAAATGAGCTCTCTAGCTCTTTTTATAGTTTTTGACTAGGTTTTGGCCCTGTCCAGACCTAGTGTCCGGCCTAGTTAAAAATTAGGTTCCAGGGCCAATTTGAGGGCTTAAACGGAGTCTAAAAAATACGAAAATTGATATGTAGGTACTTCTAAGGCTCCTCAAGCTCAAGGACTCCTTGGCTTGCACAAAATGGAGCTACAAAAATATGAAATGGTATTTACAATGATTGTTAGTGATAAGAATCACTGTTATAAAGATGTTGATTTGGAAAAATTTGCAAGGCCTATCTGCTAGATTTGCGTCGACTGCTTTGTCTACTTACTCCTTCACCTCGCTCTGTCTCTCTCCGCTGGCTTCCTTGTCTAGTCAGTCCTTGGGTGCCCATACTGCTCTCAACAGGAAGCTTCACCTCGCCCATGCAAGGGGTTTCCACACCTCCCAATCCTTTGAGATATGCTTCTATAGGATTGACACTTAATTGAAACTCTTGACAGTGAGAAAGACTCATTGCACGTGGTTGCACCTGAGTCAATCAAAGCTCTTACAATCCTTGCACTTTCTCCCTGTCCTATCTCTAGGGTCACAAAAGGATGTTGGTCAACTATTCTATGGCAACGCAAACCGTATGCTTCACACATGGACATGTGATATCTTAGAGCTTCATAAGCATCTGACCTAGGTTGATCTCTACCCTCTCTTCTCAATTTCATTTGTCGGATGCATTCTAAGGCTTCTACTCGTGCTTCTTCTCAAACTCGTTTTTCTTCTTCCTTACATTTCTTGGCAATATCGAGTCGTTTTAGTGTTTCCTCTGTTAGGGGTTCTTAATATAATTTGACTTTTCATCCACTTATGTAACTAGGTAGGATGTCATCTTCTAGAGTGGCTAATTAGACAGCTCCACTTGTTAATATTCTGTTAATAATCATGGGTCTATAGCCATGCTTCTCCAGCTTCCATGCATGTTGCTTTAATGTATACACTAAGACTAAGTCTCGTGCTTTCAAGCCCTTATCTTTCACATGGGTGTCAAAGTATGCTTTTTGTCTTTTCTTGGCCACATAAATCCCTGATGCTGCTCTTAATCTCATTTCACCTAAGCGTTCCAGATCAAAGATTCTAGATGAGAGCTCATGGCTAGTCCATTGGTGCTCTGGTGCTATTCTCAGTGTGGGTATCAGGAAACCTAATGGTAGCACTACATTTTGGCCAAATATCATCTGAAAGGATGTGGCTTGAAGTATCGTTTTATAGGCCACTCCATATGCCCAAACAACATGGTGTAGCTGTTTGTCCCAATCATAGCACTTATTATTCACCAATTTCATCAATACATTACATAGTATCTTATTCGTGCTTTCAGCCTGGCCATTGGCTTGTAGGTGATAGGGGGTCGACTTCTTATGAACCACCATGAATTCTTGTAACAAGTATTCAATGACTTCATTCAAGAAGCGGGTGCCACGATCGCTCACCAATTCTATTGGAAAACCATATCTTGTGAATACATTCTCAAATAGAAACTTGGCTATAGTATGTGCATCATTCTTTCTTGTTGCCTTCACTTCCACCCATTTAGTCAGATAATCAATGGCCACAATGATGTATTCAACATGTGAACCCTTATCTGGGGGATTAATTATACTGACAAAGTATATTCCCCACTTAGAGAATGCACGTCCACCCATCATAGGTTTCAATGGAATCTCATCTTTGCGTATCGGATACTGAGTTCGCTGATAAATATCGCATCGCTTCATATAGGTATGTGCATCCATGTGAAGTGTTGTCCACCAAAAACCTATAGAAATTATTGCTTTGAGCACCCTATCTAGTCCAAAGTGTCCTCCTGCCACACCTTGATGAGCACTTTCTAATATCTTAAGATACTCACTCTCTTGGACACACAACCTAAGATATCCATCTTTTCCTCCTTTGTATAGATTATCACCTATGAGTGTGTAATCTAGTGCTTCTTGCTCTAAGCTCCGTTGTCTCGCCAATGTCATTTCCTGAGGGAATGTTTTTGTCCTCAAACAATTTACCAATGGCTGACTCCAATCTGGTACTAAAGACACTTGATATAGCATAGCATGTTCCACAGGTGGTCTAATAGTACAGGTTGGGCATTCCTAGCATAACTTATGGATATCTGCTTCCATAGTTGACCAATATATCCCTAACCTTTGAAAAGTATATGTGTTTGGAGTGATGTTGTTGCAATGCACCTACATGTGCTATTTGCAACCACTTTGCATGTTCATCTTCATCTACCCAGCAAGCCAATATGCATTGATTGGTGTGCTTATACATGTTGCCTGCCATGATGTGGTATTTCTGAGACCTCACCACTTCTTTATCTTTGGCTCTCAATATAGGATGTTTGGGTCCTAATGTTAGAATAGGCACTATAGTCTTAGCCCAATCAAGGAGGCACTATAGTCTAGATTGAATAAGTAAGCATCAATAAGGTCATCTGATACTCCTTGAGGGGACTCTCTTGAAGTTAGTCTAGAAAGGTGATCCACCCAAAGGTGAGGAACCATCTTACTAATCTTCCAGTATTGCAAGGTTTGTTCACTAGATATAATAGTGTTTGGTGGTTTGTAAAAAATTTAAATTTATTTGCAAGCAAATAATGTCTAAACTTTTTCACCGCATACACCATGGCTAATCCTTCTCGCTCGTCGTGGTGTAATTTTGTTCAGCCGCATACAATTGTCTACTAGCATAGGCAATGGGAACATCCATATTACCTTCACCAATAGGTTGTGCTAGTACACATCCAATAGCATAATTGGATGCATCCATGTGAACATGGATGCATCCATGTGAACATGAAATGGCTTATTACACTCTAGTGTAGTCAGGATTGATGTTGAAGATAATCGTCGCTTAAGCTCATTAAAGGATTTTTTGCATTCTTCTGTCCACTCAAAGTTAGTCAATAGGGAGTACAGAGGCTTTTGCAATGATTGCATACATATGAATGAAACGTCAATAATAACCGCAATGCCCCATGAAGGCTTGTATTTCCTTGACATGCCTTGGCCTAGGTAGCTCTGCAATTGCTCTAACTTTCTCTTCGTCCATGGATATCCCATTCTTTGACACTGTGTCCTAGAATCTTGCCTTGCTTGATCATAAAAACATACTTTTCTGGGTTCAGGTAGACCTAATATTCTCTACATTTGTCAAAGATTTTTTTGAGCTCAGGTGTATGTGTTTGTCTTATGTTGGAATGAGCAAATAGATCATTGACATAGACTTCCAAGTTTTTATGCAATAATTCCTTAAATACATGACACACCAACCTCTGAAAGGTAGTTGATGCATTGGTGGGCCCAAATAGCATTACCAAAAAAGCCAATATACCCCACTCTGTGGCAAAAGCCATCTTGGCAACAGCCACTTGGTTGTAGCCAAAAAATCCATCAAGGAAGTTGTATACTTCCTTGTCTGCCACTCTTTCTAATAGATGTTTAGTGATAGGAAGCGGATAGATATCTCTAATGGTGGTTGCATTAACCTTCTTCAAGTTAATGCAGAAACATAACTTGCCATTCTTTTTGGGCACCACTATAATGGGACATACCCATTCAGTGTGCTCAACTTCATAGATGAATCCAGCTTCTACCAACCGATCTATCTCTTGCTTGATCTTGGCAATGTAATTCCCATTATATGCATATGGCTTCTGGTTAGAGGGTTTGGCTTCTGAGCTCATGGGTATTGTATGTGAGCATATGTCAGGGTCTACTCCTTTTAGGTCCTTGTAACTCCATGCAATCACATCACTATATTCTCTTAACAAGGCTATCAACTCTTGCTCCTTGGCATCAGTTAGACCGTGCTGTATGTACATGCATCATTCTTTACCTTCCCCTATGGTCACAATGTTTTTCTTAGTTTTCTCTTTGTTATCATATGCCTCTCCTATTAGTGCTTCACTTTACGCATCCTTATCATGACTTTTCTATCTTCTATCTCATACTTCTTAAAATTTTCAGGGACCTCAAACAAATATTCTTCCTCTTGTAGTGAGGCTTCTCTCTTCTTTCTTTTCTTACCTTCATTCTTGGTAGTCACCTTTGTAGCTAGCCTCACATCATTCGTAAGCTCTCCTTGTTCTTAAGGGTGAGCTTCTACTGTGTGCAAGAATTCCTCTTCGGATTCACAAAAAGGATCCATAATGATTGATTCTAGATCCGAGTCACTTTCTTGTTCAATTTCTTCTATACTAGGCTCGCACTCTTCGACAACCAAATCACACATAACGGTGGCTCTATCTTGAAGGTTGAAATGTCATAACCATCTTCATCACAGTGGGGTGTCCATTGTTCTTCATTGATGGCTACATCCATTATTGCTAGAATTTTTGCCCAACCATAAGGTTCAAACTCTTCATCTGGAAACACTACAAGTGCATAGGCTGAGTCTCTAATTGATCTATGATTTTCCTTTGTACCTACCTCTCTAGCGTTCACTCTTTTCTCCTCTTCCACTAAAACTTTACATATCCATAAGTGTGTGTCTTCATGCATCCATGAGGATCCTGATCCTATGGAGTGCACTAACTCCTATCGTCTGTGGCTCTATGGATGGGATTCCAATGTATAGGAGGCACATCTCTATGATAGTAGTCCTTGAGATTGAATGAAATCTTTGTAATTGGATATGTCCATTGCTATAGCGATTTGAACTTCTTTCATTCCATACATGTATGAGCACACAAAATCTTCCATAAAATTTTGCTCATGCTTATTTATTTTACCTCTGTGCAAATATAAAAAATAGACTATTAGATAAAATTGAATCAAAAATGATATTAAAACTTTAAACACTAATCTAATTCATAAAAGCAATAATAAAAAATAAGTCTCATAAATAAAATGATAGATACTAAATTTGTTTTAAGTACACATATAAATAGATACATCAGTAAGTATATGGATAGATAAAACAATAGTATGTGTAGAGAAATCATAGAAATATGGATAAGTAGTTAGATAATTTGATTTATAATTAAATATAAAGTATAATTTATCATCTTGAAGTGAATCTATGTAACTATTAAGAATGTAGAGTCAAAGAATCAGACATTCATAATAGTTCATATACACTCACTATACTATGTATGAGTATTTTCACATGAGTGTATATAACTATTGTGATAGTAAGAGTCAAAGAATCAGACAATCACAATAGTTTCTATACACCTTGTGATCTACACTATAATTATACTCATAGGAATCTAAGTGACTATTGTGAGAGTAAGAGTCAAAGGAATCAGACAATCACAATATTCCCTACACACTCTCTATACTATTGAGAGAGTAGGAATCGAAGTGGTGATTCAAACAATCTCAATAGATCTATTGCTCAGTCCTATACTGTTGTGAGAGTAAGAATCGATGTAGCGAGTCAGACAATCACAATAGTGGTTTATTTTAAATTTTATTCATCAATATATACAAGTAAAAAATGCTTTTGTGGGTTGTAGATGGTGAAGTGAAGTGTGTGGGTGTAGGGAATGCAAAATGCACTACTCCTGGAACACATGTAAGCACATGGGCACATTAAAGCACATTACTATAATAGACACTTATCACCAAGCCTCCATATCACCACTACAAACTACACTTAGGAGTAAGAGTCACAACAACAGCAAGCATGCAGCAGAATAGAGCACCAGACAACACTAACTAGAACAACCAAATGTAACACAATTTGTACAAGCCATTAGCTAATCATACCACTTATCATACAATGGAACAACAGAATTCAACCTCCAAGTGTTCTCACATAAGTAGCATAAGAAAACAACATAAGAAGATCTCTACAAGCTCTAAGCCTGCACTCGCTCTCTCCAAGTCTCTCTCAAGCCTCTCTCCGCTATAGTCTCGTATAGGGTGTAGTGTGTACCATATGCTATATCCTTTTCTCTTGAGGTTTCCTCTTTTATAGGAGAGAGGTGAGAAACCGTTTACAATAGGAGAGTTTGTTACATAAGAGTAATGAAAAGTGAATGCACTAGGCAGTTTCAATTGTCAACAGGCCGCCAATACCAGACTTTTTCTTGTAGTGATGAGTAGCTGGGGTCCACTCGACCGCCTTGTCAGGTATGTTGTTATCTTGCAAGGTTTGTCCCTTGATGAATCTAGGCCTGCGGACACCCTTCTCTAGAGCTTGGGCACCTCGATACTCAATTCCAGCATCTGGATGTCTTGGCGTCCAACTCCAACATTTGGACGTCTTGGCGCCCAACTCTAGCATCTAGACATCTCGGCACCCAACTCCAGCATCTTCTCGACGCCCAACTCTAGCATTTGGATGTCTCGGTGCCCAACTCCAGCATATGGACGTCTTCGCATCCAACTCCAGCATCTGGACATCTAGACGCCCAACTCCAGCATCTAGACCAGCATCTAGACCAGCATTTAGACCAGCATATGGACGTCTCGGTGCCCAACTCAAGCATCTAGAAGTCTCGATGCCCAACTTTGGTACTTGGGCTTCTTGGTGCCATCCTACCCATTGAGCTGCTTGCGGTTGTCCTAGCCCAAGAACCTTCAAAAAATAACAATATTTGGCCTCATGGCGAGTCTTTCTACAAAATTGGCATGTTAGCCTCCTTGGACACTCTTGTGTTGTGTGTCCTTGAGTAGCACAGAGAGAACACCATAGTCCAGTTCTTACCTCCCTTAATGTTTTCAGTTCTTCAAGCTCTTATCATAGTTGAGCGAGACCTTCTGAAGTACCCTTGTCTTCTTCTCGATTTCGTTGAAGCTTTAAGGCTTCTAGCCCCTTCCTCAAGGTTGTCAACATCTTCATCTTGGGGAAAAGTCTTACCTGGTTGTGTTCCAAAATGAACCCATGCAGCCTCAATCCTTGTGGCAACTGCTTCGAATTCTCTTAGAGTGGCATCCGATCGCAAAAGCTCTCTCAGCTTCTATTGTGTGGATTTTGGCAAGGCTTTCTCCACCCATTTCTTGAAAAGAAAATCCCCTGGTGGTTTCGACAATCTTGCCACAAGTGACCTTGCCCATGTCATAAGTTCTGAAAATGATTCTCCCATATGCAAAATTAGATTCTCAAGTTCATCTAATGTTCTTTCTGTGGAGTTACCTAGCTGAAATGCTTCCCTGAATTCAGTCCTGAATGCTTCCCATGTTTGGAAATGGTTTTCTGCGTACTCGTTGAACCATTTGTCGGCCAATCCTTCAAGGGTTGATGAAAAGAGTTCAAGGAAGGAGTCCTATCGTTGTTGTAAGCCCCTGCTCTTACAAATTGAAAGAAACCTTCATACATGATCTTTAGGATCTTCATTAGCACCACCATGAAATGAAGAAAATCTAATATTTATCCTTGACAGAAGAGCGGAAAGTTCCTCTACCATAGCATTATTAAGAAAAGTGTCTTGAGGTAAAGTCTTCTGAGTTTTAGCCTTGTCCTCTAACCCTTCTATTCTAGAAGCTAGGCTTGAGGCGGATAGACTTCTTACTGGTGTTAGGTAAGGGTTTGGCCTTCTTCTATGGTAGCTTTTGATTGGTGTCTTCTTAGGGCTTAACTGCTTCTCTTTGCTACTTCCAAGAGAGGAAATAATGAGAGAGTGATTAGATGGGAGGAGGTGGCTCACCTTGATGGAGAAGCTTAATAGGATTAATGGAAGAGGAAGTCGCCTTAATGAAGGAGGTCGCCCAATCGGAGAATCTAGAGAAAAAGAGAAAAGGTTGCTAGGAGGAGGAGTCGCCCAAGAAGAGGTTGCTCAGGAGGAGTCGCCCAAGAAGCCAAGAGAGGAGAGAAGGAGTCGTCGTTGCCCAAGAAGAGGCTGCTCAGGAGAAGGAGTCGCCCAAGAAGCCAAAAGAGGAGATTGCTTAGGAGGAGGAGGAGTCACCCAAGAAGCCAATGAAGTAGGTAGTCCCCTTGAGTTTTAGTGGTGGAGAGGAGAAGCTTGAGAAGGGAGAGGTCGTCCACGCTTGGGAGAAGAGATCGTCAGAGGAGGAGAGGCGGCCCTGAGGCGGAGGTCGCCCAGAGGAGGAGGAAGCCCTGAGGAGGAGAGGTGGCCCTGAGCACTCAAGCTCTAAGTGATTTCTCAAGGAAATCTCCAGAAGCCCGGTGCCCTGAGGAGGTGGTCGCCCAGAGGAGGAGAGTTAGCCCTGAGGAGGAGAGGTGGCCCTGAGCACTCAAGCTCTAAGTGATTTCTCAAGGAAATCTCTAGAAGCCCTGTCCCACCGTGCGTGGAAGTGAAGTGTGTGGGTGCAAGGAATGCAAAATGCACTACTCCTAGAGCACATGTAAGCACATGGGCACATTAAAGCACATTACTATAATAGACACTTATCACCAAGCCTCCGTATCACCACTACAAACTCCACTTAGGAGTAAGAGTCACAACAACAGCAAGCATGCAACAGAATAGAGCACCACAAGACAACACCAACTAGAACAACCAAATGTAACACAATTTGTACAAGCCATTAGCTAATCATACCACTTATCATACAATGGAACAACAGAATTCAACCTCCAAGTATTCTCACATAAGTAGCATAAGCAAACAACATAAGCAGGTCTCTACGAGCTCTAAGCCTGCACTCACTCTCTCAAAGTCTCTCTCAAGTCTCTCTCAGCAATAGTCTCGTATAGGGTGTACTGTGTACCATATGCTATATTCTTTTCTCTTGAGGCTTCCCCTTTTTATAGGAGAGAGGTGAGGAACTGGTTACAATAGGAGAGTATGTTACATAAGAGTAATGGAAAGTTAATGCATAAGGCAGTTTCAATTGTCAACATGACCGCCAATACCAGACTTTGTCTTGTAGAGATGAGTGGTTGGGGTCCACTCAACTGCCTTGTCAGGTCTGTTGTTGTCTTGCAGGGTTTGTCCCTTGATGAATCTGGGCGTGCTGATACCCTTCTCTAGAGCTTGGGCGCCTCGGTGCCCAATTCCAGCATCTGGACGTCTTGGTGCCCAACTCCAACATCTGGACGTTTTGGCTCCAACATCTCGACGTCTTGGCGCCCAACTCAAGCATCTGGACGTCTCGACGCCCAACTCCAGCATCTGGACGACTTGGCGCCCAACTCCAATATTTTAACGTCTCGATGCCCAACTCCAACATATGGACGTCTCGGCGCCAACTCCAACATCTCGACGTCTCGGCGCCCAACTCCGACATCTCGACGCCTCGACGCCCAACTCCAACATCTGGACGTCTCGGCGCCCAACTCAAGCATCTGGACATCTTGGCACCCAACTTTGGTACTTGGGCTTCTTGGTGCCATCCTTTTCTCTATTTTCTCTATTCTTCAAAAAAATTATTCTACATGAGTCGAACATGTATACTATTGATTATTAAAAAACATAAAACTAATAATATAAATACAAATCATACATATGTAAGAGACGCATACGTGAATCCTACAATATGCATGACACAATGAAAATAACAATAAAATAGATAATAAATAAAAAATAGAGCAATACCTGAATGATATGGTGAGGAAAGGGCTCTATGAATGGTATGGTAGTAGTAGAGCTCTATGAACCTGTTAAGAAGTACGTGCAGAATAAGCTTTTTGATCGAATGGAAAAAAAAATCTTGCTTAGAAACACATTTTCGATCGAAAAACTTTTCGTTCGAAAGCACATTTGTGTCCGATTTTTTTTTCTCTTTTATCAAAAATCCACGAATGAAACGAACAAATTCAATATTTTTCCCTTAATTCGGTCAAATAAATGCAACCTAGGCTCTAGATATGGGAAACAAAATGAAACTTTAAAGCATGTCTTTTAAGATTATATATACATCAAGAGATAGTTTAATGACATGCAACTCCATATTGTGATAGTTTGAGCAAAAAGCTGACACCTTTGAAAAGTGATGTTTGGATTATATGCATCCAACACAAACTTTAATTGGAATCTAGATCACTTCCAATTTTGATATTTTGGTATATATAGCAATCAAGAAACAACCCGTCTTTGGGAAAATTTCTCCTTTTTGGTTTCTCTTGCATTATTTCGGCAAACAATATATTTGACAATATAGATAGCACCTCCAAAGCAAAGACATTGTTCTGCATGATTTATGCCACTTTTCAGGCAACAATTTGCAATCCTTTTCTCAAGAGGTGCATGTCTAATTTATATACAAAATAAAAACAAGTTTTCTAAAAGAAATGTACGTATATGTATGTAAATATGTATCTGTGCGGTTATGTATGTATGAATGCATGTATGTTATTGTGTGTGTATGTACATACAAACATATCTATGTATGTATGTATGTATGTGTGCATGCATTGCATACATGCATGTATGTTGCAAGCAATGTATGTTGCAAGCAATGTATGTTGCATGCATGCATATAAGTATGTATGCATGCATGCATGCATGTATGTATGTACGTACGTGTACGTATGTATATATGTATGACTGTGTGTATGTGCATGTGTGTGTGGGCAGGTGCGAGGGTGGGTGCGGGTGGGTGGGTGTACATTAGCAATACAAGTAAGAGTAGATAAACGTTGGTGGCTTTCAATATCAAAGATATCTTAGTCCTCAATCTCTTTGCTGCGTAGTAGAGGAGGTAATTCAAAAGGAAACATTTCCAAGTTTCTCAAAGGACATTTGCATTCATATCCCTCCAATGATAAAAATAGCATTGCCCTTAGTCACATTCCAAATTTGTCCAAGCAACTAAGCATTTCTTTGTTGTGAACTTACTGCATGTGTAAGATGGACTTATCTCAATTCAAATGGTTCAATAGTCATACATTCAGCATAAACCACTTAGCATGTAAAATTATCAATCATTTTCAAAACTTTCTATAGACATTGTTGCCATAGGATAGGAGAACACCAAATGCAAACACAACTCTCTAAGCATAGTCTTGGCTACCCATAGTTGCACACTAAACTGTATTTTGGTTCCTTTTATGCAAAACCTCAAGTATTGATAATGTTGGGCAATTCACATTTTGAGTAAGCAGATATTGAAGTTACAAGGCATCCCAAAATCCATGCTCTACAACTCTATAATGAATTCAATATTGAGGGTAATGTTTAGCCCCATACAGATCTGAGAGCAAACGATAGTGGTTGGTCCATGAAAACAATTAATCTAGTATCTCAAGCCCATTATAGCTTTGTTTATTCATTGCATATATTGAATGCAATGACGAAATGCAAGAGCTTTAACAATATTAACTCGCCACATATTTTGTTGAACCGACAACCCTCTAAATATATGCCAATCAGACTCTCCCTATAGCCAGTAGAGCTAAAGAGAGTGTGTCAGTCATAGAGGCTTCACTCTTCTCAAGGAGCTAATCTGTCGATTGCCAAATGCTCCTATAGGAGAAAAGACGATTTGCAATTTTCTAGAAACAATGGATCGATTGCTCATGAATTGACCTGTGGACTCCCAAGATCTTATTGTAACAGCAAAGTCTCTAATCCCTTACATTCAAAGTCAGACACATCACATGTGGAAATTCAGCATGAAAACATAGATCTGAAATATCAATTACTTATCTTGGACATCCTCAAAATGATACTACCTCTTCTCAATAGCAACAATGCACGACCTATAAAAATGGTTCTCAGGTATTTCTTGGTACATAATGTACTGCCCATTTATTGATATTCTATGATCATAATGTGATTGCTAACCAGTCTGAGCCCTAAATGCTGGTGTGGAGTATCCACACAGCTATACTCCACACAGCTAAACCAATTTTGACTTGCAAGATTGTCGCAACCATATCAAACATGTGTGATATTATTCAGTTTGAAGGAATCAACAGTCACATGAAAACAATGAAATATCAGGTTTGCTTTTTAGTCATCATCTGGATATGATACAAATGTGTTAAGGTCTAAGAGCTGTATCTTTCCGATTGATGCATCTGCATAACTATGATGGCAGAGAACAAATGTACACAAGTGAACTTGATTTTCCACTTATTGCTTGGACATTGGAAGTTATCATTATTTGAACAAGCACATGAGTCATCTTTACAATTGTTTCATCTACATATCAATATGGCAACCATATCAAACTATATGGTTATGATTAAGAGGAATACATCTGTACCAAATACATATCAAAGTATACTACACTTACTCTTCACATTTATTCTTTGCAAAGCATACCTCTCTCATCATGCCCCGTACATATCAACATAGGTGAGCACTTCCAATTTGCTGAGTGATACTAAAATGGCTGAAATTAAAAATATTTTAGTATTCTTACTTCTGATACTGTTTTTCCTTGTGCATTAAACCCAACTTTTCTGTGTTGCTTCACAGCAAGCACGAGACAATTTGAATTCTTGATGCAATAATCAAGAGTATCCTTCTTACCTAGACACCTGAGATAAATGGTATGCTTATTTAGTACAAAAGAACACATGGCACAGACTGACATTTACATCATGCATACAGCAATCAATGGTACGATGGATACCTTCTGAATACAGGATGCTTATGGTGACCCATGATCAGGGCACTGGCCCCTAACTTCTTTGTGTATGAAACAATAGTAGGCCCTTCATCACCTTCTGCAACAACAATCTCCACCTTCACCTGATCAATGAAAAGACTCGAGCAGTTAGGGGTTGAAATAAACCAGCTACAATCACATATTCAACAAATGCAGGCATATATTCAAACACATTGCACATAAGCGCACATGTGTAAAGCAGGTAGCCAGCTACATACACTTTTAAATACATGCACACGCACATGCACATATAACTTACGTGGATTTTTCAACACCAACTCACTAGTGAATGTAAAGTACCACCAAGAGCAATCTACCAGCAAGGAAGGTTACCCAATCACGACCTTATAGAGGGGAAGTATGTCAGGTATATCCACATACCATCTGTAGGCACAACCATGGAATATGTAGTAATATGGGCAACATCTCTTGGGTGAAAGCCAAGAGAACTACCAACTCAAGCAAAACACCTAGAGAGCTACCGACAAGGATAACATCCTCCACCAGATCCATCTTCTCGATTTGATGGCATTGACTTTCCAAGGTGGAAAGCTGAGATGTGGGATACATTAGTTAATGCAAGCTTACACATGTATGTGCATAGAGATGCACAGAGGCCCCGTGACATGCTCGACCATGTATGGATGGATATGGATGCATTGACCAACTCCACTATTTGATTATAGCTTGCGGATTTTTTATACGAGTCTTTAATGTATGAGGAGGCGAGTAGCACATTATGGCCGAGACTATATAACATGTATGTGAGTCCGTTGACTCATGTGAGACGTACATCACATTGGCAATTTCGATGTTGGCATTGTGACCATATGGGCCATACTCGATGACGTTGTTACAAGAAGATGCGATGACGACGTCAAAGACTTGCATGTGGTACATGTCAAGTAGTGATTTTAAGAGAGATTTTAGTACCTCACTATGCCAATGCCAGTGATCTCATATTCTCCTATGGTTCACCTCAGGATTCCTCTTCATCATTGGATAGCACACATATGGCTTGGTTTCTTGATGCATTAACCACTTTCCATGTTACTCCTGTTCATTAGTGGTTTTGTCGATTCTTAGGTAAGATTTTTGGATGTGTGCACATACCTAATGTTCAGCATATGACATTGAGGGTGGAGGAGATGTATACCTTATGTTGTCTAGTGGAGAATGATTTAGACTCAGACATGTACATGTCTTCATTCCCTATGAGCTTGATTTTAATTCACAAGCTGCATAAGAGCCGATGTTATGCATTGCTTGGAGAGCATCATTTTCAATTGCAGTTCGGACAACTTATGCTTATAAGAGGTGCCACGGTTAGGCATATGTATCTACTGCAGGTACTCCATGTGAGAGACAATCTCATCTAAGTGGAAGTTCAACCTTATGTGCAATGTAAGACTCGTCATGTCTCATTCTTTTCTACCTACAAATAGGTCTATTGATATTCATGATGCTCATGTAAGGCATGATTCAAATGCTCAAATAAGTGCTAGAGCATGCTTTGGATGCTTATAATCCTTATACAAAGCACGATTTGTTTGATCATGTGGATGTCCATTTAAAGCATGCTTTGGATGCTCAGTTGGATGCTCAAATGGAGCATTATAATGACACTCGATTTAAGCTTAATCATCAAATGGACTTTGGTGTTGATGTTGTGCAGTTAGCTCATGTGGAGCATGATTATACACTTGTTGTGGTAGAGACGGACAACTCTCATGATACACAGTGTTCAGAAGGGTATCATGATGGCACTCGATTAAAGCTTAATCATCCGATGGACCTTGGTGTTGATGTTGTGCAATTAGCTCATGTGGAACATGATTATACACTCGTTGTGGTAGAGAAGGAAAACTCTTATGATACATAGTGTTTGGAACAGGCGGATAGCTCTCAAGGTGCAAAACTAAATAAATCCTTGGTTGAGGATGGTTGATTTGGATGTGAGGACTCACCAATTATGTAATCATTCTTGGATTCGCTCATGCCAGATGGATACACCGTGTTTGAAGCAATTGGTCTAGGTTGATCGGCATGGGTGCATGGATACATCTTGACTCGATTCTTATTGATATGAGTCTAGTGCAGCTTGAGGTTCATGGATACACCTTGTTTGCAACAATTTGTCTAGATTGAGATCCCGGATTGTCACGTTAGTTGCAAGGAGTTACAAACTCAACCTCCAGGTTTGAATGCTTTTGAATTTTTGTAAGAATTTTCATTTTTGAGAATGATAATGAAGCACTAGGGGGCCAAGATTTTGGAGGAAATCACATGTATGGAGAGTATGAGGTATATACTCTCATTTGGAGTCAAGGATTACCTCAAAAATACAAGGCGGCCAAGTTTAGGGTATCTCTAAAATACTCTACTTTCCTAATTTTCACATAAATTTCACGGGCTATTTTGGACAAGTGGCCGTTTTGGCAAAGGGAAAAGAAGAGGGATTTTTCAAAGATTTATGGAAAAACCATGCACACATATAGTCTAGTATATGGACTTCCATATATAATTAAGAAACTCAAAGACTCGCTCAGTATGATGAGTTTCAAGCTCCAAAAAACCTCTCTCCATCACTGTTGAGAAAAAAATTTCAAAACCTCAATTTAAAAAATACACAGTTTGGAAGAGGGAAAAAGAGGTGAAATAGCTATGGATGGATGGGAAAAGGTATATATACTGAGAGTATGGTACATGGAGATCATAATGGAATCATTCGATTCATCAAAATAATAAGTTAAGGAGGAATTTTACTTCCTCAAAACCCCCCTTCATGCACTTTTTGGAAAAAATTCAGATGCTAAATTTTGTCAAACTCCACTTTTGGGGATAAGAAAAGAGACTATTTAAGAGAAGGATTTGGTGAGGTGAAAATAGGCAAAAGCATCTTCATATATTGCTCTCTGAGATTATGGAGAGAATTTTAGGATTTGCTTGATTGAAGAAATCTTTTGGGCACCCCAAAAATCACATTTTCACACTTTTTCCAGCCGCTCCAACAGTCCACTAGTTTGGCATGTCCCGCTTGGAACGGCAATACCTTGGGCTAGAAAACTCCAAATTGGATGTGCTATGGCTCATTTTGAAGAGCACAAGATCAAGTTTCATTATATGATAAGAAATTTTGGAAAATAAGTATTTTTGCAGGTCTGAACAAGTCTGCAAAGTCCGAACAGTTTTTGGCAACTACCTTCCGGGAGCCATATCTTTCAAACCGGGAAGGCGATTGAACTAATTTCACTTCGAGCCACTTGCACATGATATATATCTCATTTTATGATTATTTGCAGGTCATAAAAAAGTTTTGCAGATCTAAAGAGGGATTACAAATGCATTTTTTGGGTAAATTTACATTATTTTGGTAATCATCTGACCATGCTTAATGTTTTGGGAAGTGGTGCGATGTTTTCGAACACTTACAAAGTTTATATTAGGATCTGACAAGGAAGGTGCAAAGGTCTCGAAGCTCGTCGAAAAGAATTGGATGCATGCAATTCCAATACCAAACCATTCAGGGATGTGTGCTTTATATTAACAGCCATTTTACTTTATGTTATGGCATGTTCTGTATGTACATGCATCGATTGGAATGCATACATCAAAGTTGATCATTGTTTAAATATTAAAAGTATGGATCAATGTGCTAGAAGTACACTTTTTTATTGTTCGCAGGAAAGATGATTGCAGGAACTACATGGTTATGCAACAAAGAGAATTGTCGCTAGCATTTGTTTTTATGTTTCTGCAAGTTATGGAGTCCATGTATGAGTTTATGGCATGCATGCCATGGGCTTGTCAAGCCCTATGTTGTTGGATGGCCTATGTGCCATTGAGTTTATGGTTAAAATTTTTTGAGACTCCATTTCCTTGGGGAAATGCTATCGAAATTTTTCCAGCCTCATGGCGTTATATACGCACTTACCTTTAGGTAAGAATGTTATGGCATGGTAACATGCCTTTTCTGCAAACATCGGTAAGGCGTTAGCATGCTTGTAAGCATGTATTTGATGGACTTAGGACCATCATAATCGTCTAGGTAATGCAACTTCAGTAGTAATAGGATCCCTACACATAATCCTTATGGATTTAGACCATAGGATTACTAAGGGGAAGGACATTTACCTTCACCACTAGAAATGTGCACAATCCTATAGGTTTTAGGAAGTTGCATACAGGCATAGGAGATACATTTATGATAAGCTCCAAAGTAGTGAAGATTTATTTATCTTCACAAGAGTCTCACAATATGATTAGGAGACTATGGAGTATTTCCAGGAATACCCAAAGAGTGACTAGTTTCACTCATGCACATCACTTGAGCAAGTAGTGGAGCATTTCTGCTACACTACTACGGAAACCAATTAGATAGGATCACAGAGATGGGTTTCATGAGAAAGCATCGATGGGTGCTTATGTGATTCGAGTGATGATTAGGAAGGCCATAGGCATGGCACTAGCTCTATTATTTAGAGCATAGATCCCTCAATTAGGAATAGTTGAGGTACCCAATACATATATGTATGTTGGGATCTGCAGAGGTACTCAGACCTTGTCTTAGTACCTAGAAACAAGTTAGTTTGGAATAAGAAAGGATATCCAATGTCACATATTGTCACTTGATGATTAGAACTAAACTAACTAGTTCGAGGACATGGGACTCATTTGAGTCCACAGATATGAGTTAGGATATGGGATTCATTAGAGTCCACCTACATAATCCATTACAAATATATGGAATATATATTCGGTTTAATGTAGATATGACACTATGAATTGAAAGAAGTTTTCACTGGTATGGGATGGTGCAAATAACTTCCATTTGAGCACTCTTCTTTTATGGCCAGGGAGAAAAGGACTCATCATTCATGGCGTCATGTCTCACTAGATCAGAGGAGAGTTCTTAGTAGACATCTCCTTAGGATTGGGAGTTATCCTTCATAGTTTAGGGAAGATTTATTCTTACAGTAGAGAATGTGATAGGTGATTTTATCACCATTGGTATCACATACTCATTTTGAGTTTTTTAGGAAGGATAATTCCATCTGTTATTTTGTTCATCATATAATTAAGGTAGCTTAAAAATATCAAGAATACAACTTTCTCCCTAATGGAAAGACAATTGTAATATGTATAAATGAAATAATTAGCAACACCTCCAAAATAGGATTTATAATATTGATAATTAGATTAGAGTAGCTCATCAATATCAAATCCAACTTTCTCCCTAATGCGAAGACAAACATAATATGTATGGTGTCTTTCAAGCTTTTAATCCTTCTATGGACTCTTTAGAAATAGAACTGAAAACTTAATATTTCAATGTTGTTGGAGCCAATTTTTTAGACTAAACAACATGCACTCTTATGTGAATGAAGAAATTCTTATAAATATGCAGCAATCATGATGTTATCCAAGTAGCACATCTTTATTTTTCATTGGATTAGAGTTGTGCCAGCCTTGTAATCGCAACTAACTTTTTCTCACTTCCAAAGGTCAAACAATCTCTAGTGACATTGGACAATTTGACTACCTTCAACAAAACCTATTGCACATTAGCTACATATTCTAAAGATTTGATAAACTTAGGCCTCATGGTGAGATAAAAGATGAGAGAAAACAAGATGAACCAACGGAATCAAGGATTCTCTTTATCCACAAAATTATATGAACCAATAAGTTGTTGCTGAGTATTTTCTTCATCTGGATACACTCTACCACACTTATGTTAGACATGCCTCAAACTAAATCTTTTCTAAAATCTATTAGAATAAAAACAAATAATAACGATTGCAATGAACTAGCTGGAAGTGCTTGTCTTAATGATGATTATGATCATAAATTGATCATCTTTTCCTTCAATTAAACGTACCAACTTCCACAAGTGATTATGAAGGACTCGTACGGACCTTAGAATGCAATTCTTTTCTAGTTAAACATTAGCAACCCAAGTATGAAAGTGCAATTGTCCTCTCATAAGCAAACCAAAAATTCTAGTAGATTCTATTTAATTTTTTTTATGTATATTATACTCTTCAACAAAAGTATGAAAATGTTTTTCTCACACTCCCATTACATAATACTTGCCACTCTTGTTTACTACCCAACCCATGTGTATTCTATGTACCAATTCTCATTACTAACATTGAATGTTAGGTACAACCTCATTATCCTATACTACTATATGCATTTTGTTCA